>ML778304.1:742623-805326 GCA_009831015.1 Picea engelmannii
AGAAGAGGGAACGAGTGTCACAAGTAAGAAAAACTAGTTCCAATAGTGGAATGTACCTATGTTTAATGCAAGGAAGTGCATGCGGGATATGGACACTCAGGGTGATGTTCCCTCCAGGGTATAGGGTGTCAAATTGCGAAGGATAAAAACAAAGCTCTGCTTGGTTGAGGATGAAAACTGCATAGGAAACATTTTATAATGAAAAGTGAGAACCGACTAACAGCTCAATACAGCAAGTGAGGGCATGAGATGCAATCAAAACTTAATGCCAAAAAATGTCCTTTTTTATATCCTTTAGTCTACTTGGTGTGAAAAAGGGGTAAACGTGTGCCAGACAGATGTATTTTCAAATCCAATTTACGAGTGAGAAAAAGACAAGTTCACTCAAGAATCTTTTCTATTTTTGATAGCGTGTCGGAAAAGAGCTTAACTAGGACTCATGATCTTTCAAATCCAATTTTAACGAGTTTGAAAGGGACAAATCACTCATCGATATTTTCATTTTTTGGATGAGTCAGAAAAGAGCTTAATTGAGACTCATTACTAGGAGTCTGTGAGTAATAAGGCTGCGTGTGCATGAAGGAGAAATGAGGCTCATTGTAAAGTCACATATTGAATTATAATGAACTCTCGATCCTAATGAAAAAACTCAGAATGGGCACCAAATGAAAAAGAGGTTCTAACTAGAGTACCCATGTTTCGTAAGTCTCTACCATTTATTAACAATGCTATTAATAGAAGATGGAGGTTTATGCGTCATAATAAATGGGTTCGTACCTAAGGCGTAAAAAATGGTAGACGAAGGATAATGCAAAAAAATGCACGATGGAGTAGATACCTATATTTTATGATAGGTTATGAATATACCTACCTGAGGAGACGAACAACCAACGCTAACATTGAAATCTGCAAGAAAATTGAGTCAAAACTACAAAAAACATCTTAAAACCATTCTTGAATTTGTCCGTTAGACAAAGTAATAGCATAAAACTATATCAAGTGGGTAAAAAATGGCTTATAAATAGTAATAAAATAAAAATTTACTGTATCATTTTCATTTTTACCCAAATAGTGCAATTTGGACTAAAACACCTCCATAATTCAAACGACGATCACGGGAGTAATAGGCAACAGAATCATGCACTGTCTAGACCAGGTAACTCTTCATCCCATCCTCTTCAATTTCACTAGTTTACAATTTTGAGTTACGTTCTATTTTGTTAGTTTTTAAGGGTGCAAATTGGGTTTTTCGGTATTCACAGGTTTCTCTGAATAGGTCACGTATACAACTAGTTATACACCCCTGTGTGAACTATAGGGGGTGTATATCAGGCCCTACGCATGACTGTTTCTAAATAAACCACGTATACGTGCACAAATGGGAAAAAAAAGATGTTTCTAACTCAAAAATCATTTGGTTTTTTGTAGGATGGTGTTGGAATGGAGAGAGCGAGAGCATGAGGAGGTAGATGCAGCAGTAGATCAAGATCCCATGGCTCAAGTGGCTTTAAAAATATGTGGTTTATACAAGTTTTGGGCTCTCAAAGGAATGAGGGCCCAAGTGAGGTTGTTGGAAATGCTGGTGGACTATTAGGATCCTGATAGCGAGAGATTTATGCTTGATCGACAACCATTAAGTATTGAAGTATAAGAAATCTACTTATTGACTGGACTTTCACGTTGAGGAGAGGTTGTGGACCTCAATTATTACAGGGTGGGGAGTGGGATGACGGTCGAATAATACATCGAGGCCCACTGTGTTGCAGGGAATCCCATGGTGGGAAGTCAAATCCCTATCCGGGCTATAGGTAACCTTAGCCTGGAGATTATTGTTCTCGTTCTTACCAGGATCATAGGATCATACTCGTTGCATCAAGCATTGAGACCACTTATGTTTTACACACTGGAGTGTGCGAGACCCATCGTATATGAATGGTGTACCGCACTACTAACCAACATGAAAGGTCAATTGACAGAGTGCAAGCAGGGGGGGTAATGAAACTTTGGCTTTTCCTCTATCCTTAGCATCTTATTTTTTGAGTGTGTCTCAGGTCTAGGACCTAGAGTGGAGATCATTCCTAGAGGACCATGTGATCCGGCTATGGCATGATGGATCGAGGTCATGAAACAACAAGGGGAAGGTAGGGTGATGACACCCTACAATGATGATTTTTTCTTCTGGTGGCGAAGACAAATCATAGCTCTGGATGAATATCCCTACACAGAAATTGATTTCAGAGGAGATCCTAATATGTCACTTCCACGAGGAGCTGCCTACGACACCATAGGTAAATTTGTTTTATATATTTCATTTTTTTGTATTTTTTTTGTATTAAAGAGAACAAAAAATATTTTTGGATGGTGTTATTAATTCAATACTTGTGTGATTTCATATGTGGGTCCACAATGGCCAGAGGGATTCCTACGACATAGGTAGAGGCACTAGAGAGATGAGGCAGTGGGAGGAGCAATGGAGAGAGCCCTACAGAACGTGCATGGTAACCAGTTTTGTCTGACACAGAGGATTCCTATCGTTCAGGTGGAGGATCTACCTAAAGCCATGCAGCAATAGGTTGTTGGTGTTCCTAGAGCATGGGTATGACTCTTCCAGCGTCTCACAAACGCCATGGTTTTCTATCATGATACACATATGGCGCCACAGGTGTAGATGTCATGGGACATGTATATCGACTGTATATGTATTTTGAGGGTTTTAGCCCCAATTTTGTAATATAAACACCATATTTTATGGAAATATATAAAGAGGGATCTTCGACTTTATTCATATCTTATAATCTGTACATTGATTTAATGGTATTCCTTTCTTTATTAATGTGACAAATGCCAATCTAAAACATAATTAGCGTAGGCATCAAATACATGATTAGAACTTCTAGGAATGTGGAAGTATGTAATAAAATCAAATTGTCGTTCTAAAAGACATACCTGTATGAATCAACGGAGTAACGTCAGATCACAGACACTATAACGACCATTCAACTGACATGCGATTAACTGAGAATCAAGGTGAACCTCTACAGAGCGAATACCATGTGAGATAGCATCGCACAAAAGTTCTATGACGACAGTATATTCGGCCACTTTTTTCATGGATGGCCCTAGGCATACACTACCTGAAGACACCAGTAGACCCTTGTGTGAGTAAACCACCCAAGCAGAGGAAGCCAAGTTTCTTGTATGACGGCTGGCTCTATCTACGAATACTAGGTAGACCGAAGACTCTATTGAAATCTGCCAACTAAAAGGGAAAACTCAATAAGCAAGTCAAAGACAAAAAGAAAAAAGATGTATATACACTAAATTTACATTAGTATACAAAGGGTTTCACTCAAGCCCAGGGCTCAGGTGTAATACCTTTTCAAGTGGATCACATTTCTAGGCTCAACCAATTTCCTCCCTTCATAATATTCCAATTCATAGGCTCTTTTTTCTAGAACATGTCACACGATATAAGGACCATGACACATGGGTTTAAACATGCCTGCCCCTAGTGGTTCTTTGGCTTGGTCATAAAAAAGAACCAAGTCACCCTCGATATGCAACTAGGGACAGACAGACTTGTTGTGCTGAACCTTGAAACATTTTTTGTTTTCCTCAATAGCCATAAAGGTGTCTCGATGCTTCTTGTCAAGACTCTCTAGGTACACCAGGCGTCACTCTAAATATGAAGTGTTAGGTAGGAGCTCGACTGCCAATTTTAGAGAAGGGGTTTTGCATTCAACGGGAAGTATTGAATCCACACCATGCACTAACTTAAAAGGAGAAAAAATGGTGTCAGTCTTAATCGAGGTTCGGTATGCCCAAAGTGTAGGATACAACATGATGTGCCAATTATAATTACTCTGGCTAACAATTTTTTGTAAGATGGTATTGAGAGACTTGTTGATGGACTCTACTTGCCCATTATCCTAGGGGTAATAAGGAGATGAGTGACCATGTTTAAACCCCAGTTTGGACGCTAGCTCTACCATCATTTCATTCTGAAAGTGACTGCCATGATCAGTGACAATCTCACTCGAGATACTGAACTGAGCTATAATTTGGTTGAACACGAAGAAGGTTGCAGTCTTCCCATTAGATTTTAAAGTAGGCATGGATTCGACCCACTTGGTAAAATAGTCAACAACCATGATGATGTGTTGATGTCCCCTAGTTGAAGTTGGGTTGCAATCGACAAAATCTACCCCCCACTTGGTCAAGGGACCAATGGTAATGATTGGGTGAAGAGGGGCTGGGTGCGAGTGCATTTTCTAAGTGAACAACTGGCCAGGGTGACACTTCTTAATCACTTCAATGCAATATTTAAAGATGTTGGGCCAGAAGTAATTGGCTAGCGGGATTTTTTGAGTCATCGCAAGCTTAGATAGGCGACCCCCACAAGCCCCTTTGTGGTAGTCATTTAGGACTAGCTCAGCTTCTTCGTGAGTTAAGAAATGACATAAGATACAATCTATTTCTTGGTGATACAAAGTTCCACAGATGGTGGTATACTTTTTGGCTTGGTATCTAACTCGTTTTTGATCATCTCGCGAGAGATGCTGAGCAAAATTCAAGGTTTGAAGATATAAAACAATGTCTCCATACCAGGGGTTAGACGACAAGACAAGGAAAATGTGTTCATATTCAAACGAATCGACATGGATAACATCTTTGTCTAATCGTGGGAAATCAAATATTAACTCTGCAAACACTAATGACTTCTTGGACTTGGCTGAAGAAAAGTCGAGATAAAATTCTTGTAAGATGACAATCCATTTATTATATTTCCTGCCTATGATATGCCTAGTGAGGACGTATTGAAATGGATTAACATCGGTGACTATAGTAGTTTTGCAAAGTAATATATAGTGTCATAAACGTTGGACTGCGATGAATGACATCCAAAGCTAGTTTTTCGATGTGAGAGTAATTAATCTCAGGATCGACTAAATTTTCACTAAGATAGTAGATGGTGTGCTTATGGAGCTCATCATCCTCCTGAACTAGAACCATACCAATCGTCTCTTAGGATGCGGAAATATATAACAAGTAATATCTACTGTAATCAGAAGATTTCAATAGAGGATTCGATACCAAGGCTTTCTTTAAGGCATCAAAAGACTCATGGGCTTGCTCATCCCAGATAAACGAGTTGTCTTTCTTTAGTAGGCACATGAAACCCTTAGTGATATTGGAATAATTCACTATAAATCGATGCAGAAAGATAGATTTCCACTGTAAACCGTGAAGTTGTCTAATAGTGCATGGGGGAGGCAATTGAAGTATTACCTCAACATTAAGAGGATCTACCATGATCCTAGTCTCGGAAACTAAAAATCCTAAGAGACGTCTAGACCTAATGCAAAAGATGCATTTGTGAGGGTTTAACCAGATTCTATAGTAATGACATATTTCAAAAACCAGTTGAAGGTGTGTGACATAATCCACTATCTTGTGAGAGTGAGCAGCAAGATCATTGAGGTAAGCTTCGAGTATATGTTGGAGATCATGAAAAGCGAAATTCATGGCACGTTGGAAGGTTGCTCCATCATTTTTCAGGCTGAAAGGCATTTTTCGGTATGCAAAAGTACCCCAAGGACATATAAATGTCATCTTTTGTTTATCCTTAGGTTTGATCTGGATTTGGTTATATTCTGAAAATCCATCCATAAAGGAAAATATTTCGCTTTCAGCACACTCATCGAGAATCTGATCAATGAAAGGCATGGGGAAGTTATCTTTAGGACAAGGTTTGTTCAGGTCATGAAATTCCATACACACATGGATGGTTCCTTTATTTTTATTCATGGGAATGGGGTTGGATACCCATTCGGTCAAGGGAACCAGGTAGATGAAGCTGACATTCAATAGCTTCTCCATCTCTTCCTTAATAGCGAGGGCCTTCTTAGGATTAACAACTCTAAGACGTTGTCAAACAGATTTAGCATAGGGATAAGTTCTAATTTCATGTTTGATAATATGAGGGTTGATCCCTGGAATCTCTTCATATGACCAAGCGAATACATCTCGAAATTCTTTGAAGAGGTTGGTGTAGATCAGAATCTCTTCTAGCGAACAATCCACACCTATATTTATGTTCTCAATTTTGCCAGGGGTACGAGAGATGTTGATTGCGATGGTAGGAGAAATACTTTCCATATTTCATTCAACATAAATATCGTAACAAGTGGAACTATGATGTGACTGACTATCTCACTCAAGGTAGATAGAAAATCATCTTGCTCAATTCTTTCAAGATTTGGGAGAAAACAATATCAATGATGCATATCGTCCCAAGGTCTCTCAGAAACATTCATGGCTTCGAGGATGGATTCTACTGAAGGAAAAGTCTCATATAAGAAATCATGTGAACAAGATAATGAAGTGGCCCATACGAGCCTAAGAATGGGATCCTCCTCGTCTGTCTGCAAGGTAACGGGAATGGGATCGGAGAAAGATTTAAGGATAGCTTGATATGTGATCTACATTGTTGATAGTTTCATACCCATGCCAACTTGCGATTGACCTTCAATCGACGAAGTCAAAGAAGGTAGGGTCCAAGGATCACTAAAATAGGAAGTGCTAAAAGAAATGGAACCCTCTGCTGAAGCGGGCCTGCTAGACATGGCGTAAACATGGTGAATCAGTGTCGAGAAGTCAAAAGTACCCATGAGGGAAGAATAAATTCCGACACCGATATTCTCAGTTGTCAGCTGAGAATTGTCGATCATAGGGATTGATGGTCCAACATATGTGTTAGAACTAGAGTACGCAAAGGATAACTTGTCGATCACCACAATCTCCCCCTGATGAGGAAAACAAACCACATGGAAAGTGGAGGATATGACAGCGACCATAGCATAGGTCAAATTGCGACCTAGTATCATGTTATAATTGAGAGGTGCATCCACTACCTCTACTTACACCTCTATCCTCTTCCCACCTAACTAGACCAGTAAGGCGGGGAGAATACCATGAGGGTAGAAGGAATGACTGTCAAATGCAGTGAACATGTTCGATGACTTGGAAAGGGTTGGAGAACCAATAGCTTTCCAATAGACCAGGGACATCACACAAGTGGAAACACCTTCATCAACAACCGCTCATTTGATATTATACTTGGAATACTCCACATGGACTTCAAAAGACACATGGTAGGGTAAGTGAGGCTTCACGTCCATGACATCAAACTTGATGACTTTCGAGCCACTAGGTCCTAGAGCTCCTAAGGCAAAGAGTAAGGCATCCCTCTATGATGGACACATCTGGAGTACCTCCAAAGATGACATCGCACAAGGGGTTTGGCCCAGATCTTCAACAATAGAGTAGTTATGGGAGGCTCTAGCATTAGTGTTGTGGGTAGAGAGCTTGAGTAATCCTTTCGGAATACGAGGCGGTGGCTCTGGTTTCTCAATCTATAAGTTCGTCTCCAGGGGTGGAGGAGGAGCTTCTAGGCTAGTACTAGCTTTTGAAGAGATATAATCATGAGAGAGGGTGGCTATATCAATTATCGCATCAACCATATTGATGCAAACATGATCTCCATCTTGCGACAGTGGGTTTTGACTTCTACTAGGTGCATTTCCGGCACTCAAAGAACTCGAGGCTAAGTGTTGGTTGTGTGGGAAAGGATTTGTCAGCACTGTGGGTGGTAGATTTAAAATCCTTGCAACCTCTGCAAGTTTTGGGCTCAAGTGGGTAAGGTGGTCATTGGTACAAATTTTACAAGGAAACTTCACCTTATGCTTCTCTTTCCTGCCCTCTCTAGCATTATCATTCTGTTTCCCATTATTTTCTTTTTCCTTGGTTTCATTATTATTATTCTTCCCACCCTTACGATTATTTTTACCTTTCCTATTATTCCCATCTCGTTGTTGGTCACCATTTTCATTCTTCGACGATTGCATAGAATGTACATCTGCCGATTGGGTGGGTTTGGAGGATCCAGACGAGGTTGGCCCTCCAACAGACTTCGTTTCTGAGTCTGTGGATTTTACATTGGCGGACCCTACAATGCCATCAACATGAGGTCCGAGAGTTTGTCTAGGATCATGATTTGTCTGTGGTGTGTCTGGAAGAATGTGGTATAGCATCCCAGGCTAAGCATATATCAAATCAAGTTGTTGGGCTCTAAGGATAGCTTCTTCCTCATTGAAGACCCCGGAAGAAGCAACGTACTTTGAAATAGGAGTGTGTAAAGACTTTAGAAACCATTCTAGAAGAAAGACCAGGGGTATAGGAGTCTTAACCAACCACCTTCACCTATGCCATTCTTGGATATGGTCCCAAATGTGAGTGTCGATACCCTGGCATAAAGTTGACAAAAGTTCAAGGCCAGCATCATAACGAATGGGCAGTTGAAAGTGGTTGAGAAAGGCTATCACCAAATGATGGAATGACCCACATGTCCCCCTAGGTATCTCAATGTACCATTGTGATGCCATTCCAATGAGAGTGCACTAAAACAATTGTAACCGAATAGAATCATGGTTTAGAGAATTCGAAGAGAACCAAAGGTGAAAAGTAGTGACGTGATCGCCAGGGTCTTCTCTATTCTTACCCTCAAACTTTGGAATGTTTGATGGAATTTTGGTAGGGACAGGGGCCATGTGGGGTCATGAATCACCAAGTCATTCATTAATTTAGAAAAATCTGGTAGATTAAGTGTGGCCAGAAAGGGAATACGGGGTTGCAACACCTGACCCCATCCTCCCACAAAAGATTGTGCATTAGGAACTGGGTTCCATCCAGGATTCTGGTGAGGACCAAAACCTTGTCCGGAATTATAATACCCTCCTCCAGGATGATTCGTAAAATATGTATTGGGCATCATTCTAGCAGGAATGTTCAGATAAGGGTTATGAAAATTTCCCCTAGTTGGCTTAGATCCAATATGGGGGTTGTTTAAACCCCCCCCAACTGGATTAGATCAAGGTTGGGGAGTGCCCAAAGTGTAAGACTGACCTCCTCCAGGTGGGAACCCGAAGGATTGAAGTGGATTAGTCATGCCAAAAGTATTGGTCGGAATCGACACCGAGGGGATAGGGATATAGGGCAGAACTTGTCCACCAGTTGGGTTGTTCCATCCAGTCGTATAAGGATTAGACCCATGGTTAAGAATAGGGACACTCCCTACATTAGGATTCACTTGGGGAATATGAGAACCACCAAATGGGGAAGGACTGTAAGGAGGTGTAGCGCACCCAAGTCCAAGGCTAGTGTTATGGCTAGCAGCTCGGATGGAAGTTGAAAACTGTGAGGTGAAGTTAGGCATACCATAAGAAAATGGACTAGAAGCCATGGGGATGGTATGAACATTGTAACTCGGCGAGTGGCCAAAACCCCCAAAAGGGTTCGAGGCAAGAGATAAAGAATTAACTATAGGCCGAGCAATAGTACCAGTGTAAGCTTCCGGCACTGCAACTGTAGCGGTTGCAAGTGTCAAAGGAGTGTCATTAATTATAGTGGGATTGGGAGTCAAAGAAATCCCATTGTTCTAAAGACTAGACTTGGTACTCATCCTTGCAGGATCACAAGTCTGAAAAGTGGACGTGTGTGTACCATTACTAATAACTCTACGCCTTTTAGAAGGAAAGGACTCGAAAACCGGTGGTAACTGTAACAATGGACGAGACCTGTGAGGAAGCTGGTCTGAATCCACGATGACTTATGACTCTTACACAAATAAAAATATTTCCTATGGCTAGCTAGTAGTCAAAGATCATACCAAAAGTCAAACGACCAATATGCATGCGAACGAGCTAAAGTGGTTGAGTGGCCTCCCTCACTAAAGAAGGTATGTCTCATCCAAGAGGGACTTGAGACTCCCCGATAAAGTTTGGAGGTAACAAAATCAATTATAAGGTTCCTCGTGGGCTTAACAACAAGTTGGTCAGATCCCCCTGGAGAGTTAATCCTCCATAAAGGTTGTGTGTTGTCCAACCCTTATCTAACTCAGGGTACAAGTAGAATAACCCCTGTAAGTAACCTATGAGATACCTAAATCATGTAGCTAATAAACCATTGTATAACTGATGCATAGGTGAGCAGTGGTAAGTCTGGATCATCGTATGGGTAGTGTAGCAAAGCCCGAAACCTTGAGAGCAATGCCTCTTACAGAGGTATGGGCACTAGCAATATCCCCAAATACGAATAAATCCACATAAATATCTCTGATGCTAGGTGAGTATCCAGGGGTTGTCCCTGCAAATAGCTTCATGTGATCTTGTGATTAACTCCGATGTGAGTGGAGCCTCATGATATTACCAATTATACAATGGACTTCTCAACTCCTTGTCTCAGACACATATGTTGATTTAATTTCCTTGGATAAGTTTACTCACAAAATCCTATTCCAAGGCACTAAATTCTAAGCTAGTTTGTGAACCCTAAAAATAAAACTGTGACTAATCAATTTTAGTTTAAAGAATAAATTTTATTGGCCATGGTTACTCAAAAAGGTATGGAAGTGAAACTCATGGTGTTATGACTCTACCAGAAAATAAATATGGATATAATGCAAAGTCTATCTTTGACTTTTCAATGAATGATATGCTAATAAAACAGTGTAGTCTTCAATTTCAAATCAGAAGTAAAATACAATCTTTCGTTAAATGTGCTAAGCTAATGATAAAAATTCAAAGACAAAAATGCCAACCAATGTAAAATGCCTATTTTTTTTTTATTTTCAATATTCTAAAAAGAAAATGCATGGACTGATAAGAAATTTGACAGATGAA
The DNA here is from genome assembly GCA_009831015.1 of Picea engelmannii. Taxonomy (NCBI): domain Eukaryota; kingdom Viridiplantae; phylum Streptophyta; class Pinopsida; order Pinales; family Pinaceae; genus Picea; species Picea engelmannii. The sequence continues at coordinate 753,363 of ML778304.1, forward strand.
TTCTACTGTGTATAAAATCAATAACTCAAGCAGAATACCAGGTAGCCAAGCAGACAACCCAGAAGCCAAGGACAAATTAAAAATAGAAAACAAATAGAAAGACTATGCCAAAAAATTCAACTCCAAATAGTCTTCCTATCATCCCAGATAATCTCAATAGACACTACAGAGACCTAAGAAGGCTCAACAATCTTTAAATCCTACCCAACAGTCACTCAACAAAGAAAACAAGCAAGGGGAAGTGGTATACGTGACTGTTCAGGAGAATAGAGTGTATATATGCTTCTTTCGGTGAGACAAAAAGCATGTATACGTGACTCTCAAGGAAAAAAGGGTCTATATTCTTTAAAACAAGGCCAAGTAAGGGTAAAAAGGATGAAAACTCAGACTTAGAGTGAACAGGATCTGTCACGCAGTGATACGACAAGAAACACAAAGGAAAAAGAGAAATGGAAGAAGAAAAAGTACTTCAACCGTTAGAAGGAAGATCTCTCCCCAATGGAGTCACCATTTCTGTTACAAGGGAAAAACTCTTTGTGACCAAGTTTAAACCACAATAGACAGGTATGACTGCATAAATCAACTCAATTCCAACATATTCTATATAGACTAATGTACAATACAAGAAAGAGGCCTACCTCAATCCAACGTTTGATGATATTCCATCGTTGAGCACTTTGACCCAAAAACTTATACCTGTGAGAAGTTCTCAGCAAACAAGCAAAGCAAGTATATAATGATGATATAAAAGGGGTTATCACATCAGATAGCATAATCCATTAATAAACATTACAAGCATGCCCATGGATAATAATCATATATTTGCAAGATACCAATAGGACGGGAAATGTGTATTTCTATTAATAATTGATCAACAGAAGTGTCAACATTACAGACTTCTATGTCAGCACAGTTCAAAACCAAGAAACCAAGTTCCTTCCAACTGAGTCCCCACCACTTCAATCCTCCACCAAATCCAAGCTCATGAGAAAGAGGCAAAGAGATTCTCTCAATAATAAGAAAAGATCTTGGGGGTTGAACACTTTGTTTAGACTTGAGGGACAAAGGGATGCAGACTCAATATGAAGTAATTTTTCCAGAGCAACTTTGCTCTCAAAGTTGAATGCTTTCTCCTCTCTTTCCATAGTTTGAAATTATGCTCTTATAGCCTCCAGAATGCAACTGAAGGGAAGAGTTGAAACGTTTCCAGTACATGGAAGGCCAAGGATCAGAGAATTTTTGTCATGACATGGAAACACGACCTCATTTTGTATTTTTTGGCACAAATCCGGACATACATGAGTTGTAATGGAGCAACAAGTGTATAGGCATCTTGCATAGAAGTTAGGGAGCATATATGTGGAAAAATGTATATTTTTTATCTTTGGGTTTATCAAAAAGCGGATGAAAAGTCTACATAAAAGGCCTCGTGTGCAATATAGGAATGGTGAGGCAAGTCTTGCTATAACACACACACATGTGCTCACATCATATGCTCCTAAATCCACATCACCACTTACTAGAAATGTAGTTGTTAATCAGCTTGGTATCAATAAATGTGTATATTTGTTCCTAGTTCACACCATTAAACCTGATAATATGACCATCCCTACACCTCCGTAAGGGGCCCCCATACTCCAATAATTTATTGATTTACTCACACATCCCACGGGACGACCACAGTCTCGATCTATTGAGCATTCCATTCATCTCATATCTGGTGGATATTTTCCCAAAGCCCCTTGTTATTAACTATCCCCTTAAGAAGCTACTAAAATAGAATGTCAAATTGGCCAACTTCTCGACTCAGGCCACATTAAACCTTCATCATTTCCTTTTGCATCCCTCACCTTTATTATGCCCAAGAAAGAAAACTCTAAGTGGCACCTATTTATTGACTAACATTCCCTCAATAAAACCACTATTAAAATCCACTATCGCCTTCCCTATATTGAGGATTTGATGGACCATTTATAAGGGGCTTGTCTCTTCACTAAGATGGACTTGGTAGTAGGGTATCATTAAGTTCTCATGTAGGAAACATACATCTGGAAGACAATGATCAAGACGAAGTTTCCAGTACAAATCTGAAGTTTATGATCAGTTTACAAACCAAATTGAGCCTATGATAGCTAATGATTACATAGGCAATTATATTTTCTTAGCTGATCCTAATCCATATCATGTAAACCCTGTTATGTTATCCTCTTGTGATCATTATTCTAAAGAAGAATATTTAAAGATTTGTGAAGATGAGAAGTCGTCCTTTGGTCAAAAGCCAATAGAAATCAAGGAAGAAAGTCTTCAGTTTTCAGATTGGCAGATGAAAGGAAGTTGCAGTGAGCATAAAGAACATAATTTGCAGAAATCATCTTATCTTCATAAGGAATATCAAGAGGACTATCTTCCTTTTGAACCCTTTGTTTCAGTTTCTGATATAAAGGTTGTTGATGAGGAAGAAGGAAATGATATATAATATCAAGAACATATTACTTCTCTCTCAGAAATTGTCGACTACAATAGGCCAACACATCATAGTGAGAAATTCAAATCATAGGAAAATGATGAAAGGGAATAGAAAATATTAGATCATCAATTGATCATACATTTTTCTGCAACAAATACTGAGCAGACCACATTCAACACTGAGATCAGTGAAAGTAGCCAGCAGTACCAACTACAGCAACAACTTTTCATTTATCAGTTGGATCAGTAACAATTAGAGGTATTTCTTTGTGGATTTGATGACCCTATTGCAAATTATTTGGAGAATATGACCAACTTAAATATCAAAATATTTTTGTGAGGAGAAGGACAGTTATGTCATATTTTCCAATTGCATTTATTCTTGTTTTGGTTTCTTATATTTTTGGAGTCAAGATCAAGCATGATGTCAGCAAATTAGTTTCTTAGATGGCTTTATTGGAAGCATGATTTCACTTGATGAAAGACAATATTGTTTGTTAGTGTAGGAGTAGAAGAGATTAAGCTCATCTACTAGAAAGTAGACTTTTCCGTTATTGGTTGTTGAATAAGCAAAGCAGGTTACAGTTAGGTTATAGTTTTGTAGAGATTATTTGTACAGGCCAGATGACTCCATGTCCAATGTTAAAGGCAACTGGAACTACTAGGTTCTTGGAAACCTCGCAGGGAAGTCTCCATCCCAGTTGGAGCCAAATGTTAGCGATAAAAAATGCACTGGTATTTTTGAGTGTTTTATCCATAAGCTCTTTTCTAAATTTTTAGAAGAACTGTCTATACCTCCAATTCCCAATTTTAGAAAGTGTTGGCACTGGTGAAAACTGGTATTTTTGAGAATGTCCTCATTATTTGACACTTGATTTATCGTTCCCCTAGGTATTTGGCTAGTATCATACTCATTCTCCATGTCAATTTTTCATCAATGACAAATGTAAAATCGATGTCTAAAAGAGCGGTCATATGGCACATACATTGAGATTCCAGATGCTTAATTAAGATTGCAGGTACCAAGATATTTTGCAGATGACGTTTTTGATATCCAATTGCTTGTAAAGTTTAAGGGTGATAAAGAAAACCTATCCACTCTTGATATGGGCAAAAGAAGAACATTCTGGAGATAGTCAATTGTAAAAGAGCTTCCAAAGTTCACAAGACGAATTTATATGCCACACAGCACATTAAAGCCACATACCCAGCCATGAGTCAGCAACAAGTCAACACATAAAAACTTCCATGTGCCGAGGTGAAGATGTGTTGTGCAGTTGCTCTAAAGATGAAGGTGGCTCGAGCATCAAATTGAAAGCTATAGGTTTCAAAAGAACATGTAGGAGTTTTTCATTCTTCAAATGAACAACGCATTTCAAACGACAGCCCTAATAGTTGATACACTTAGAATGTCACATGCCATTAGGAGGCATAAAGACAGAGAATAGACTATTAGGTGGAGATAAGGCAACCTTGTGCTTGCATGTGAAACAACTATCTCTACATTGCGGAAAGTGCCCAGATCTCGTGGCTCCTGAAGTGGATTGGAGTTATTTTGACTGATTAGGATTATTGTTGTCTCAATTCCCAACTAATTATATGCAGTGTGAATTGCCAAATTAAGTGGGGTATATAACAGTCAGGCCTAACAATACATTTCTTGTTGTAATCATCCATTAAAAAGGTTTTAAGCCATGGGTTTGTAGGAGGAAGAAGATCTCTGATATCTATATTCTTCAAGGCTAGGCAACTAAGATCCAGATTTGTGGCAATATATATATTGGGTTTTGGTACATTTTATTTCAAAGGATTTAGGTGGATGGCTCGGTCTTTTGATTCAATATGGTTTGGTTATCTTCTAGAAATATTCTTCCAGAGTCATTTTAGGGAAATTACATGACCGAACAACTTGCATTGATATGGAGGTGATAATAGAGGTCGAGGTGGTTACGATGGAGACCGAAACAGAGATGGATATGGTGGAGACAACAAATAGCCTAAGTGTCGAATCATCCAAGAAGTAAGTTTATTTTTGACCAGAAAGGATTTTCTTTTTGTCCAACTCAGGCTTTTCACCAGCACAAAAGGTGCAATTATAACCAAATAGTTGTTGCAAAGCAGAGCTTTCATCAGCTAATTAGCAAATTTTAAGTCGAAATAGCTGGTGAAACCTCAAATAAAGAGTTTTGAAGATTTGAGCTTGAACAGAGCGATGTTTGGGTGATTTAAAGGATAAGAGAGCATCAAAGAATTAATCACCAATTATGAAATATTTGGTTTCAAGATTTTGTGGAGATATATGAGGTAAATCCTCACACGGTTAGCTAAGACCTTGCTCACAGCTAGTGAAATATTTCAGCTACTGAAGACATGTGTCATCACATCAGAGACATATTAGAAGCACATCAATGATAAAGACCATATGTCAAATACCTTTTTGAAGACAGTTCAATCCATAAGTAACTAGATTTGGTTTAGCTTATTGTATTCAGTTTGTACTCTGTTTTTCTATAATTAGAAATTTTGATCTAGTTTTTCAGGATCTAAGACTTGTTGTAAAAGGTTATAAATGCCTATCATTTTGATAGAAGGTGGTTCGATTTTGGATACATAATATAATATATTGTAAACAGACTTTTCCTTATGATAATACAAATCACATTTTTCTCTCTCCATTGATGTCAAATTCTCATCTTTCCTTCTGTACTTTTAATTAAGTTGTTTTAGCTGCAAAATGACTGTCATCTCATTGGTTAGCTCATAAATTGATTAATAGATGCTTATCATTGTTTATTAAACCCTACATTTGTATCTGGTTTATAAGCATTGTTTTATTCACCCACTAAAAGCTATCATCTGATTATTGATCCTTGAGAGCACTGGTTCATTTGATTTTTATTTTGACTATCTGGATACCACACTGTAGTTGAGTTATCCCATTGATCCACACATAATAAAACCCAAAAACAGTTTACTTTAAGTTACCAAGCATCTTTGACCTACAACGTCAAAGAGTTTCTTGGAGTGATAACATATCCAATGGTCATGAATCGATCTAATCATTGACGAGTCCTCCAGTGTGTCATCGCTTCTAAGATTTTGGGTTTATACTTGGTTTCCAACTAAACCAAGTATATTTTCATGTTATGATCTTGTGTAATCTAATACGTTGCATCTTCTGATATTTTAGGTAGATTCCTTTGCACCTCACGTTATGTCTTCTGCATGACTACTCCTTGAAACTATCTCAATGAATAATATTCTTCCTTGACTCCTTTGGATTTTTCCTGTGGGGATTTTGATCCCGATGGAATTTCTACAATACGCTCTTCCTTCTAAGATTTGATTAATTTCCTTGCTTCTGATATTTTGATCTTCTGAGCTTGAATCTCTGCATGTTGTGTTGACATTTTCATTCTCTACTAACTGTTATACTGTTGACATCAATGGAAATTCATCAATGATAACTCATCAATGACAATTGACCATAACAACTTATCATCACATCACAATGACATCAAATGTTGACATCAATGACAACATATCATTGAAAATATGTCCAACAAACCCTGCATACCTCCCACTTCATTGTATTATGGTTATAGCAACCAACGTGAATATAAACAAAATCATATCCATATCAACTCATATTGATAGCCCAATTGGTTACAATTTTGATTTATTTCCATGATGATCATACGCTTGATTCCATTATGTGACAAAATCATGTTTCTTGACCCTTTTAGCTCGATTGGTGGCGACTCATAGCATGCTCTGATTGGGTCACATGTCATGCTCTGATTCAACCACTTGGATGCACAATCACCTTCCCAATAAACACACAGTCACTTTTCACATCATCACCTACCATGTCATCTCTAGTTCCATGTCATCTCTATTTCCACGTGTCACATCCTAGTATTGTCATGTGTCATCCCTATCCAGAGTTTTGCATATTTTGCCAAAAAATCAAAATGTGATAACTTTCGCAAACGACATTCATTTGAGCCCATTAAAGTTGCATGGGAAATATATCGTTGAGATCTTCACAATGGAGTCTTTTTCATTATCATTTGAATACATCAAGTTTTTGATCAAAAAATACACTTGGATAATTCCTCCCCACTTCAAATCTTTTGGACATCCAAAAGTCTAGTTTAATCAGAAATAAAGTGAGAGCATTGTCACCTCACTTGTCCATTATTGTGCAGTCCTCCTGCATAAACAATGATCATCCAACTCATAAGAACAAAGATGAAAACACAAATAAAATTGTTGATCAAGTTAATCATTCCTTCCATTTCCCAAACATTATTATTCACTATTGCAACTTCTAGTCATACTCTAATGACTATTAGAAAAATGAGGAACAAAATTGAATATAAAATGTGAAAGAGAATCAATCAACATCACATCTGTCCTTATTAAATTGACCAACGTCAACAAGAAGATGTGATTTACTTTTAACCATAGGCTATAAACCTGGATCCTAGACATTGTCATGCAACATCATATCATTTTGTACTTCTTGTGAATCCTTAAATGTTTCATTATAGTTATCATCAAACTTAACTACTTCATTTCTAGGATAATATTCTTCCTTATCTTTTATAGACATGAGTGACAAGTTCTTTATTTCATTAATTAGTGTTTTCATTTTTCCAGTAATGAAAAAAAAAAATAGTCTTCATATGATGAGCTTTGAAAGTGAATGAAATCCCATCTTTGAAAATATGATGCATGTTATGTTCCCTATAGAAAATGTTCTTCTTTTCATATAAATATGGACTTCCCAAAACAATCCCACAAATCTCTAGTGGAATCACATATAACTATTCCTCATCAATGAAATTGGATGTGATTACAAATCTCAATTTACATTTCTTAGTTACTTGTAACTTAGAATTATCACAAACCCAACCCAAAGGATAGAGTCTCATATGAGGCTTAGTTTCCAATCCCAAATTCATAAAAATGTATTCTCAAATAGTATTACCTTGTTATCCATTATCAACAAGTGTGTCTATCTTAGTGTCTTTTGAGATTACTCGTATATGAAACATTTAATTTATTTTCCTTTCATTATGGATTACATTAGTCTTTGAAGAAGAATCACATGAAGAAGAAATATAAATAGAAATTATTCCTTTATTTCCATAGTTGTAACCTTAGTTTCATCATCAAAATATTATCCAAGATGTAGAACTAAAGTTTTGTTCTTGTTTTTACCTTTCTAATGGCAAGCTCACTTTGGCTTCATTTATGGATGCAATTTCCAACAATGTTTCTCATCATGCCATTTATTATCACAATGAGAGGAAGAATAACTTTCATCATATTTCCTCACTATAGCAGTCCTTTTGAGTTTCCCCTTCCCTTTATTCTTTCCTTATTTTGACTAAATGGATTCTGAGGAGAAATTGCAATGGTCATTCCCTCGACTTGACTCAAAGTGAGTCACTTGTACACTAACCTCAAGGTAACTTGAATTAAGCATAAGTATTGTGTGCTTCAAATAATCATGTAATCCACATATATACTTTAACAAATTTTCTTATGTGTACAAAGGAATACCTAATATCAAAGCTCTCTTCCTAAACTCCTGAGTATACTCATGTACATTTTTCCATTTATCTTTATTCAATGTTTTCCAATCCATCATTTAATTTTGCATATATATTAAGGGATACAATTGTTTTCTTAATGTAGAAATAAATTCTTCCCAAGATGAAATAAATTTTCCCTTTTATTTCGTAGAGTTTCTGAGATACTTGCACAAAAGATCTAGCTAAAAATCAAATGTAAACAACTTGCAAATGGTGTGAAGAGAAGAAAAAAATGGACAAAAGAATGAAAGAATTTCCATTATCTATATTCCACACTCAAAGAGTGAAAAATTTACAACAAATATAGACTACATGAGTAAATAATATGACATAGTAGTGATCTATATATATCTAGATATTCAATGACAGAAACTGAAGCAATCTAACACCTAGTCCTAGTTAATTGATCCATGAAATCATTAGTTAACTGAGTCACATGTGTGGAAGTGAGAGAAACACATGAAAATATTGGTGATAAAACAAAGGTTTCCATGCATGAGTGACTTCCACTAGTCTAATTGAGTGTAACTGACGAGGAGGACCCTATATTCGAGGGGAATATTTTATAGACATAATATTCTCATCTAAGGAAGCATTCTCAACATTGGACAATCAAACTTAGGAAAATAATTCTAGGTGAGTGTGTAATATTTCCAACAACCCCCCCTGAACAATACTAGGGTGTCCATGATGAATGGGTCCCAACAACCAAGGCGATGTTAGGTACCTATGAACAATGAAACTAATGAAAACTCAAATAAAGTGAGAAAAGAGGGAAAAAATCATGGTAAATCCCCCCTTGCCCCCTCAGAGTAAAATACATAAAAAGGAAGAAGGAACGAAATCAGTTGTTAATCAATCATGTCCTTCACTCCAAGGATACCTTGCAAATGTGCAAGTTTAAGCTTGATGAAGATTTTGTTGAAGATGTAGATTTTTGTATGGATATGATGAAGTAGATACACCAGTGATTTGTATACACATATCCATTTTATGTTATTGTAAAGAGGAAGATACAAACAAATTTTGGATGAAACTTTAAAAATCATACGACCATTTTCGGAAAAATGATGAAAATTTGTTGATTTTAAAATACTCATAACTTCACTTCCCGGACTCCGTTTCGAACAATTGTTTTTTTAAAATTGGGTATTTTCCTAGAGGAATTAAAATATCTAAAAAACAATTCTGCAAATTCTTCTCAGATATTGTCAGAATTGAATCATATATGTGTGACCCCCTTTTTGGCTCTTGAGATCCATGCATGGTGCATGCATGTGACTCCTGAGATGCATGCATGGTGCATGTATGTGGCTCTTGATATGCATGCATGGCACATGAAAAGTGTCTTCATGTGATTCTTGATATGTATGCATGATATATTTTTCATGAAATTCAGAAAACAAATCCGAAATGGTGTAGACATCATCTGCAATTATTGAAACAAAAAATTCTGTAGATACCTATGTAGAAGGCTCTTCAAACTAAGAGGATTGATCTTCTAGTGGATTTTCTACTGGATCTATATTGTCAAACTTTTTCATTCAATATTTCTTATTCCCAAATATAACCTCCAATATATTCCATAATTCGTTTCAAGATGAGTCTCGTGATTCATCATATACTTGGTGGAGACTTTTAGGACAAATAAACAAGCAAATACATCTTATGGACATATCTTGTCTATTGACAAAGTCATTTTTTTCATCGGTGGAATCAATATATAATTTAATTACCATGGTTATTTGGTATAATCCCCTACTTCTAAGAATAAATAGAATCTTTGGCTTCTACTCCAAATAGTTATGATGCATGAGAAGTATTGTCGACGAGTAAAACATAGATTCCATCCTTCATGTTGCTTTGTTTCGTCTTCAATACCTACAAAAGAGTGTTGGCGATGATCCTTGCTAGTGGCCCATGGGATCTAGTTCCATGTAAGTGTTTTGAGAAACATGAATATTAGATATAGCTAACAATCAAACATACACAACTTGCAAATGGTGTGAAGAGAAGACAAAAAATGGAGAAAAGAATGAAATAATTTCTATTATCGATATTCCACACTCAAAGAGTGAATAATTTACAATAGATATAGGATACATGAGTAACTAATAATCCATGGTAGTGATATAGAGAGATATAGAAAATAATTGACATAAACCAAAGTAAACTTCCACCTAGTCCTAGTTAATTGATCCATTAATTCATCAATTAACTGAGTCACATGGGTGGAAGTTAAAGAAACAAATTCAACTTCTAGTGATAAAATTGAGGTTTCCATGCATGACTGACTTCCACTATTATAAATGAGTGTAACTAACAAGGATCACCCTATATTGTAGGGGAATATTTTCTAGAGAGAATATTCTCATCTAAGGAAGAATTCTCAACATTGGATTATCAAACATACAAAAATAATTCTAGGTGAGTGTGTAATATCTCCAAAATATCCACTTTAGTTTTAATCTCCCACCTAATGAGTGAGGTACCTCACAATCAAAGATTCAATAGCTAGATTTTAGTATTGTCATCCACAATCTTTGAATCCTACAATAAACTTTCGTTTTCCTGACCCAATTATCTAATTTTTCTACATTAATTTCACCATCATATATAGTAAAATAAAACTTAATGTCAATATTTAATAAAGGAAAATAAAGAGAAGGTTTCTTTGAGTTCTTATTTATAGAAGAAAAAGAAGAAGAACTCCCACTCAAACTAGAAGAGGATGAAAATGAAGAGTGACTTTCAGGTGGGTCACCACCCTCTCCTTAAACTTTTGTAGTTGTCCCCGATAGACCACTTTATTCCTTGGTCTTATTTCAATCCTTGTACACTTATTCCACCATGTATTGAATTTTCATAAATGCTTGAAAGAAAGATTATTTGGAACCAAAAGGATTTTCTCTTGGTGACCTTGGGGATGTCATTTCCCTTCTTCAGAATACGTGTCCAATCTCATGATTTTCTTCTTTCACGCATCCTTCACCTCGCTTGAGATTTAGACTAGTGAACATCCACTAGCTACAAATCTCATCAAAGATTCTCTAATACCAAACTTGATCTAAAAATGTGACTTATTTACAAGTTGTAAAAGTGAAATTATTTTTATCAATATTGAAAAACACTTAGTGAATAATTAAGAATTGTGGAATTGAAGAAATAATAAAGAAGATACAAATATGAGGTTTATAAAGGATTTCACCCCTCCTAGGATATGTCTCTCGGTCCGCTTCCAATGAGTGACCACGTTATTAATGATGTTCAAATGCTCATATTACATCAAAATGCTTCCAACCTGCAAACAATGTTGTCTTTGACTCTACTAGAAGGCTCTAGCTCAAAGGAAGAATCACTTATGAAAAGTAAACTGCCATAAATAGGCCTAAAAGACCACTTCTCCAAGGTATTTCATGTAGGAAATATCTCTACATTTACAAAAATACCAAGGAAATTATTTACAATATGAACCATAAAATGCCATGGAAAAATTACTTTGTTTATATAACAAAGGTAGATTATTCAAAATACATTCGATCCAATTTTTATGGGGTATGTAATATATGGTATATAACCATAGAATATATGGTCCAACCAACAAATATTAAAATAACCAAATAATAACCATATTAAATATATGGTTGGCCATAAATATATTGTATGGATTTTGTTTTAGAACTTACCATCATAACCATAACCATATATAACACATATATGGTAGATTATATGAAATTTGATTTCTTTCCATACCTGAATTATACCATGGTCACTCGAACATATCTTGGCCATAGATGTGGATGGTTATTTGTTGGATATATTTTTTAACATATGGGTTGTGGTCCATGGGGTCAACCTCGCATACCTCCCCCTCCATTGTATTATGGTTATAAAATCCAACTTAAATATAAACCAAATTGTATCCATATCAAATCATATTGATATCCAAATTTATTATGTCGTTGATTTGTTTCCATCATGGTTGGAGGTTCAATTCCCTTCAGAGAAAAAATCATAGTTCTAGACCCTTTTATCTCGATTGGGTGTGTGACATGGCATGCTCTAATTGGGCCATGTTTCATGCTCTAATTCAGGAACTTGGATGGAAACACCTTCCTAGTCAATGAAAAGTCACATGTCATGTTAGTGCCTACCATTTTAGCTCCAGTGCAATGCCATCACCTGCCATGTTAGCTCTAGTGCCACATGTAACATCCTAGTCCAACCTTTTACCTATTTTTCCAAAACTTCAAAACATGATAAATTTCACATACAACATATTTTTTAGCCCGTTCAAGTTGTTTTCAAAATATATCATTGATTTCTTCACAATGAATTCCTTTTAGTCGACATTTGAAGACTAATTTTTCAATCAAAAAATCCAACTAGATCATCATCACAAAGTGATGTTTATTGCATGCCTATGAAATTATACCTGAACCAAGATTAAATACATAACCTAAAGTACTCTTTCTACAATTGAGGCTACCTAAAAAGAAATTTCAGCATAACATTTCAAAAAAGTATCTTAATTTCTTGAATATAAAATTCCATAGTTTATTTTTCCAACTTGCTACTAAATTTACTTAGGCGTCTTAATAAACAAAGAAATCAAACTGACTACAATTGAAACATAATGTTTGGTCTAGTGGTAGTGAGATACATGAGAATACCAACTAATCTCTTGAACAATGTAGTATCTACATTTTAACCTGTCTTCTTTGCTAAGTTGTGTTCTTGTTGCTATTGGTTTGGGTGCTTCCTTGCAGTCCACCATTCTAAAGATTTCCAGCACATCCAATGCATATTTTTTTTGGCATATAAAGATTATAGTATCTGAATAATTTACCTATATTTCAAGGAAGTACTTCATCAAGCATAAATATGCCATCTCAAATTAATGTTTCATTGTTGATTTAAATTTCTCTAGTGACGTGTTTCGAATGTAAATCATGTCATCAACTTATAAACAAATATAATTATGATTTTCCCTTGTTGATTTACCTTTGTATATAGAGTGTGTTTGTATTAGATATATAAGGATTAATATGTAATAAATCCACTTAATGAACTTAGAATATGCTAATGTTCATTTTTTGTGAAAAGAAATCTATCCTACATTCATAAGTGGAAATGATTTTCTTAATGAAAAACGATATATAAGGAGGTAAAATCCTTTGTAATGAGTGCACCAATTATTCGTTGATAATATCATATGGTTTTTTTTTAGTATATTTCTTTGATCTTAGTTAAGTTCTGGAACCCTATCTAGGGTTTCCTCATTTAGTGGTCTAGGTCATTTTGTAATATGGTATTGGAGCAAGAAGTTGTATCAAAAATCTCGATCCTTTGAAAGGAAATGTTTCCACTCCTGTGACTTCAATAGTCTGAGCCAAGATAAAATCTAATGAGTCAAGGAGATGTCGTTAGAGAAGTATCCATGTTTTAATTTCCATACATGGAAAGTGAAGATCCATATGCAATTAATGAATAAAAACCTTTGGGGAATTGTTAATGGAACCGAGGAAGAACCTATAGATATGAACAAGTTGATAGAATGGAAGAACATAGATCATAAGTGAAAAACCATTATTGTCCTTGATCTCTCAATTGCATAGCTACATCACATATATCTAGATAAATACTCCAAGGAGATCTGGGAAAATATCAACAAGTTATTGTTGATTAAGGTTGGTTGTCATTGATGTCAACTCTTGAAGAAAGTCTGGTAGCAAATTCCGGTAGCACAAAGGTTTGGGTAATGGACCCAAGTTTGTTTCATGTATAATGGTATGATTTTTAATATATTTGAAGGTAATACTATTCTATATGGATAGTACATCTCATGCCATTTCTGGTGGTATGTGGAACGTCACATAACTCCTCATAGTTTGAGAGTTATGGCCTTACAAAGTTGGAGGACCCTCATATGTTGGCTTGAAGCCCCAAAAGGTCAAATAAGTTACAGAGCTTGAAAATAAGAAATTATTATTTAAATGTTAAATTAAAGTGACAAAGTCAAGAAGGATTATTTAAATAATAAAGTGAATTGACAAAATCAAAGAAGATTATTTAAATGATAAATTGAGGTGACAAAGTTAAGGATAAATATTTAAATGATAAAGTGATGGAGAACTTTCTAATTATGGAAAGTGGTTAACCCTAAAAATGAGGAAAATAGGTTAAGTGACCTAGAAATGTGTTAAGTGACCTAAAAGATGGAGAGTATAAATAAGAGGCAAGGCTCTCTCATTTCATATCACACTTGAGCATATTGAATATCTACAGGTTACTGAGGTAACCAGAGGATATCTAAGCCGAATTTCAAAGGGAAGGTGCAGAAAAGAAGGCCGGAATTCAAGGGAGGATAAATTCTTTTGATGATGCTTTGTAAGGTATGTTATTTACAGGTCATCTCACTGTTTTTGCAATACCAGTTTTTCTAGAATTATTCAGACCTTGAAATTGATAGGACATTGAGGAAACATATCCAAGTATTTTTGGAAACATTTCAGCTTGTGGGTCATTGTATTTTGGATGTTACACTCCGTGGAAAATAGGGTTTGTGACTACTCCCGAAACTAGTCTAAAACAGGGATTTTGGGTAAAAACGTCATAGCTTCTTAATAAAAATCCAAATTTAGTAAGACCAAATGTGTTGGTTAGAGTATATAATTTAGTATGTTGTGTAATATTTTCAGATCGATTCAACAAATATTCTTTGTGGTTCACGCTCTACAAGGTTGCTCTCTAGAAAAAGACAGAATTCAACAAGGTGTGCCAATTTTTCTATAAATCCTTTTCTGAGAGGTTCCAAGTAGTGACACCTAGAGGAATTGCATAAAACATTCTGAAGAACATTTTGTATCACTTTCATATCTTTATTTGTTATGGGTACATAGGTATGATTATTTCAAGTTAGGGTTGTTGACTAATACAAAACTAGTCATGTGAGACTAAAGAAAAGTTTGATGAAAATGCTAGTCCCTTGTTGTTAAAGTTAAGGAAGGTTTGTAGGTATGAGATCATATACACCAGGTCTATTATAGAGTTACAAATCATATTTGGATGATGAAATTTATCAGGGCTTTTGGTTAAGGTACATGTTGGGTACATGGTTAAGAGAAGTAGTTGATGAGTTGGCACATACATGAGGTGTATAGATGATGAAGTTTGTACATATTGATGAGTCATAGTTGATGAGTAGTTGACACATGATTAGTACATACTTGGTACATGGTCTTATGCAATTGCTTATGGTACAAGTTGATTACAGGTTGTTTGGTACAGGTTGGTGCATGGTTGATGCACTTGTTTATGGTACAGGTTGAGGTACAGGTTGATGCATGGTTGATGCATGGTTCAGGTTTATTGTTATAGGTTTATAGTGGTATATCTCATAGTGATAGTGTGATAGTGGTTCCATCATTATACTTCTACATCAGGGCGGTTGGACGGGGCAAGGACATGTGGTTGTAGCCAAAGAACATAAGGGGTTATAGCCTCTTTTCAGTTGTAGCCAGAGAATAGGGGAGTTGGAGCTTCCTTTAGGTTGTAGCTTGAGAAACAAGGGGGTTGGAGCCTCCTTCCAGTTGCAGCTGGAAAACAAAGAAAGTTGGTTCTTCCAATGAATGAAATTCTTCAAGACATATAAGAAAAAGAATTTTATGGTTTTATCCCAATTTGGGTTTCCACGTAAAACACTAGTGTACTGTGTATGTGTATGATTATTCATTTGTTCATTTCTTGTTTACTCTACAGTTATTGGATGATAATGAAAAATTGATATAAAACTTGTATTATATGGTTAAAAAGGATTAAATTGCTTTATTATTGATTCACCCCCCCTCTCAGTAATCCAATAATTAGTATCAGAGCAGGTTCCTTCAGAAATCAGTTTAACCACTGAAAGGTAGATCATGGAGAGATACAACTTATATAATAATGGAATACCATAGTTTAATGGATAGAATTATGCATTTTGGAGCATAAGGATGAAAACATATATAGAGGCATAGGGATTTGAAATTTGACAATCAATTGTAAATGGATACATAGCACCAACAGTTCCGCCAACAAATGACAAAGTAATCAAACTCGGTCAGAATAATTCCAAAGCCAAAAATGCACTTCTGAATGGCCTTAGTGAAATAGTATTGACCAAAGTTGCACATTGTAAATCCACTAAAGAGATTTGTGACAAAATTCAAAATATTTATGAAGTAGATTCAAAATTCAAAGCAGCAAAGCTTCAAACTTACAGAGGTCAGTTCGAACAACTTAAGATGAAGGAAAAGGAGAATATTGCAGCTTAGTTTTTACAAGTTGATGAAATAGTAAATTCAATCATAGGATTGGGAGAAGAAATCAAAGAATCTATAATTGTTAAAAAAGTAATAAGATCTCTTCCTATGAGATTTGACCCTACGATATCAACACTAGAAGAAAGATCACATATAAACTCAATAAGCATGGACAAATTAAATGGAATTTTCACACCATATGAAACGAGAACTGAACAAGAAAATCTAGATATAAAAGAAGCATCCTTCAAAGCATCCAAAAGGTCAAATCAAAAGGGAAGGAAAAAAGAAGAACATAACAACAACAATGACGTCTCTAAAGAGGAAGAAGAAGTGGCCAACTTTGTAAAAATATTGAACAAGGGAACCGATGGTAGGTATGCAGGTAAGCTTCCTTTAATTTGTTTTAATTGTGATGGTATTGGTCATTTTGCTAACAAATGTCCTTTTAAGAAAAAAAAAATGATGAAGGTTACTAAAAAAGAAAACAAACATATAAAGACAAAATAATCACAAAGAAAGTTTTCAAGAAAAGATTATGCACCAAAGAAGACATCTCATCATCAGATGAAGATGAATTCAGTGACAGTGAGACATAAAGAGTTATATTCATGGTAGTAGAAGACTCTGATAAAGAAGACTCTGAAGAAGAATATGAAGAAGTTGAAGAAGAATATGAAGAAGTCAAAGGAGAAATTGAAGAGGCAAAAGTTGACTACCGAGAAGAATTAATGTGTTCCATAGAAGTTATCAAAAGAGAAAAGAAGAAAAACAAGAAACTACAAGAAGAACTAGACAAGAAATAAGAACTAGAACAAATGATCACAAATTTGAAGGTTTGAATAGAAGAAGATAAAATAATTGAAGAAGCACTCAAAGAACAGCTAGAATAAAAAGACAAGATCATTGGAAATTTGGAGGCAGAGATTGTCACATTAAGAAAGGATATTCAAAAGAAAAATATGCATAATGGCTCAAAAGTTGTGTATGACATTATTAGCAGTGAAAAATCTCATCATGACAAGTCTAGACTTGGATACAATAAGATAGAAAAAAGATCAATCTTCAAAACAACATACAAAGAAACATATCCAAAAAGCTATGCAGAACAATCAAGGGGGATAGGGAGATCTACAATGAAGATTATAGGGACACTCCTCCACTGAGAAGATTCAAATTTCAGAAACAACGACCGGCATATAAGCCTCAGGAAGAAGAAGAATTTATAAGAGTACCTCCTTTCAGAATATCTTCAACTCCCAGGTATCAAACTATATTTTTGGTTTATGTTATGCATGTAATAATTTTGGACATAAAGATGTGAATTGCAGAGCTAACAATAGGAACACAAACAACTTTGAAATTCAAACACAAAGGTGTTATCCAATAAGGCCTAGTGAAACATAGAGAAGAAGTTAGAACAAGTTTTAATCTTTGAGAACTAAAGTGGAATGTTAAAAATGTAACAATTTTGGACACATGGCCAAAGATTACAGAATGGCAGTACCTCCTAGAGAACTGCAACAAAATAACAACAGTCACAGAGAGGAACCTCAAAAAAGGACATGGATAAGAAAGTAGGATCAATATAGAAATGAAGAATGCACAATAAGCTAAGTAGAAGAAACATGGTTGGTATGTTGACAGTGGCTGTTCAAAACACATGACAAGTGATAGAGACAGGTTTCATACATTACGAAAGGAAAGAGATGGGTCAGTCTCCTTCAAAAATGATGATTCAACTAAAATCATTAGAAAAGGCACAGTCAGAATTGGGAACAAGAATACCAAGGAAAAAACTGTTCTACTAGTATAAGATATGAAACATAATATTCTAAGTGTGAGTCAAATGTGTGACCAAGGTCATAAAGTTACTTTCAATTCAAAAAAATGTGAGATAAGAAAAGAAGGTTCAGGAAAATTGATTGCTACAGCTGCGAGAACTTCAAGCAACATATATGTATTAATTGAAATTGGAAATGAAAAGTGTTGTCTGGGAAAGGAAGATGAAAGTTGGCTATGGCACAAAAAAATGGGTGACATAAATTTTGATAACCTTGTCAAAGTCAGCAGAAGAGAAGAAGTCATAGAAATCCCCTGGATCATGAAACCAACCAACTCTTTACGCAAGCATTGTCAACATGGAAAGAAAACAAATACCAGGTTCAAATCAAAGGAATATTCAATGACAATACCACTGGAAATTGTGCATACCGATCTAATTGGACCAACTACAACAAAGGGTTTAAAAGGTGAGAAATACTTTATGTTATTGGTTGATGATTATACAAGAATGAATGAAGTTTTCTTTCTCAAGAATAAGTCATAATATTTTGAAAAATTCAAGATCTATAAGGAAATGATTGAAAATGAAATGGATTCAAAAATCAAATGCTTGAGATCTAATAATGGAGGAGAGTTCACTTCAAAGGAATTTATGGACTACTGCAGCAGTCATGGAATAAAAAGGCAATTATTCGTTGCTAGGACACCTCAACATAATGGAGTTGTTGAAAGAAAGAACATGACATTACAGAAAATGGCTCGAACAATGCTAATGGATTCCAAATTGACAGATATATTTTGGACACAAGTAGTACATACAATAGTTCACATTCGAAACAGAGTAATTCTCTGGAAAAACACTGACAAAACTCCCTTTGCGCTATGGAAAGGAAGACCAACAAATGTGAAGCACTTTAGAGTTTTTGGAAGAAAATGCTACATCAAAAGAGAACATGGAAAAATGGGAAAGTTTGACACTCATTTGGACAAAGGAGTACTTGTTGGTTACTCAATGTTACAAATCAAAATTGTCTCCAGCCTTTGATGATCATTCTGGAGTTAAGCCACTAGCTTTCAAGCTGGGGGCATATCGAGCTTAGTCTTTGTTATTTATCGTGCTTGTAAATACATGAGAATGAAACCAAGCAACCTTTTATCTATTTTTTGGGCTCGCATGGATATATGAAAAAGGAACCCCTTGGAGTCGTCTTTAATATCTTTTCAGACTCTCTAAACATGAAAAGATTGTCGAGTGATCTTGCTTCCTTTCCCACTCATTAAAAGGTTTGAAAAGGCATCTTTTGAGAGATAATTTATCTCTTTTTCAGCCTCGCAAGACTAACATTATGAAAAAGGACAACATTGGAGTCATCTTTAAGTTGTTTTCAGACTCTCTAAATATGAAGAACCACCTAGTTTACCTTCTCTAGACTCGTTAAACAATCATACATTGAAGGGCTCATATGAGATTGAACCCTTACTTCTTCCAGTTCACTAAACAAAGGAGTAAGGACTTACCAAAGGTGAGTCATATCGAGCATGTGTTACCGTCCTCTATCTTGTTAAATTAAAAAGAGGTACGTGTCTATCTAGATGGGGGAAAAATTGAAAGAAGCAAGCCAAGCATTTTTTGAGAACACTACCAGTAGCTCTTATGGTCACCCTTGAAAATGGCACTTTGTCTTTGCACGCATTTTAATCCACTGAACCTCATTGATCCAATCCTCTTATTTTATTTACTCCTTTGGTTCACCCGACGAAAGTCACAACATCCACTGGATCATCAAGTTTTGTTCCATGTCATGTTTCTGTTGTTGTGCCTCAGTGTTCAAGGGAAGTATCTACCTCGTGAGTCAAACATAAAAAATATCTTGTTTCAATACCCGTTTCATTCCATGTTCATTTGATCAACCAATTACATCTTTGTGTCAGCTTCGTGTCATTGATGGGGGATACATCAAGGACCTCCTTCGACAAGTCCATTTCTGTCCACTTCAAAACATTATCCAGTAACTAGACTTAGAAACCAGTTAGTACCTTGGGACCTGCATTCCTCAATGGAAGGCCTCCTCGATGTCCTACAATGGGTTTACATCATTGACCTCTGATTGGATGATTCCACGAATTTTTGATGTCATCTCATCTATTCACATTCGTCGAAATGTACTAGAGTACCTTGGGAATCATTAACATCAATGGTGATCTCCCTCACTCTTCTTAATGGTTTACCTCATTAACCGATAATCAAGTGGTTTCTGACATGTTCGACATCAGGACATCTATTCACATGGTTATATTTGTACTACATCGGGATAAGTAAGAAGACCCTGGGTTAAGTTATCACTCTTATGCATACTTTGCCCAGGTTGCGAAGGAGTTCTATTGAACTATGACACATATACTATTACATAGATCCACTTTGTATTGGTCATGGCTATGTCTTGTCATCTGATATATCCATTGTGTATTCTTCGTGGCTATGATCAGTCTAGGTCATAGAGTATATATCCACATTGTATCTTCAGTGGACGTACCATTTTGTCAATATAATTATGGATCTGCAGTGTATTTTATGGCTGTCATACCTAAAAAGTCTTTATCACCCAAGCATAGGTATAATTTCCTTGGGTTTGAAACATGTCATAATATTTGTTTGATGGTTGTGTGTACATTTTTCCAGCCTCTCTGAGTCCATACGCTTGCTCGAAAAGGTCTACAAAGTACTTCAGTGACGCAAACGCGCCACCCGGGGCACATCCGCTCCCACGGGACCTTCTTTTCCTTCAGCGCGAAGAGCTGAAATACTCTTCAAATCCCTTGTCGAGACTTTCCTACACCCACAGGACTCTCCTTATGACCTCCATTTGTCCTATCGGGAAATTGGGCCTCGCTTGATCACGAGCCTTGAAGTCACGGGATCGGTACTTACAAATCCGCGAACCCCGATGAATATCCACCCACGTGTTCCTTGCTTCTGTCAGGAATATCCTCGTCGGGAAATTGGCCCTTATGAGGTCGTAGACAACTTGCCTCACAAATCCCCGATTCCTGATCCCCGATGATACCTTCTCCGCTCCTTAGCTCTCTCCGGCTAACTCCTTCTCATGTGACCTGCGAGTCCACGAGACCACGTGCTTTCCCATGTCGGAATTTCGGAATTCGCGGAATTGAAATGCGTAGCACTCACACCCGCGGGATCTCCTATCCTTCAATTTCTGATGACACCTGGTGTTGACCCACTGTAAGGCTCGACCTTCCAACACCTGTCCTATGCCCTGGCGCCTATGGCCCACACTCCACTGGTGATCAGGAAATCGCATCTCGGGATATCGCGATTCCCGTAACACTTGTTCACGGACCCTTCCAAGTCCCGATCTCCGATACGGATGACACCTGTCCTCCACTGAAGTGCTCTGACTGTGGGACCGTCGCATTTTGGGATTTCACGACCTCTCTTGTCGTGAGTTTCTCGTCACCAAGAATCCTGATATGCCGATCCCCGATGCACGTGTGAACTCTCTCCTCCACGTCACCGCTTCCTTGTCGCTCTACCGAGTATCACGAAATCGTGATTTCTAATGCAACAGTTCCCTTATATGCAGAAACCCTGAAATGCCAAACCCCGACACTCCGGGATCTCCTGCCACGTGTCCCTATAGAGATCAATGGCTTTGATCCTATCGGGAAATCGTGGATCGCGATTTCTTGTTGCGCAAACTCCTTGCCTCTGAAAACTTCGATGCCTCCAAACGCCGACTCGTCTAGATCTCTTACCACGCGTCTTCGCCAATGGATGGCTCAACCTCCCATCGAGAAATCACGGATCCCGATTCCAATATGAAAAAGTTTCACAACTCCAAAAACCCCGATTCTCCGATGAGCTGAACCCTGACTCTTCTTCGGATGTCTGACGAGTGTCCAGTCAAGATCCACGGTTGAGATTCTTCCTTGGGATTTTGAGACTTTCAAGGCCTTCAATCCTTACCCTTTGAAAAATCGATGGCTCTAGTATCCCGATGACTTCGGTTGGGACTTCTCCTGTATACCCCTGGGCTTAACCCCGGCACAACTTCTCGAGATCTAACGGTTGACGGGACTTCGTCAATTTCCTCTATGAACCTTGACCGTCGATTCCTCTCCTCCTTTCTTAAGGACTTCTTGGCATGGAAATCTCTTATGCAGCCTTCAATAATGATATCATGAAGGTGTTATACCTCCTGATCTTTTCACTCTGATTCTTTCAGAGAAACTTGTGCACACTCGTTGCGCTCAACATTCAACAACTCCCCAAGTGTTGAATTTGTCCGACTCTATGCACTTCCTGCAACAGCAGTCTTCGATTACCCTTTTTCTCAGATTCAAAACTGAGACTTCTTCTTTAGCCTACGCACCCCTTGCAAGTCTTCAACAACCTACCTCCACTTTCGGGTGAATAAGAACAAGAGTTAAACTACTGAGCCTTCATCAACGCACTCCTTACAGATGAATTCAACTGCACACCTTGCAGGAATCTCCTTACTCAAACAGAGAAACAATTGAAACTCATTCCCTCTCCCTTTCAGACTTTAGTTTGAAACATGAAATGACATGCACAGCATATACAAAGCAAATGCATAACAAGAGAGCAAACATTCATGAGCACAACATCAATACATAGAGAAAACAACACAAACCATTGGCTTGAATCAAATCTTCCTTCTATTAATTCAATGCTTGTACATGGGTGTTCTTCATACAATATTCTCTGCTTGCTCTTCTCTCCCTGAATGCTCTCAATAATGTTACAGTAGTACAATGAGGGTGTCTATATCCGTTTTCCCTCTCGAATCTCTAAACTATCAAATCTAGACTTAAAATCCTGTCTACCAGCATTAACTAGATTAAATGCCTCCTATCTACTTCAGACAAGAGTGTATGGCTCGAGGTCTGATACAATATACAAAAGGTGCTCCTTCATAAATGGTTCCTTGAAGGTTTGGCACTTCATTTCCAAAAAGAAGTTTTCAAAGCAATATGTCATGTGTTAAAAAAAACACATGCGTTGGCTCCACACTCGCTTTGGTAATTGCGATGCTCCTGCATCATACTCCCTTGTTTGAAAGATTTCATGGGCTCCTATCTATGAGCTCCTACACGGTTTGCCCATGTTTCTGAATCTTTGCTTCCGTCTCCCAGTTGGCATCTTCCACTGGATGGTTTTTCCATTTGACCAGATACTCGAAGTATTGCTTCCACCTGGTCTTTTTGCTCACCCTTTTATCAAGTATACGCTCCATCTGTGGCTTTTCTGCAATCGGCATCTACTTCTGCCACTGGACCTCTGGTTGTTCATCATTTCCAGCTCCTGCTTCCTCAGGTTTATATGGATATAAGTCTGATACATTGAATGTCGGAGATATTCCGATCTCATTCGGCAACTCAATTTCATAAGCCTTTTCTCCCAATTTCTTTAGGACTCTGCATGGTCCAATTTTCTTCATTTTCAACTTGTTATATGTTCCCCTTGGGAACCTTTCCTTCCTCAGATGTGCCAGAAATAGGTCACAAACTTCAAACTAAATTTCTCTCCGATGCTAATCCGCTCTGTGCTTATATTCCTAGTTTGATTCTTGCAGTCGCTGCTTCACCTGACTGTGAAGTTCCTTCATCACCTCAGCGAACTCTTCTACACTAGCGCTGCTAGTAGCAATCTGTCCTGAATCTCGCAATTCAGAAACTCCTCTCGGCTGTGTGCCATATACAATTTGAAACAGGATTTTACCTATACTCCGATTAACTGAATCATTGTACGCATACTCTGCCTGTGGCAACACATTGTCCCAGTTGCTATGGTGCTCTGTCACCAAGCTTCTTAATAAATCTCCTAGACTTCTATTTACCACCTCTATTTGCCCATCCGTCTGAGGATGATAGGCATAACTAAACATCAAATTAGTCCCCATCTTCTTCCACAGTGTCCTCTAGAAATGTCCAATGAATTTTGTATCCCTGTCTGATACTATGCTTCTGGGTAAACCATGAAGTCTAATGACCTCCTTGAAAAATAGATTTGCGATATGAGTCGCATCGTTGGTCTTATGGCATGGGATAAAATGTGCCATTTTGGAAAACCTGTCAACCACCACAAAGATCGAATCATGTCCTCTTTGCGTCCTAGGCAATCCCAATACAAAATCCATGTTGATTTCATCCCACGGCCTCTCAGGTATGGGTAATGGTTGATAGAATCCCACATTCTGCTTCCTGCCCTTTGAATGCTAGTAAATTCTGCACCTGTCAACAAACGTATTGACTTCTAACCGCATTCCTGGCCAAAAGTATGCTTTTCTCAGCTTTACAAATGTCTTGTCATGGACAAAATGCCCTGCTAATCCACCACTGTGCTTCTCCTTTAGCAGATTCTCCCTCATGGAGCAATTTGGAATGCACAGTTGATTGCCTTTGAACAACAATCCCTCGTGGATCATATAATCTATCCATGGGATTTTTTCTCTAAGAACTGAATTCTCAGCTGCTTCATATGCCTCTGCAAAATCTGCATCACCTGCATACATGTCCCTAAGATTTTCAAAACCCAATGTTTTGACTCGGAACTCCTGCAGCAACAAACACTTCCTGCTCAAAGGATCAACCACTTTGTTAGCAGTACTTGAAATGTGTTTAATTACAAATGTAAAATTTTGCATATACTCTACCCATTTAGCATGTTTCTGATTCAACTTCTCCTATTGAGTCACAAACTACAATGCATGATTATCACTATACAAAACAAATTCTTTCGGGATCAAGTAATGCCTCCACTTCTTCAATGCCTGTATGATAGCATAAAATTCTTTGTCATATGTGGATTACTTCACTTTTGCCTCATCCAGCTTCTCACTGAAATATGCAATCAGCCTGTCCTCCTGGCTCAAGACCGCTCCTATGGCAAAGCCACTTGCATCACATTTTACTTGGAACACTTTCGTAAAATCTGGCAACACCAAAATTGGTTGTTCTGTGATCTTCCGCTTCAACAAATTGAAGCTCTTCTCTGCCTCTTTAGTCCAATGGAAAGATTTATGTCTTTTCTTGACATTATCCATCATTGTTGCGCTAATCCCACTGAAATTCCTAATGAATTTTCGGTAGAAACTAGCCAGTCCATGAAAACTTCTCACCTCGAAAATATTTCTCGGTGATGGCTAATTTTTAATTACCTCCACTTTACTTGGATCCATCTTTAATTCATTTGCTGATATGACAAACCCCAAGTAAATGAGTTATGTCTTCATAAATGAAGATTTCCTCATATTGATCAACAACTTCTCTTGTTGTAGCTTCTTCATTACTGCAGCTAAATGCTTCAGATGTTCTTCTTTTGTTTTACTGAAAATCAATATGTCATCCAGGTAAACAATGACAAACTTACCAATGAATTCCTTCAGCACTTCATTCATCAACCTCATGAAGGTACTCAATGCATTCGTCAAGCCAAATGTGATGACTAGCCATTCATACAACCCTTCGGTGGTTTTGAAGGTTGTCTTCCATTCATCGTCTTCCCTCATGCAAATATGATGGTATCCGCTTTTCAAATCAACCTTTGAAAAAAATTTGGCTCCACTTAAATAGTCCATCAAGTCATCCATCCGTGGCAATGGAAACCTATACCTGATGGCTATCTTGTTAATGGTTCTGGAATCGATGCACATTCTCCAACCTCCATCTTTCTTTGGACTCAATACCATTGGAACGACACACAGACTTAAACTTTCCCTGATTAGTCCTTTATCTAACAGTTCCTGTACCTGCCTTTTAACTTCTTCATTCTTCTGCGGCGTCAACCTGTACACAGCTTTGTTCGGCAAACTAGCTCTTGGTATGAGGTCTATATGGTGACTCACACTCCTCATCGGTGGCAACGAATGAGGTAATTCATCTACCACTATATCAACGAACTCTTCCAGTAGTTCCTGAATTTCTTTCGGCAAATCGTCCACTCTTGTGCTGGTCAAAACGATCCTTGGTTTCCTGACCACAAAGAATTGTGGATCTTCCTTCTTCTTTACTTCCGCCAGAAGTTCCTTCCCACTCATGAGAAGTACAGTATTTCTCGGTTCTGGTTTTACTTCTTTTTCTTTAATTGGAAGTAGCATATGTGTTCTTCCATTCTTCTCCAAAGTATACATATTCATCTTCCCATCATGAATTACGTTCCTGTCATATTGCCATGGTCTACCTAGCAATAAATGACATACATCCATAGGAATAATATCACAGAGTATTTGCTCGCACAGGTGTAGACGGATTGGCAAGTGCCTTGTAAATGGAAGGAAATTTGTAAATGAGGTCTCATGTTCGATTCTCACCCGGACTTACTCTTGCACCATTCTTGTGGGCTGGGTGGTTGCACCTGGGGTTATAGTGGTAGCTGCCTGGGGATCGACCCCGTGTCACGCAAGTATGAGAACCGCGAGTTGCTGATTCCCCAGTAAAAAAAAATATCATAGAGTATTTTATCATTATATCCTCCTATCTTGATGTCAACTAAGCACTGTTTAGTGACACTTACCTGATGTCCCTTCTGTAGCCATGAGACTTTATATGGACTCGAGTGATCAGTTGTCTCCAGCTCTAGTTTCTCCACCATCTTAGTTGAAACGATATTATTTGTGCTTCCACTATCCACAATAACCTTGCACTTCCTGTCTTTGGTTTTGCATGTGGCTCTGAAAAGTCTGTTCCTTTGAACTGTGTCCTCCACCTCCTTCTCGGGTGTTAAGAGAACATTACGCATCATTAATGACCTTCTGTCTTCTACATCTTCTGCCTCGGCGATGTGAGCTTCTCCTCCATCCTTCTTCCTATCTGGACAGTCAATTGCCTTGTGTCCATTCTTTCCACATGTGAAGCATGTGATGACTCCACCTCTGCCTCTTCCTCTACCTCTGGTATGAGGAAATGTGTTATTATCAGTGTATCCTCTGCCCTATTCCATCTGTTGCCTTCGTTGTTCAGTGTATTGTCCTCGCTGTGAACTTCCACCTCTTTCTGTTCTAGTCTGAGGCTTCTTCCATTCGTCCCTGGATTTCTGAAACCTATCTTGGGCAACTGACTTACCTTTTGGCTGGCTCCTACCTCGGCCTCACTGTACTGGCTTACGAATCAGCTTCTCTTCAGCTTTCAAAGCCATCTGATATGCATCCTCCACTGTTCTGATGGTTGTCATACTCATCTCGTCTTGGATATCGTATCTTAAGCCATTCATATACCTGGCAACTTTTTCATCATCGCTCTCCCGATGATCTGCTCTGATATTTAGCTTGTAAAATTTCTCGGTATACTCTTTTACTGTCATCAGCTTCTATCTCAGGTTCTACATTCTCCTGAACAGTGTCATTTGATAATCCCTTGGGATGAATTTTTCCTTCATCTTCGCAATTATTCGATCCCAGCTTTTAATATTTTTCTTTCCTTTGGAACGTCTATCCACTTGAAGCTCGTCCCACCATAATGTTGCATGTCCCTTCAATCATGTGACAGCATGTCTAACCTTCTTATCCTCTTCAATATCCTCATATTCGAAGTAGGTGTCAAGAGCTCTAATCCAATCTAGAAGCTCTTCTGCATCCAGACTCCCTTCATAAGCTGGAATGTCCATCTTTATTTCTGAACTCCTCTGGGTGATAGCTTTAATTAATCTCTCATTGGCTGCATCTTCGGCTGCAACTTCTCCTTGTTGTTCAACTTCAACTTCACCTTCAGAGTCACTCAGATCTCCAGCATTGGCTGTGCGTCTCTGCACTACTTCCATATCTTCTAATCTCTATCGGAGATCACGTATCTACCTCTCCATTTATGTATTTTGTGCTTGTCTCCCTCTTCCTCTTTGGTTTCCCCTATCCTCTGGATCAGGTGATTGTCTTTCTCTCCTCGGCGGCATGGTGAAATTTTCTCTTCTTCTCTACTATAGAAAGCAAAGAGATTTTCTCGCTCTGATACCACTTGACGTGTATCATAGTGCTCCTTCTATTCTTCTATCCTCATGCCTTAAATATAATGACAAGAAATCTTCTCTGATACCACTTTGACACAAACGTGCCACCCAGGGCACGTCCGCTCCCACAGGACCTTCTTTTCCTTCGGCCCGAAAAGCTGAAATACTCTTCAAATCCCTTGTCGAGACTTTCCTACACCCATAGGACTCTCCTTATGACCTCCCTTTGTCCTATCAGGAAATTGGGCCTCTCTTGATCACGAGCCTTGAATTCATGGGATCGGTACTTACAAATCCACGAACCCCGATGAATATCCACCCACGTGTTCCTTGCTTCTATCAGGAATATCCCCATCGGGAAATTGGCCCTTACAAGGTCATAGACAACTTGCCTCACAAATCCCTGATTCCCGATCCCCGATGATACCTTATCCGCTCCTTAGATCCCTCCAGCTAACTCCTTCTCATGTGACCGATGAGTCCACGAGATCACGTGCTTTCCCCTGTCGGAATTTCAGAATTCGCGGAATTGAAATGCGTAGGACTCACACCCACGGGATCTACGATCCTTCGATTTTCGATAACACCTGGCATTGACCCACTGCAAGGCTCGACCTTCCAACACCTATCCTATGCCCTGGCGCCTATGGCCCACACTCCAATGGTGATCGGGAAATCACGTCTCGGGATATCATGATTCCCGTAACACTTGTTCATGGACCCTTCCAAGTCCTGATCTCTGATACAGATGACACCTGTCCTCCATTGAAGTGCTCTGATTGTGGGACTGTCGCGTTTCGAGATTTCGCGACTTCCCCTGTCGTGATTTTCTTGTCACCGAGAATTTCAATATTTCGATTCCCGATGCACGTGTGAAATCTCTCCTCCATGTCACCGCTTCTTCATCACTCTATCGAGTATCACGAAATCACGATTTCTAATGCAATAGTTCCCTTGTATGCGGAAACCCTGAAATGCCGAACCCCGACTCTCCGGGATCTCCTGCCATGTGTCCCTGTCGATATCAATAACTCTAATCCTATTGGGAAATCGCGGATCACGATTTCTTTTTGCACAAACTCCTTGCCTGCGAAAACTTCGATGCCTCCAGACGCCGACTCGTCTGGATCTCCTGCCACGCATCTTCGCCAATGGATGGCTCAACCTCCCGTCGGGAAATTGTGGATCGCGATTCCGATATGCAAGAGTTTCACAACTCCAGAAACCCCGATTCTCTGATGAGATAAACCCCAACTCTTCTCCGGATGTCTGACACGTGTGTAGTCAAGATCCATGACTGAGATTCTTCCTCTGGATTTTGATACTTTCAAGGCCTTCAATCCTTACCCTTTGAAAAACTGATGGCTCCAGTATCCCGATGACTTCGGTCGGGACTTCTCCCCTGTACCCCTGGGCTTAACCCTGGCACAACTTCTCGAGATCTGATGGTTGATGGGACTTCATCAATCTCCTCTATGAACCCTGACCGTCGATTCCTATCCTCCTTTCTTAAGGACTTCCTAGCACGGAAATCTCCTGTGCAGCCTTCGATAATGATATCACAAAGGTGTTATACCTCTTGAGCTTTTCACTCTAATTCTTTTAAAGGAACTTGCGCGCACTCCTTGCGCTCAACATTCAACAACTCCCCAAGTGTTGAATCTGTTCGACTCTACGCACTTCCTGCAGCAGCAGTCTTCGATTCCCCTTTTGCTCAGATTCAGAATTGAGACTTCTTCTTCAGCCTGCGCACCCCTTGCACAGCTTCAACAACCTACTTCCACTTCCGGGTGAATGATAACAAGAGTTAAACTACTGAGCCTTCATCAACACACTCCTTGCGGATGAATTCAATTGCACACCTTACAAGAATCTCCTGACTCAGATAGAGAAACAATTGAAACTCATTCCCTCTCCCTTTCAAACTTTAGTTTGAAACATGAAATCACATGCACAATATATACAAAGCAAATGCATAACAAGAAAGAAAACATTCATGAGCACAACATGAATACACAGAGAAAACAACACAAACTGTGGGCTTGAATCAAAGCTTCCTTCTATTAATTCAAATGCCTGTACATGGGTGTTCTTCATACAATATTCTTTGCTTGCTCTTCTCTCCCTGAATGCTCTCAATAATGTTACAATAGTACAATGAGGGTGTCTATATCCATCTTCCCTCTCGAACCTCTAAACTATCAAATCTAGACTTAAAATCCTATCTACCAGCATTAACTAGATTAAATGCCTCCTATCTACTTTAGACAAGAGTGTATGGCTCGAGGTTTGATACAATATACAAAAGGCGCTCCTTCATAAATGGTTCCTTGAAAGTTTGGCGCTTCATTTCCAAAAAGAAGTTTTCAAAGAAATATGTCATGTGTTAAAAAAAACACATGCGTTGGCTCCACACTCTCTTTGGTAATTGCGATGCTCTTGCATCATTCAGTCATCATCGTCTTCTGACTTCACACTTTGGGGGTAAATCTATTACACATCAAAATTACTCACTTCAATAGTGTCGCAAGTGTCATCATTACAAGTGTTGTAAGTGTCGCATCTTGAACACAAGTGTCACAAAAATCATATTTCCATATTTCCTATGTCATGCCTCTAACGAAATCATAAGAACACTTACGACACCTCAAAGACTAGTTTTGAAGGAGAGAAATTAGTTGACAAGGAGTACAAGCCTTTTGCCACTGGAAAAACCACTCAAAAATCACTTTTGGAGGGAATCGATCCCCTACCCACTATCAGGGAGTGCTAGCACTCCTTGGGCCTCTTTGGGGGAGTGTTCAAACGCTCTGTGTACCCTTTTGGGGGAGCGCTACCTCTTTTGAATGGATTTTTGGTTTGTTGAGCTAAAACAGGGAAGAATCCCTTCAATTTTTGAAGGTGGTTGGATTCGAATAGAAGGTCAAGGCATGAACTTAGGGAATATCCTCAACTGAAGGAGGAGAATCCTCAACTTATCCCAAAGATCTCTCAAGTGGTTGGGCCTCTCCATGGTTATATAAAGAGGCCTCATCATGGTGAAAGGAGAGGTGGAGACTAGAGATTGACACCAAACTTATGATCTCATAAGTGAGATGTCATCAAATAAATCAATGTAGATTACTTGAGAAAAGGGGTTGGACAAGGAGAACTGGAAGAAGATGTTGCACCTTCATCAAAGGATTGTAAGTACTTTTACTTGTTCTCATCAATATATCAATGCTTGGTCTGTTTCTTTCAAACTTGTGTTTGTTTCACATGAGTTTGTCTTCAGTAGATAGATATATATTTGAGCTAATATCAGTAGAATAGGAAGTCCATTTTATCTTTGTTTGTCCTACAGGACCTATTAGGGAGCTCAGGATCGAAGCTCAACCTGGACTTTGCAAGGATAAACATCGTCAATAAGGTACATATATTTCTTCTTATCCTTCATATGTTATCTTGATTAGATATAAACGGATGTCAATTTCCATGTTAAGAAATTTTTTGTCTTGGCCTTAGGAGTCTAGAGACCAAGAGGGAATCTACTTGTTTGTAGGAGGATTCAGCTGTAACAGAAATTGGCAAATCCACTGGGGAGGAGCTATGATTTTTGTTTCCATTCCCAGATCTTGTTTTGGACCTTTTCCCACTCATTTTATCCTCTCCATACTATCTCTTTCATTCTTTGATTTGTTTGATTGCCTCTTTATTTCATCATGATCACCCTAATTGATTGAGCTTGCTTGATTTTTTGAGTTTCTGGGAAATTTTTCTAAACTTTTGAAGAAGAACGTTCCCTTGCCCTTACTATCAGAGCATTAACACTCCCTGGTGGTCTTACATGGAGCATTGGAATGCTCTGGTTCCCCTTACACTAGAGCGCTACCCCCTTTTGTGTGAAAAATCCTCTAGGTTTTCAATTTCTGGGTTCAGTTTTTGTTTTTTTCACTTGCTCAGAGTCTCACACTCTTAGTTCATCTTAGTATTGGCCTTCAACACCATGTTTTCTAAGAATTGATCCTCTTTTGTTTGGGAATTTGACATTTTCTTTCCTTGCCTTGAAGTTACGCTTTGTCTTTGTTGACCTAGAGTTAATTTGTTGTTTTCTTCTCGTTTATCTGACTGAGTGGAAGATTTTGTGAGGAAATCCAAAGGTCTGTGAACTTTTCCTTTTGATCTTTGAGGTTAGTTTTCCAACATTTCTCTTTTGTTTGAGGTTTTTGGTTCTTGTTTGCAAATTTGGTTATCTTTGTCTTTCTTGTTTATTTACGATGAGAGTGTATTTTTGTTTGTGTGAGGCTTACTTATGATTGTTTAATCCTGAAATTTGATTGACATTAGAAGTTTTACATCTAATTATCATTCACATATAAGAAAAAAAACATATTTTAGTCATTGGTTTGGAAATTAGATTGCATTTCTGAATTTTTTTAGCATTACATTGGATTTGAGTGAGAAACAAATTGATTGAGGATGTTGCATCTTAGTGTTTGATAGTGAAAACAATGTTTCTCCTTCACTTAAGTAGGAATTCATCAAAAGAAAAGACTTCTTATCATTTTCTTGTGCATTTTTTGGAATTGAGTCACAATACCATCAGTTTCATTCTCATACACCCTTGAGTAAAGAACAACTGTAAAATTATTGCTAATTAAAAATTATCTACAACATTTTTGTTTTTAGGATCTTCCACCAATATTAGACTAGGACTAGCACTTTGGATTAGGTTGTGATTACGACTCTCCAAAGTTTTAAAAAACAAACATTAGCATCCTGTGATAGGGAGAGCAAATCCAATTGTTCTATAGGCTTTCTGGGATCCCCCTCTCACATAGGGCTTATGAACGAGGTCACATTCGGGAGAATTATAGAGATTATCCCTCTGTGGTTCAAATTTTTATAGTGGTTGGATCATATATTGGGGGTCACTTGAGGGTATACCCACAATTATGTGTGAGAGCCTCTCGAGTTGATTTCAGACTTGTTATCTTGCCCATACATTTGGATTAGAATGTCGACTATACCCGCCCATGGGATGATTGTGAGTTGGTGTCCTTAGTGGCCATAATCTTTAGGTACTTACATGAGGTGATGATGAAGGGAAGTCTCACTGTACCTGGAAAAAACATTGGTCAAACTCACTCGAGCTCCTTGGAGGGTAAATCCACAATTACTGCATGGAAGCTTGCACCAAGGTGAAAGTCCGTTAAGCAGGTCTCCATTGTAACTATTCTACCATATCCTATCCCCTTCTCTACTTGATCATGAGACATTGGATTTCGTCATCAACTAGTACAATCATCGAGAGAAGTTTTGTTTGCTTGGTTTTGATTCCTAGATTTTATTAGCATATGTTGTTTCTTTTCGTTAGTTGACCCAATATTTTTAGTGTGTACTATTATTCTCCAAAATTGAGCCTGTAGATGATAAAGGTCTTCGCCAATCACGTAGGATGAAAGGCCTACCTCCAGAAGGATATCGACCCTTACCTTCTAATCCTCCAGAAGACAACTATCGTGGAGAGGTAGAAAATCAATCTGACACTGGGAGTGTTGTTACTCCTCTATTAGACAACCCATAAGGTGCTTTGGTTATGATTGATAATACCAATCCTCGCACTACATCTGTGTCAGTAACCCCTCTTGAACCACTTTTTCTTTGTTTAGAGTCCCTTGGGAACATCATAGACGAAGAGGTCCCGCATTTACCTGAGAGATCTTTTACTGAAACATATATGGGATCCCCAGGACCAATATTTGGTGATGAGTATAGGACTCCTATTCATCCTACCACTGTAGTAGATACAAATCTCACACCTACTTGTTTTGTATGGACGACTTCATCAAGACGCGATCTTTATGAGCATTTTGAATGCATTAGACAACCCTTTAATCCTCATGACCCTCCTGTTGAAACTGGACCATCCGGTCAAACTATGAATCACTCCATTGATTAGGTCATTAACCCTATTGTTACATCATCACAAGTCCATCCTAATGTTGGACTCATCACCTCTACTCATTCCAAAGGAACTTCGATCCCTACCCCCACTTTTACAAACTTTCACTCTACAACTCCACATGTTCCACACGATCTTGTTGGGACATATTTTCACCATAGAATGCAAACCCTTTCCATCCAAATACAACTGACTAGAGGGAAACTACCATCTAATAGACCTATCCCACCTGGAAGACCACCATTCTATGTCAGGCCCACCCCTCCCGGGGGGCATCCACCTTTCCATGTTCCTCCTGGAGGGAAACCTCCCTTTGCCAGTCATACCCCAGTCGTTAATCCACCACTGGTAGGGGGGAAAAAATCATTTTCTGGAAACCCTTCACAATCCTAGGGAGTATCATTGGGAGGCACATTTACCCAAACCCATGTTGGGGGGAACTCATATCATAACCCATAAGGAGGAGTATCAAATTCCGTTCCTTCCAGACCATCTTATGGACAACCTTATCCGGGCATCCCAAACACCACCTAGAATCCTCAAGGACAACAACCTTATCCTTCCCAAGGGTCTAATGTTTATCCTCCCCCTAATGTGTATCCGTCTCCAGGATATACTTCTTACCCTCCT
Organism: Picea engelmannii; assembly: GCA_009831015.1. Lineage (NCBI taxonomy): Eukaryota > Viridiplantae > Streptophyta > Pinopsida > Pinales > Pinaceae > Picea > Picea engelmannii. The sequence continues at coordinate 788,076 of ML778304.1, forward strand.
CAAGGAAAACATGTTTATCCTCCTTATGGGAAAGAAAATCACCCATATTATAATGCTCAAAACCCATCAGGTTATGCAAATGTTTCTCAGTCGTCATCGAATCTTGCTTATCTTGGTCAGCAACAGCCATATGTAGGAGGACCTACTAGTTACAATTATCCACCTAACCCAATTTATGGTCCTACTAGTGCTCCTATGCCACACCAGTATCATCCGCAAATTAACCGACAGATACCTTTCCTTGTGACTCTAGATCTCCCAGACTTGTCTCGGTTAACCAATGATCTTATTTTTCATTAACAAGTTTGGCCAGTTATTCCAGCTAAACTTCTTTCTCATATTCCAATATTTGACAGAAAATCTGGAGAATATCCAAATAAGCATGTGATGACTTTCCATTTGTGGTGTTCATCAAAATCCCTCATGGATGATTCTATATGTTTGCATATTTTCCAATGAACACTTATAGGCTTTTCACAAAAGTGGTATATTGAACTACCACGTTATTATTTTCATGATTCAACTCCCTTGACATGTACTTCCTCACACACTTTCAACTACCTATTTTCTACGAGACAGGTACTGAACTCTTGACCTCCCTTCATCAAACTAACTCTGTGCATATCTCTAACCATATTCATGAGTGGAGATGATGACGAAGGATGATCAAAGCAATCATTCCTGACATATTATTGGTGGAGTGGTTTACTAAATCACTTTTACCCCCGATCACCTGTGATATTTCTATGGGTGGTGTAGTCACCAAGGAAGAAACCATTGCTCGGGATCAGTACTTAGATTTGGTTTATTCACATTATGGTACTTTGTATGAGTTTATTCTGAATGTTTCTTGAGCTAATGTTGACCCATTAAAGTTGTCATCCGCATCTCATGCAGACGGTGTTATCGGTTCTGTCAAAACTCAATCTACTTCCCAGTTGACCACACTCTCCTCTACTTCCCCCCAAACTTGAATTTCTGAGGTGAATGTTGTTCAATCTTCCCCTTCACAACAATCTAGAGGTAAGAAGAAGGCAAAAAATAAATCAAAAAATACTAATAACAATGAACGACCAAAACATCAATCTCAAACACCTGCTACCGAAAAGCAATCACAATGGAAACTAAAATTCCCATGTATCATTTGTGGTGACGATCACTACACTCAATACTTTCCACATCGCAATGAAGTGGCCAAAATTTTCCAAGGAAATTCACAGCCTATTGTGCTTACTCAACCTTTTCCACAACAACAATCCATGGTTGCTCAAACCCCCTCTCCTGGGGGCAGTTCTAGCCATACTCATGATGAGACCTCCACAAGTGCACATATTTATATGTTTAATGGGATTAATTTGACCACTCTCTCTAAGACATACGACACACTGGTTAAACCTAACAAAGGAAAAATCATTAACAATGTTGATATCTTACCGTATCCATCACCATCCTCTATTAGTCCTCCATCAATTAATCCTCCATCTGGAGCAATTCATATTGATAAACCAACGTTAGACTCTATCTTACACCCTCCTCAGAGAATTATCTATAAATCTACCTTTAATCCTAGTTCACATGTCACCCAGAACTACAACATTGTTAAATATTTGGCTCAATCACCATGTGCTATGTCTGCGTTAGAATTTCTACAACATTGTCCCAATCAATGTAGAATGTTGTTGCTGCTATTTGCATTGTTGATCCTGAGTCATCCAACCATATCATATTTAACCTGGACAATTATACATCTCTACTCTTCGAGCAACCTGCTTTCAAAGTTGATGTTGTTGTTCACAATCAACAAATCCACCGAACTATTCTGGATGAGGGAGCCTCAATTTGTGTCATGTATTTACCATGTTGGAAATGTTTAAAGTCACCCACACTTAACAAATCCCCAATGATGTTACACGCATTCTATGGGTGAGGTTTTCATCCCCATGGGATTTTACAATCCCTTCTTGTCCAATTGGGTGGAAAAACCGTCATTGTTGATGTTGAGGTGGTCGATCCTCCCCTCGACTACAACTTATTACTTGGAAGAAGTTGTTTTTATGCTATTATTGTCATTGCCTCATTGGTATTTTGATGTGTACAATTCCCGCATCAGGGAAAAATTGTCACTGTCAATCAGTTAGATTTCTGTACACCCAACGCTCGTGCTCTCACTACCAACAATATTTCATTCTTGGGAGATCACAATATCACGTATGAAATCATTGGTGTTGGCTTGCTGAAATATTCTAGCCTTATGGGTACCTTCCCTGCACCACTTCCACCAACTACGCATCATATTTCCACTATCTATATGATTTTGACCACAGATTATCAATTTTTGGAATCATTTGACCCTTGGATTGTACCTAGTCCCATGGAATTCAATGCAGTAGGTGACACCATGCCACTTAGTCCAATTGAAACATCATAGTTTCTATCCAATCCGCTTCTCCCTCTTCGGATAACCAACATCTATTGGCACCCGACAGTTACTCGATGCCATCACGGTTAAATTCCTTGTCGTCTGCAATCGACTACATTTCCCCAATTTTTCTTTCTGATGAATCCATTATGGAAATGTTGAGCATTGACAAGCTACCTCAGGATGATAACCATCATTGATCCCTTTTTCTTCCCCCTCGTGAATAAATTCGGGAAGATATACACTCTATCTTCCCTCCCAATGTTGATTTTTCATTGTCTCCCATGACTTCAACTTCCAATGGTTTGGATCCGATAGTTGACATGGTGATCTCTTCAGTAGGGATATTGGAGGCTGATCTCCTTACCCCTATCACGGCCCTCAACATGTGTTCCTTTCAGAGTGATTTTCTTCCATCCAGTGAAGATCTCTTGGAATCCAAGACCGAGTTTTGTCCCTTCACATGGTGTCTTTCCAGAAGATTATTTTCTTGCAGCCATGATCAAGGAGATTCCACGAGCATAGTTTTTATTATCTGTCACAAGCTCGTTAAAAAATGAAACAAATCTTTTATCATAGTTTTCCTCTTTGTAGCAAGCTCATTAAAAAATGAAACAAAAATCTGGGTATTGAACCCGGAGCCCCGAGCATAATTCTTTTCCTATGTCAAGATTGTTAAAAAATGAAACAGTCACCTCTCTTGAACCTTCTTTTCATCCACTCTTATCCTTTTTCTCCGCCTAGTAGAGAAATTGGTGACAACCTCAACATCGATGAATGAATTGAATCTTGGAGGGCATGTCTCCAGCCTTTGATGATCATTTTGGAGTTAATCCACTAGCTTTCAAGCTAGGGGCATACCAAGCTTAGTATTTGTTCTTTCTTGTGCTCGTAAATAGATGAGAATTCAACCAAGAAACCTTTTATCTATTTTTCAAGATCACATGGATATACGAAAAAGGAACCCCTTGGAGTCATCTTTAAGCTCTTTTCAGACTCTCTAAACATGAAAAGATTACCAAATGATCTTACTTCCTTTCCCACTCATTAAAAGGTTTGAAAGGGCATCTTTCGAGTGATAATTTATCTCTTATTAGGCCTCGCAAGACTAACATTATGAAAATGGACAACATTGGAGTCGTCTTTATGTTGTTTTCAAAGTCTCTAAATATGAAAAACCACCACATTTACCTTCTATGGACTCGTTAAACAATCATACGTTAAAGGGATCATATGAGATTGAACCCTTACTCCTTCCAGATCACTAAAAAAAGGAAGAAGGACTTACCAAAGGTGATTCATATCCAGCATGTGCTACCCTCCTTGAGCTCGTTAAATTAAAGATAGGTACTTGTCTATCTAGATGGGAAAAAAATTGAAAGAATCAAGCCAAGCAGTTTTTTATAACACTACTAGTATCTCTTACGGTCTCCCTTGAACATGGAACTTTGTATTTGCATGCATTTTAATCCACTCAACCTCTGCACAGAGCCAATCCTATGAGTTTCTTTACTCCTTTGGGTCTCCCGATGAAATTCACAACATCCACTGCATCATCAAGTTTTGGTCCATGTCACATTTTTGTTGTTGTGCCTCAGTGTTCAAGGGAAGTATATGCCTCGAGAGTCAGCTGTCACAAATATCTTGTTTCAATACCCATTTTAGTCCATGTTCATTTGATATACCAATTGCATCTCTGTGTCAGTTTTGTGTCATTGATGGGGAATACATCAAGGCCCTCCTTCGATGAGTCCATTCCTATTGACTTCGATACATTATCCATTAACTAGACTTAGAAACTAGTTAGTACCATGGGACGTGCATGCCTCAATGGTAGGCCTCCTCATGTCCTATAGTGGGTTTACATCATTGACCTCTGATCGGATGATTCCACAGATGTTCGACTTCATCTCATCTATTCACATTCGTCGGAATGTACTAGAGTACCTTAATCAAGTGGTTTATGCCAATAATAATGGTGATCTCCCTCGTGCTTGTTAAGGATTTACCTCATTGACCGATAATCAAGTGGTTTCTACCATGTTCAACATCAAGACATCTATTCACATGGTCAGATTCGTACTACATCGGGATAAGTAAGAAGACCCTAGGTTGAGTTATCACTCTTATGTATACTTTGCCCAGGTTGCGAAGGAGTTCTTTTGAACTATGACACATATACTGTTACATAGATCCACTTTGTATTGGTCATGGCTATGTCTTGTCATCTCATATATCCACTGTGTATTCTTCATGGCTACGATAATTCCAGGTGATAGAATATATGTCCACATTGTATCTTCAGTGGTTGTACCATTTTGTCAATATAATTATGGATCCGCAGTGTATTTTATGGTGGCCATACCTAAAAGGTCTTTATCAGCCAATCATAGGTATGCCTGCCTTGGGTTTGAAACATTTCATAATATTTGTTTGATGGTTGTGTGCATCTTTTTCAATCCTCTCTACATCCATACCCTTGCTCGAAAAATTATACAAAGTACTTCAATCATCATCGTCTTCTGACTTCGCACTTTGGGGGGAAATATGTTACACATCAAAATTACTCACTTCAATAGTGTCAAGAGTGTCATCATTACAAGTGTTGTAAGTGCCGCATCTTGTCTACAAGTGTCACATATTGACCACAAGTGTCGCAAGTGTCACAAACATCATACTACCATATTTCCTATGTCATGCCTCTAACAACATCATAAGGACACTTAAGACACCTCAAAGACTAGTTTTGAAGGAGAGAAATCAGTTGGAAAAGTACAAGCCTTTTGCCAAAAGAAAAACCACTCAAAAATGGATTTTGGAGGGCAGAACTCCCCTACCCACTATCAGGGAGTGCTATCACTCCTCGGGCCTCTTTGGGGGAGTGTTCAAATGCTCTATGTACCCTTTTGGGGGAGCACTACCTTTTCTAAATGGATTTTTGGTTTGTTGAGCTAAAATAGGGAAGAATCCCCTCAATTTCTGAATGTGGTTGGATTTGAATAGAAGGTCAAGGCATGATCTTAGGGAAGATCCTCAACTGAAGGAGAATAATCCTCAACTTATCCAAAATATCTCTCAAGTGGTTGGTCCTCTCCAAGGTGATATAAAGAGGCCTCCTCATGGTGAAAGGAGAGGTGGAGACTAGAGATTGATACCAAACTTATGATCTCATAATTGAGATGTCATCAAAGAAATCAGTGTAGATTACTTGAGCAAAGGGGTTGGACAAGGAAAACTGGAAGAAGTTGATGCACCTTCATCAAAGGATTGTAAGTACTTTTACTTGTTCTCATCAATATATCATTGCTTGGCCTATTTATTTCAAACTTGTGTTTGTTCCACATGAGTTTGTATTCTGTCGATTGATCTATATTTGAGCTAATTGTAGTAGAATAGGAAGTCCATTGTATCTTTGTTTGTTCTAAAAGACCTATCAAGGAGCTCAGGATCGAAGCTCAGCCTAGATGTTGCAAGGACAAACATTGTCAATAAGGTACATATCTTTCTTCTTCTCCTTCATATGTTAGCTTGATTAGATCTAAAAAGATGTCAGTGTCCATGTTAAGCACTTTTTGGTCTTGGCTTTAGGAGTCTAGAGACCAAGAGGGAATCCACTTGTCTACAGGAGGATTCACCTATAACACTTAAGTACAAGGAATGCATACAAGTGTTACAATCTGAGATTGAACAAATTTGTAGAAATCATCAGCGTAACAATTGATGAAATAGGTAGATCAGAATCAAAGGAAGAAGAAAATGAATCAATGGAATAGTTTTTCGAAGAAGAAGAAGAAGATGAAAAGGAAATAGAAGAGGAAGATGAAGAGAATTTGACATAAGCATAAGATAAAGTTTAGCAAGTTCCTCCAAAGACACCTAGCAGACGAGTACAAAAGAATCATCCTCTAGATTAGATTATCGAAAACAAAGAAACAGGAGTTGAGACTAGAAGAAGAATCCGTTCACCAGAATAAACACACCTAGCACTCACATCTACAATTGAACCAACCTATTTTGAAGAGGTCATTAAGGATGTATTTTGGAACAAGGCCATGGATGAAGAATTGGATCAAATCGAGAAAAATGACACCTGAGAATTGGTTCCAAGACCAAAGGATAAGGATGTGATCGACACAAAGTCGGTATACAGGAATAAATTGAACGAATATGGACAGGTTATAAGGAACAAAGTTATTTTGGTATGTAAAGGATATGCATGGGTTGAAGGAGTCAAATTTGAAGAGACATTTTCCCCAATTTCCAGAATGGAAGCAATCTAATTTATTTTATCTTATGCATGCTCCAAAAATATTAAAGTGTATCAGATGGATGTAAAATCAACTTTTCTGAATGGGGAACTTGAAGAAGAAGTCTACATTGAACAACCAGAAATATTTCAGTTGTCAGAGAATGCATACTATGTGTGCAAATTAAAGAATGCCTTGTATGGTCTAAAATAGGATCCTAGAGAAAGGTACTCTAGACTTCCTAAATATCTACACCAGACATGGTTCAGAAAAGCAAGTGCAGACAACAACCTCTACAACAAGGTAAGTCAAGGTAATATTTTATTAATTGAAGTTTGTGTTGATGATATTATTTTTGGTAGTGACGATGATAGGTTAAGACAGAAATTTGCAAAGGATATGAAGAATAAATTTGAAATGTCATTACTTGGAGAACTATCCTTCTTTCTGGGACTTTAGATACGTCAAAGAAACCAAGGAATTTTTATTTCTCAAACCAAGAATATCAAAGAAATGCTAAAGAGGTTCAAAATGGTATATTGCAAACCAATTATTACTCCCATGCAAATCAATTGCAAGTTAAGCAAAGATGATGATTCAATGTCTACAGATTAGAGGAAATATAGGTCAATGATTGGAAGCCTACTATATGTGACAACATCCAGACCAAATGTAATGTAACCAGTTGGATAGGTGACATGATTTCAAGAAACACCAAAGGAAACACATGTATTAGCAGTGAATATAATTTTCATATATCTCAAAGGAACAGAAGAGTTTGGATTATGGTATCCAAAAGGAAAGGATATATCTCTTATTGCCTACATAGATGTAGATTGGACAGGTTGTATTGATGATCAATGAAGCACTAGTGGAGCAGTGTTCTACTTGGGTGAGTGTTTAGTATCATGGCTAAGTAAGAAAAAATCATCAGTATCTCTATCTACAGCCGAGGCAAAGAATATTGCAACAACATCATGTTGTACAGATGTACTTTGGATGAAATGAAATTTGAAAGATATACAGGTTGAGTATGATGAGCCCATTCCAATCTATTGTGATAATACAAGCTCCATTAGTATCTCAAATAACCTGGTGATGCACTCCAAGATGAAGTGCATTCCAATCAAGTATCACTTTCTACCGAAACAGGTTGCAAAAAATAACATCAGAGTTGAGTATGTGGGAACAAAAGAACAAGTGGAAGGAATCTTTACAAAACCACTTCCACGGGAAGCCTTTGAGTATCTTGTCCAGAGACTCAGAGTGATTTCTACTCCAAAATGAATGATTTTGAATTATTATCTTATATGTCTTTGATGTACAAGAGGAAGCACCATAAATAGGACAGTTCAGTCAGGGGGAGCAACCCTAGATGGAAAGATACCTTTGCCATTGATGAAAAAGGGGGAGAGATTCATCAGATGCAGAGGACAAAGGCATCGTTCCAGGGGGATCAATGGTCACAAAGATGCAGAGGCCAGAGGCATGTTTCCAAGGGGAGCATGAGTGATATGAATTCAATATTGAATGATATAATTTCAGTATTGCATCAGAGTGTTGCCATCAACGCCAAAGGGGGAGATTATTGATTAAGGTTGGTTGTCATTTATGTCAACCCTTGAAGAAAGTCTAGTAGAGAATTTTGGGACAACAAAGGTTTGGGTAATGGAACCAAGGTTGTTTAATGTATAATGAAATGAGTTTTAATATATTTTAAGGCAATACTATTCTATATGGATAGTACATGTCATGCCATTTCTGGTGGTATGTGGAACGTGACATAACTCCTCATGGTCTGAGAGTTATGGCCTTATGAAGTTGGGGGACCCTCATATGTTGGGTTGAAGCCCCAAAAGGTCAAATAAGTCAAAGATATTGCAAAGAAGAAATTATTGTTTAAATGATAAAGTAAAGTGACAAATTCAAGAAGGATTATTTAAATAATAAAGTGAAGTGTCAAAATCAAAGAAGATTATTTAATTGATAAAGTGAGGTGACAAAGTCAAGGAGAAATATTTAAATGATAAAGTAATGGAGAAATTTATAATTATGGAAAGTGGTTAACCCTAAAAATGAGGAAAATAGGTTAAGTGACCTATAAATGGGTTAAGTGACCTAGAAATAGGTTAAGTGACCTAGAAATGGGTTAAGTGACCTAGAAGATACAGATTATAAATAAGGGGCAAGGATCTCTCATTTCATATTATAGTTGAGAATATTGAATATATATAGGTGATTGAGGTAACCATAGGATATCAAAGCTAAATTTTAGAGCGACGGTGAAGAAAAGAAGGCCGAAATTCAAGGGAGGATAAATTCTTCTGATGATGTTTTCTAAGGTATGTTATTTACAGGCCATCTCACCATTTTAACAATAAAAAATTTTATAGAATGATTCAGACCTTGAAATTGATAGGCCATTGAGGAAAGATATACAAGTATCTGTGGTAAAAATTTCCTCATGTGGATCGTTGTATTTTTGGAGTTACACGCCGTGGAAAATAGGGTTTGTGGCTAGTCCTGAAACTAGTCTAAAACAAGTGTTTCAGGTAAAAACATCATAACTTCTTCATAACAAATCTAAATTTAGTATGACCAAATGTCTTGGTTAGAGTACAATTTGTAGTATGTTTTGTAACATTTTCAGATCTATTCAATAAATATTTTGTGTGGGGCACGCTCTACAAGGTAACTCTCTAGAATAATCAAGAACTCAACAAGGTATGACATTTTTTCTATAACTCCTTTTTTGAGAGGTTCCAAGCAGTGACACCTAGAGTAATTGCATAAAACAAATTGAAGAACATTGTGTATTAGTTTTAGATATTTATTCATTACAAGTACATAGTTATGATTATTTCAAGTTAGGGTTTTTGACTAATCCAAAACTAGTCATGTGAGACTAAAGAAAAGTTTGATGAAAATGCTAGTCTCTTGTTGTTAAAGTTAAGGAAGGTTTGTAGGCATGTGATAATATACACCAGGTCCATTACAAAGTTAGAAATCATATTTGGATGATGAAATTGATGAGGGATTTTGGTTAAGGTACTATTGGGTACATGGTTGAGACAAGTAGTTGATGAGTTGGCACATACATGAGGTGTATAGTTGATGAAGTTGGTACATATTGATGAGTCATAGTTGATGAGTAGTTGACACATGATTGGTACATACTTGGTACATGGTTGGATGCATTTGTTTATGGTACAGGTTTATTATAGGTTGTTTTGTACAGGTTGGTGCATGGTTGATGCACTTGTTTATGGTACAGGTTGATTACAGGTTGAGGTACAGGTTGATGCATGGTTGATGCATGGTTAAGGTTTATTGGTACAAGTTTACAGCGGTATATCTCACAGTGATAGTGTGTCAGTGGTTCCATCATTCTACTTCTACAGTAGGGTGGTTGGACGGGGCAAGGACAGGTGGTTGTAGCCACCTTTCAGTTGTAGCCAAAGAACATAGGTGGTTGTAGCCTCCTTCTAGTTGTAGCTAGATAATAGCGGAGTTGGAGCTTCCTTCAGGTTGTAGCCTGAGAAATAAGGTAGTTGGATCCTCCTTCCAGTTGCAACTGGAAAACAAAGGAAGTAGGTGCTTCCAATGAATGTAACTCTTCAAGACATATAAGGAAAATCATTATATGGTTTTCTCCCGCTTTGGGTTTCCATGTAAAACAATGTTGTACTGTGTATGTGTATGATTGTTCATCTATTCATTTCTTATTTAATCTATAGTTATTGAATGATAATGCTACATTGATATAACACTTGGATTATATGGTTAAAATGGATTAAATTCCTCTATTATTGATTCACCCCCCCTCTCAGTAATCCAACAGTTATTTGGGGAAAGTTTGTGAATGTGAAACTTTCCCTAAAATTAACGTTTCTCTTATTTATGATGCGAAATGAAGCCACCATGTCAAGTCAATTTAACAATATAAGATCTATTATCAAAAAAATTGTAGAAGTCAAGGTAGTAGTTGGCGAGGAGGATGAAAAGACTATTCTCCTGAACACTTTTTCTCCTAAATAGAGTAGTTTCTTTTGTACCCTAAGTCAACTAACTTCACAAACTATGGACAAAGTGAATACAACATTGATAGAATAAGAACAGAGAACAACTAAAGGTGATATCCAATCAAAACTTCCTTTTTATGCAAGAAACAACGATAATAGATTACCAAAAGGAAAAGAGGAAACATAGTGCTACTATTGCAAGAAGTTGGGTCATACAATGTGGAATTGTGTACAACGAGATAATAATTTTATTAAGGGAAAGGTGAAAGATAGAAAACATACAATGAGTGTAGACATGATTGAATATCCACCGGATGATGATAGGAGTTAAGAATTTGTTGAATAAGAGGGGTTTTATGTATTTTAGGAATCTTTCACTTTGAAGAGAGGAAGGGATCAGTTAACAAATCAAAATGGATTGTTTTCTAGTTAATTCAGAAGTTGTGGATCTAGGGAATGATCCCTCATTAGTTGGAGAGACATGCATGTGGATTATAGTCTACTAGTGATGTTACATGACATGCATGCATATTGTTGGCTAGTAATTGACTTAAGGAGATTCATGATTTGGAAGTTCGGGGAGGTGGAATACATGGACTTAGGAATTCAAATTAGCAGCTACATCATTACGATGGTTATGAGGAAGCTTGATGGACCTCAAACTGAATTGTTTTTAAAGAAGAATCTTCTAAATAATGTTATTGATGTTTAGTGTTTATTTTATGTGCATTGCATTCAATATATGTATTTGATTTAAATTTTTTGAGCAGTGTACGAATTATGGGGAATTGTTAGATATACGAGGATTACTATGTGATAAAGTCACTTTATGACTTTAGAATATGTTAATGTTCATTTTTGTGTAAACTAATATATCCCACATTCATAAGTGGAAATGATTTCTTAATGGAAAATTATATATAACGAGGTAAAATACTTTGTAATAAGTGCACCATTTATTTTGAGTAGTTATTTCTAAGACCACTCTCCCATTTGTTTTTAGTAGTTATTTCTAAGACCACCATTACTATATCTAATATAGCCACTGATGCAAAAGTTTTTTCTGAAACCAATTTCATGTTGTTGTGCAAACCCCTTTGCTACTAGTCTTTCCTTGTATCTTTAAACTTCGCCCTTTTCAATAAATTTAGTTTAATTTCAAAGAAATATAATCTTTGTATCCAAAAAAATATACTAGATCCCATGTATCATTCGTTTCTATGGAATCTATTTCTTCATTCATGGCTTGGACACATTTCTCTTATTTGAAAACTTCTTGAGAACACATTGATGCACATGTAAACAATGCAAATTTTGATTGATTATCTAATTCTTCATAAATTTCTTGTAGAATTATACTCTTTCTAAGACCAGAAAAATTAGTTGAATTAGGAATAGGAGTAGACTAAACTACTTTCCTTGATCACTCTCCTTCAACTTGAATTCTGAGATTCCTTTTTGGAGACCCTCAAATAGGTGATTGAGCTTGTGTACCTTCTTGTTATTCTTCTTCACTCTACTCTTCTTCATCAACTTGTACATAAGGAATTATTTCTCCAATAGTCATGGTTTTGCGTATACTTTCATCCCAAGCTATAACTTCTTTGAACTCTACATCTCTTATGATTACAAACTTATTTTCGACTCGATTATATCATTTGTATTCTTTGGAATACTCACTATGTCTTGTGAGAATGCATTTCTCAATTTTGTCCTCAAGTTTTATTCCTTGTTGAGCAAGTATTTGAGCATATTCCACACATCTAAACATCATGAAATTTTATACACCAAACTTCACACCACTCCAGGACTCTCGTGGCACTACATTTTACACACTCTTTGTGGGAGGCCTATTCAAAATGTATATAGAACAGGAAACTACTTCACCCTATGGTATGGATTTATGAGCAGAACAAAATGAAACCACATATTTATAATATTAACATAGAGAGATAGTGAAAAATAATAGAGATACATTAAAACTTGACTTTTATTAAATAGGAAATATGTTAAAAACTGTAAAATGCAGACTTAAAACAAGCTTGCTAGAATGGTGGCAGCTTATCTTTGAGAAGAGATGTGACGACTATGCTCATTCATAAGAAAATGAGTACAATGAGGCTCTAAAGGCCTTTTTACAATAAACATGAATTTAAAAACCATAGAGATCCAAAAACCTAACCCTAGGAGATGAAGCAGCAAGTGTCATGTGGGCCTCATTGGGGTAAGTTAGGACATCAACTTCTCCAGGTCGTAACTTTTGCATACGATCACTGTTTAGGGTGCACAATAGATTGTTGGAAAAGTATTGATGAGGAGATTCATTTAGGGCTCTCAATCAGATATTTTTATTATTATTGAGATGCCTGATAGAGAAAAAGTGTAGTTTAGGCCCTTAAAATGGCCCCATAAGTTCAAGAACCAAAACACTGCTAAATATAGTAAGTTGCCAAAAAAATGTTTTGAGCTACTTGGAAAAGGTGGGTGGCCACCAGGATACTCCTGGATAAATCCTCCCCCCTTAGGAAGAAATGGTCTCCATTGTGTTGACTTCCCCCATCAGATGAGAAATTTTTTGTTGAATTTGGCCCTGGGTGAGCCACTTTCCTTGGTGCAAGAGATGCACTGCTTTGACAACCCAATAAATTTGGATCCTGTTTTGTTGAGTGAAATTGACTTGTGTGTCCATGATATGATAATTGGATGCTTATTCCATGCAGTCGGGGTTGAGCTCTATTGGTGTCAATTGTTTTGCTATCACCCAATTGTGGAAAATAAGGCCGAAGGAGGTCCACATTGAACACTGCGTGCAATACAAGGAAGGGGGGAAAGTTAATATCAAAATAAATTCCATCCACAACCTTGGTGATGGTGTAGGGTTCATAATGGAATGGGCGAAGCTTCTAATGAGGACTTGTAAGGTGCTCTTTCTGCAAGGGAAACCAAATTTTTTCTCCCACCTGAAACAAGTGTGACACCTGATGTTGATCATGGTGTTGCTTGTAATTTGAATTGGACTTCTGTAAAATATCCTGAACCGGTGGGAAAATGTGTTGGATCCTCTCAATGAACCGGGTGGCTTTCTGAACTCTAGTTGGAGCATGCGATGATTCTTCCTGGATGGCCGCAAGCGATAGTGCAACATCTAAGGGAACCAATGGTTGGAATCCAAACCCCACTTGAAAGGTGATATGGTCGGTTGAGTTAGGTATGGATCTATTGTAACTATCTTGAAGATAAGGAAGAATCCCATCCCAGGTGCATGGTTGCTTGGAATTGTACATGCGTAGGATGTACATGATCATATGGTTGACGACCTTGGTTTGGCCATCTTTATAGTTGTGGAAGGTAGTGGAATTAGTGAGCTTGGTGTCCAGCAGTGACCAAAGGCTCGATCAGAATGTGTTGAGGAACCAATTGTCATAATCTGAGATAATGGTTTGTGGGATCCCAAAGTGTACCCACACTCATTCAAAGAAGAGATTGGAAGTGACCTCCATGGTGATGCTCTTCTTGCAAGTGGCCAAAATAATCATCTTGGAAAAGCGATCAATAACCACAAAAACATAGTCATTTCCCCTCTTGGTAGATAGAAGGCTCAAAATGTAGTCCATTGAGATGGATTCCTAGGGCCTATTAGGAGTAGGCAGAGGAGTGTACAGGCCTTGTTTCTCAGTGGACAGTTTGGAAATAACACAGACAGTCTAGGAATGTATATACTTGTTGACAACATGTTGAAGTTTTAGCCAGTAGAAATGTCATTGCAACACCACCACTTCCTTTTCCATGCCAAAGTGTCCTACCACCTGACTGTAGTGGACTTCCCAAATCAAATTATCTCCCTCTCTTGATGGAACTCATAGTTGGCCCAGATGGCACAACAACCCTTCTTAAATATGGAAATTAGTGACAGTTGTGTTTACACCCAAAATCCGGTAGGTTTTGGTGAAGTGAGGATCTATCTCATAGAGCCGACGCCATATCTAGGTCGCATGTCCACACGAATTGAGTACTGTGGTGAGTGCTCCAACTAGAGGTATTCTTATAAAATCAGTGTCTCAGTTGGTACTTCCTATTTTATAATTGATGTTGAGGTGGAACTCTTGCAAATTAGTGGACCACTTCTGATGGCGTTCATTCTATAATTTTCCTTGTGTCTACATCAACTAGAACAAATTATGGTACGTGTGGATGATTTTCTCCTTCATGAGAATGTAATGCCTCCAGTCATGGTAGGATTTCACAATGGAGTATATTTCTTTGTCGTAAGTAGGTTACTTACAGACAAAATTTGATAGTTTCTCACTATGATAAGCCATGGGGTGGTCGTGTTGAGTGAGGATTGTTCCCACAACATAGTTTGAATAATCTGTCTCGATCTCAAAAGATTGTTGTAGGCCAAGTAATGAAAGGACTAGGGAGAAGCACAAGCACTACTTTAGGTCATCAAATGATTTTTGTTGGGATAGGACCCACACAAATATTTCCTTACCACCACCCATGTTTATGTGGCTGAGGGCCCATACAATATTGCAGAATCCCAACATGAACTTGCAATAGAAATTGAAAAGGCATAAGAAGATCCAAAACTCAGTGAGTGTGGTTGGGGTTGTCTAGTCATGGATGGCTTGGATCTTGGCTCGATCAACATGCACACCATGTGCATCAACAATGTAACCTAGGTATTGGACCCTATCCATGCCAAAGGATAATTTTTCCAAGTTGGCATATAGCTTGTGCTACTAAAGATTGTGTAGAACCTGCTAAATATGCATCAAGTGTTCTTCCCATGTCTTATTGTAGACAAGGATTTCATCCAGATACACCACCAAAAAATAATTAGTGAAAGGACACAAGATATCATCCATCATCCTCATGAAAGTTGTTGGGGCATTTTTCAAACCAAAGGGCATGACCAGCCATTCAAAAAGACCTTCTTTTGACTTGAAGGTAGTTTTCCATACATCTATCTATTCTATTGAGACTTGATGGTAGCCATACTTTAGATCAATCTTACTGAAGTATTCACCCCCCTTGAGATGATCAAGGAGATCCTTGATTCAAGGAATCAAGTATTGGTTCCTGATTGTGATTTTATTTAGGGCATGCTAATCAATGTAGAGTCACTAAGTCCCATCTTTCTTCTACACTAGCACGATTGGGCTTCCACAATGTGATGATATGGGTCGGATGTGCCCCTTGTGGAACAGTTCCTGGATCTGACACTTGATCTCCTAATTTTCTAGTGGAGCATGGAAATAGACTGGCCCATTTGGTAGTGATGCATCAGGGGTCAGATCGATGGGATGCTTGACCTTATAGTGCAAAGGTACCCCAGTAGGTGATTAGAATATCTGTTTATATTCTTCCATGACCTTATCCACTTGATCCTGCTGCGTGGAGAGGTCAGTTTTCAAGGCCATGGATGTGGTTTCAACCTTTCACTCACTCTAAGAGTGAATCACGAAGAAGACAAAATTATCGGTCTCAGAAATGAACTTCCTTCATTGCTTGGCAGAGATCAAGGAAATAGCACTAGGTGGGACTACCTCGGATATCCTTTACAATTGTGAGGCCTAGACTCATGTACATCATTATGTTTCCATAAATAAGGTTGGTCCAAAAGAAAATCACAAACTTCAAGAGAAGAAACATCACACAATGCCTCATCTTTGAATGGATTGATGTCGTACGACAGGGAATGTTGTTGGCTGACGTGTGTTGGTCACTATAATTGCTTAATTGATTTTTAAACAACCAAGTGAAACATAAATTATCAACCCAGGGAAGTCTTTTGTTTCAAAGATAGCCACGCACTATATATGCTCAATTCCAAAAGAGCTTAGTGTTGTAGTAAAGCAATTTATACCATCTATACTTGCTGGAATGAACTGAAACTCTGAATTAAATCACAAGAAAAAACTTCCCCTATTGCAATATTTAATGTTCAATCTAAGAATCCTGGATTACATTAAAATAACATCGCAATGGGAAAGAACAACTATCTTGCAATCAAAGAACGGGACCCTTACTCTCAACAGAGACTTAGTACTAACACTCTTTCATGAAAACAATAATGCAGAAAACAATTAACTCTATCTAACAGAAACCAAAGAACTTAGTTCCTTTCTGTCTAAGCAGGAGCCTTGGGCCTTACTTCTGTTTTAGCACACTTGTGAGGTTGAGGTCTATAGAGAACAGGGCAATCTGATTCCTTTCTTTCTGAGCAGGGATCTCTAACCCAGTTCTGGCTAACATCAAGGAAAGTCTACAGTGAACAGGATGTTTTGGTTCTTTCCTTTCTGAGTAGGAACCCTTAATCCAATCCCTGGCTAACACACTTGCAGAGGTAAAGGAAATCTACAGAAGACAAGGTGTTGTAATCCCTTTCTATCTGAGCAGGGACACTTTAACCAAATATCTGGCTAGCACACTTGCAGAGGTAAAGGAAATCTACAGAAGACAGGTGTTGTAGTCCCTTTCTATCTGAGCAGGGACACTTTAACCAAATCTCTGGCTAGCACACTTGCAGAGGTAAAGGAAATCTACAGAAGACAGGTGTT
>ML778304.1:817039-832958 GCA_009831015.1 Picea engelmannii
ATGGGTGAATCTTGTGATGAAGGTGGGCCCTCCCTTCTCACAAGATTCCCCTGAAACGGGAAAGCTTAGAGACGAATAATCAAAGCAGTTTTATATTCATCTGTTGAAATATCACATTACAAATTGAAAGGATAGAACACGTCTCGCTTCTCTGGAGTTGCTTCAATACATCAAAACTTGGATATCTCGAATGTTGATTTCCCCTGATTTAAAGAGGAAATCCCTTCGATACAATCATTACAAAGCATATCTGAATCCTACACTAAATCGGATCTTCTTTCTAAATCAGCATAGGATGTCCTATTCTCACGCAACTGAATGTTAATACAGGAGCTGCACGAGCTATTGCTATTACGGCTGGTGTAACAGCTCCTTCTCATCGCTGTTGATGTTGTTTCATCATCGCAATTCACGGGCTGTTTCAGCCACGTGAATTGTGCTCTGACTGTGTCGGCCTTGACTGCTAACTATAACAGCTTGAGTTTCAGCATCGTGGCGGTCTCTTCTGTGTTTCAACATCTGCACTTCTGAACTGGGTGACAGCTCTGTGTTTCAGCATCTGCCTCCTCGAACTATGTATTACTCCGTGTTCCAGCATATGCAACCTCGGCCTGTGTAGCAGCTCCGTGTTTCAGCATCTGTTCAATCAGCGACCTTGGACAGTTCTGTGTTTCAGCACCGGCCTCAAATGCTAATCTGCGGTTATGGACACTTATGCACTTCTAATCAATGGTTAAGTACAAAAGTGATGTAAAATATCATGCAAAACAGATTAAACGTGTAGTGATGAGAAAGGACGTTGTATACCTTGGAATGATCAGATGGAATGATAGTATAAGTCTAAATACAGGTGATCCAGGGTATAATAATGGCAAAAGGTATGGGCAAAAAGATACAATATGAGGTCCTAACAACGTGAATATTGCTTCCTTGAAAGATCCATCCAATGGTGTAAAGATGTGGGTGTGGCATTGTTAGAAGGGCTAGCCACTTGAAAACCTATCTTGAGATGAGGTTCTTATGGATACCTCTATAAATGATGAAGTGTAATGGAGTTCCTTTCACCCACATCTGTGAATGAAAGAGGTACTCGCCTTCCTCTAGCTCATCAAGTTCACCAGGATGGAAGTTGGTGGTAGCAACGGTGACATTGCGTTCCACATCAATGATTTGTCTCCCCTTTTCTGGTTATGACTTAGAGTCATAACCTGCATCTAATTAATAGTATTTTATCTCATCCACCAATGAATTCTTTGAGTGACAATCAATAGTGTTATGCCAGGGGCTCTTATGGAAGTCGCACCACTTCTCGATATCTTTCTTAGTCTTCCCATTGTCCTTGTTTGCTTGTGTCTTGGAATGGTTGTACTGAGGTTTCCCATATTTTCTCTATCCTTTGTTCTACAGATTGGGGATGCAATTTCCCTGCTTATTCTGTGAGGGATTCCCAGACCCAAACTTCTACATCTTTTGTTTCAACTTTTTCTCAATTTTGACGACATATCAATAGGCCATACCGAAGGATGAGATGTCGAAAAACTCCATTTTTTTCTTGATGTATCTATGCAGACTGCCACTGTACTTGAGCACTAGATGTTGCTCAAAATATTTGATACCCATCTTGGTGCACAAGGTATGGAAGACATTAGTGAACTCTAGCACTATTTGGTCTCTTTGTTGCCATAGTGTGGTTCATCTTGTATATAAGTGGTCATAAATTCCAACAAGGTAGTATTTTTCCTTAATATCATCCCTGAAGGAACCCCAAGTGGGTGCAACTGCAAATAATGTGGATCCCTCTATTTCCTTTTTCTCACAAAAAGTCTCCCATCAATATTTGACATGAGGGACAACATTGAGGAGCATATACATCTATTTAACCTTCAAATATAGAAATATCAAAATTGGTATATACCTTGAAGGGGGAGACACCTATGGTTGAGGTGGATGTGTCACTTGTCAACATTCATTAGAGGATTTGTGCAAAGTTGTCCATCATTTCATTCCTCTGTTTCAAAAGGGCTTCCTTGAGAAACATTTTGAAAGGATCTCTTGTCACGTCGTCTTTATTTTCTCCCACCATGGACAGTTTCTTAGGCATGTGAGATCAATTTTCCTCAAGAGAAATAAGAACGATACCCAACTCTTTGTACCCTGATCGAGTCAGGGAGATGCATTAAAGAAAACAACAAGGAGTAGACCACTCTGATACCATTGATCCAGATTTATGAGCAGAACGAAATGAAACCATAGATTTATAATATTAACATAGAGAGAGAGTGAACAATAATAGAGATACAGTAAAACTTGACTTCTATTAAATAGGAAATATGTTGAAAATTGTAAAATGCAGACTAAAAACAAGCTTGCTAGAATGGTGGTAACTTATCTCTGAGAAGAGATGTGACGAATATGCTCATTCACAAGAAGATGAGTGCAATGAGACTCTGAAGGCCTTTTTACAATAAAAATAAATGTCAAAACACTAGAGACACCCAAAAACCTAACCATAGGCGATGAAGTGCCAAGAGTCATGTGGGCCCCGTTGGGGTAAGTTAGTACATCAATTCCCAGGGTCGTGACTTTTGCATACGATATTCGTTTAGGGCACACGATAGCTCATTGGAAAGGTATTGACAAGGAGATTCATTTAGGGGGCTCAATCAAAGACTTCGGCTATCATTGAGGTTCTTGATCGTGAAAAATAATTGTTTAGGCACTCAAAATGGCCCTGAAAGACAAAGAATCGAGAAACTGCTAAAAATAGTAAGTTTCCATAAATGTTTTTCTTTCAACAAACTCTTATCCATGTTCCTGATTGTTCTATTCTTCCTTTCTACTATACCATTCTATTGTGGCGTGTACTTGTCTGTGAATTGTCTCTTGTTTCGATGATGTTTACAATATGAAGTAAACTCTTTGGAGTTGTATTCTCCTCCTCAACCAAATATCAATATTTAAATATTTTGACCACTCTAATTTTCAGCCAAAGCCTTACACTCCTTGAACTTGTCAAAATTTTCAAATTTGAGCTTCAAGAAATATACCCAAGGCTTTCAACTGAAATCATAAATGAATGTCAAGTAATAAAAGTGTCCTCTGAGAGATTGGGTTTTCATAACTCCACACAAATAAGTATGTAATAAATACAATGGTTCCTTTGCCTTGTAATATTCACTAATTGGAAAGTTGTCCCTATGTTGTTTTCCCAATATACAACTCTCACAATAGCTAGATTGTTTATGTATGATTGGAAGGACTTTAACCAATTAATTCTACTGCAACAAATTAAGTCCTCCAAAATGCAAGTGACCAAATATCATATGCCAAAGCCAAGATTCATCTACACTAATTATTTTATGGGAAAATGAGGTTAATTGATTGGCATTTGGCATATTCAAAGAATACATCCTATTCTTGATCATTTTAATTCTAGAAATTAGTCTCCTACTAGGAAATTTGTCTAAGATTGTACAAGTATTATGATTAAATATAACTTTATAACCATTTTCAGTAAGTGGACCAATGGTCATAAGGCTATGTTTCAATCATTTCACTAAATAAAAAGCTATGTTTTAATCCTTTCACTAAATGGGCATCTCACTTCAACAACATTAACAACCTTGTCATCACTCAATTTGGCTTCATAGGCTTGCAACCAAAGGTCTTTCTTACTACAACCACTATCTAGTAACCAAAGGTCTTTCTTACTTTCTTGCGAAACACTAAAAGTAATAAACTTGGAAGTACCTTCAAAGATAGAATCAAATTAACTTTTATTTAGATCTGCATTTTTTTTTCTACGTTTATTAACATAATTCTCATACTGTTTACCATAATGGCATTGGACTTTGGATTTGTCATATCCTTTTATTTGTTGATGACCTCTACCACTCCCAATTAAACTCTAAGGATTTTGTTGCGGCGTATCTCCCTAATTTGAGCTTGAATTGTCATCTATTTGTGAGTTTACTATGTTATGTATACTCTTGTCGTTGTTGTTCCTTCCTCTACCACTATTGATGTATGCCAATAATTTGAATGCATTATCTAAGGAATCATTTTCCATGTTCATCCTTGTCTCATGAGATAGGAGGGATCCCATTAGCTCATCTATCCAAAGTTGTGTTTTATTCTTTAATGAAAACCACTACAACATTAAATTTGGCCAGCGAGCTCCTCAAAACTATCTCAACTACTATATGGATTTTATAACTTTAAACTAGTTTACTACATTTATCATTTGACTCATAAACTGGTCAACATACTTAGAATCCTTCATTTTCAGATTCTCAAAACTCCTCCTAATAATCTACTACAATTTCAGTATTTTTACTTTGTTCTTTCAAGTTTTGAAAAATTTGGTATTGTAATCCTTTCTAAATAAAACCATAATGTCTTTGAATCTTTCTTTTTGTCTTTAAACATTTGTCAAACCATAATGTCTTTGAATGTTTCTTTTTGTCTTTAAACATTTGTCATAGTTTGTATGTTTTCTTTTTGTCTTTAAACATTTGTCATAGTTTGTATGTTTCCTTGATCTAGTTCCCAACAATCTTAGAACGAAGAATTTTTTCAACTTGATGAACCAAATTTCATAATTTTTACTTGTCAAAATTGGTCCCTAGGTTATCCTAGACTATTGCCATAGACCATTCATTGAATTATTACTTTTTAAGCCCTATATGGAAGCACTAAGCGTTTTTTTAGTGTTGGGATTCAAGGGTCGTATGGATAAGGGTTTGTCCTCTTTCTATAGCTCTCTCATATACTAATGTGTTCCAACATTTCTGTTTTATAGCTCTCTCATATACTAATGTGTTCCAACATTTCTGTTTTATAGCTTTCTCATATACTAATATGTTTGAACATTAGTACTTGGTTCATATCTCCAACTAAGGAGGATTAATTGAGGATTAATTATACACTTAGTCATATTACATCATTACCTATACTATGTGAGAGTATTTTTCAGAGTGTTGTTTTTGATGCCACTATAACAATCAAATATTGGAGGGCACATGGAGGCGAGATTCTGTGTACAACTGTTGTCTGTTCCAGTATGGGTAAAGGTTGTAGTGGTGTCCAACTGGATGAAACAAGAAGTTTCCAACCAAGTCAAACCACACTTAAAAACAGATCATTATGATTCTTCTTTATAAACACTGAAACCTAGAAAAAAAAAAATCAACCATGCCGTAAAGTGAAAACAAAATCCCTTCATTCGGAAAAAAAAATGCAAAACCAAGTCGTTAAAAACCTTCTACGTACCTTGCTATATGCATCAATTGTCAACCTCCCACCCTTGGATTCTGCACTGCGGCCTCTTCAATCCACATCTATACACACCTCTCGCTCTAAACCTCTACTGTGCTACCACTCCCATGGAGCAAGCAACAAATTAACTAAGACTGGAACTGTTAAAAAAACTCAAGAACACACATACACAATTACAGGAATGAGCTAAGGCTCATAAGCTTCGATACCAAACTTCATTTCTTGTATTGCTTCACAAGTAAGATATATATATACATATAATTTCTTAAAAAAAAATACCTCCAATAAGGTTGGATCTAAAGAAGATGTATGTAGAACAATATTTGCTAATAATAAACAATTCAACTTTTTTTAGAGAGAAATTATTATAATATGAGGTAGAAAAATCTCATATTACCTTGATTTACTAGGTACTAATCTATTTAGTTTGAATGACAGTTACCTGTTAAAATGTAATAACCACGCGAGACCTATCGATGAGGTCATATGCTAACGCCATTGAAGCTGTGCTCGTTATATCTATATAAGTGGATGACTCTAATGAATATAAGTACAGTAAGATATTGAAAAATATATATGATCAGATATCTGATTATGTGTATATACGTAGACGAGTAAAATGCCCTTATAAATCTGTAAAGAGAGAAAACAAATAGAATAAAAAGTGTCGTGATATGGACGAATTGAAAAATGAATTTAGAAGATTTGCGGAAATCCCTGTTCAGTACGATATGCAATATCGCACAGTAGAAACATGCCCTACTAGACACTGTAAGAGACATTGTGACTAGCACACGATATTATTTGTATTTGTAAATATTCAAATATCCTAAGACACTTACTTAGTGCCATTATAAAACCGAGCGAACACAGGGATATATATTGAACCAAGGGAACCCAAGAACTTCCACTGTGAATTGCAGGAGGAAACGCTTAGAATGATATTGCAAAGCCAGCAATATGGAGAGCTACTTCTCCATACAATGTGATCACTATGATCGCGGCGTCCTCATGCGGGTCCTCGCATGAAAAGAAGAGAGAGATGCACTGCCAAGAACAACCTACCCACAAGCCTGCAATACGTAGTCGGAACCATAATCCACAACAGTATGCGGGCAAGTCATTCTTGGCTGAGTAACACTCTCTGCCTCTACATGCAAGAACCTACACAAATTTCTTCACAAATAACAGGATTACTAGATAAGATCGAACATCTCACGAGTCCCGGAATAACAGAAAAAGATGTCAAATTCGAACGAGGGATGATCATGAGAGGAAGATGGATATTTATACACACACTGCGCACAAATTAATAGACTGAAATCCAGAAATCGAATCTCTTGAAAATAAATGAAAAGGGTCAGGAAAAATTATATGTTCGATTCGCCGTACAGTGCGGCCACGTTTTATTGGACTACAGAAATCGAATCTCTTGAAAAAATTGAAATGGTCTGCAAAAGTTATAAGGTCCAATTCGCGGTGCAGTGCGCCAACGTTGAAGAGCAATAATTGATACCCTTTTATCGGTTTGTCACATTTAATGGGACCGAGCCAGCTGCGCACCTGATTCGTAGTAAACCAATCAACTTCAGCTCTCCGCATGATTCATTCAAAAGATATAGAAGAGCAATCGCATACATGATGCAGTCCTCTCATGGTTCAAATAAACGATAACCCAATGACGTACAATATGCACCCGCAACCGATAAAGTATTATGACATTTTTTTTTTAAGAAACCTGAAATTATACATATTTAGTAATATGTGATAAGTTTGAGTAGGTTTGAGTGGTTATAATACTTAAGAATATGTATTTATTTTTAATAGGTTGAATAAAGTTCTTTTTAATAGGTTGAATAAAGTATAACTTGAAGATATTTTTTTTTAGAAATTTGAAATCATAGATTTAACAATAAGTTTGAGTAGGCTTGTCTAAATCTAATTACATCTAAATAATGGGCATAACTAATGATCTTTTAACTTTATTTAATCTTAAATCCTAATCTGATGGCTATGCATTGGAGATGCCCATATATTTTTAGTCGTCCTCCAAAATCAATGGATCAGATTTATTGTTCATAACTTTCTTGCATTTATCAAGGCATCCCTTAACATGTTTACTTTTTAACATTTATTAAAAAATTACTATAAGTTCCATTTATCAACCTAATGCAGCGAAACGTTTCATATTACCACATACGTTTTATATTGGGGGCACGCGTTCTCAGCCGATTCCTTTAGGCGTTCTCAACTGGAGTTAACAGTTGTGCTAGTGGTTAACAATATGTATTTTCTTATTTTTTCTTAAAAAGTTGACAGTTCAAATCCATAAGAGTAGGGTATGTATACCTTTTTAAACTTTGCACAAGAGTATCACTTGTCATTCAACCACTATATTTCACATAATTATGTCTATAGTTTATGCTTTTTTTCAAAATAAAATAGAAAGTGCAAAATAATTATGTTGGTAGTTGTGACACTAAGAAGGTTGAAGATGAAAAGCACTTTCTCTTAGATTGTCAAGCCTATATCCATATTAAATCTCATTTTCAAAATATTTGTCACACTACCAACCTTCCTAACCTCTTAACTCAACAAAAATATGGTGATCTTAAAAAGCTTCTCTTAATGCTTATTAATACTTAATACTTAATTAATACTAATAATAATACTTACTAATAAGTATTAATGAATAAATTTATATTAATATCATTTTTAATATTATATTATAATATTATCTATGAAATGCCCACACGCGTGTAGATGGATTGGCAAGTGCCGTGTAAATGGAAAGAAATTTTCACCCGGATTTACTCGTGCGCCATTCTTGCGGGTTGAGTGGTTATAGTGGTAGCCGACAAAGATCGACCCTATGTCACGCAAGTACGAGTTACCAATTCCCCAGTAAATAAAAAATATTATCTATGAAATAAAAAATTTAAATGGTTTTAATATAAATATAAATATAAATAAAAAATGGTTAAACATATTAACATATAAATTTATAAATTTATATTAAAATCATGTAATCATTATATAAAATATAAATTATATTATAATATCACAAAATCTAAATAATTTTTTTTGAAATATAAATTATAATAATAAAAAATAATGAAAAACTTTATTAGACATATTATTTATTAAATTTATATTAAAACTATTTATAATATTTTAATATTTTGTAATACATTTATTACTTTTCCATGAACCAATTGTAATATTAACAATTTTATATACTTATTATAAAATATAAATTATAATAAATTATTAAATAGCAACACTTTCAAACCAAAATATCTACACACTCTAAATAATAAAATGTTATAAACACAAATAGTAATATTATATAGTACTATGTTAAATATTTATAGAAGTAATATTATATAATGTTATGAAATTTATTTATTGATTATTAAAAATAAATAATATATATTGATGTTAATGATGATGGTAAAGTTCACTCCCAAAAATTTCCTTAAGAAAAGTAAGACATTACTTGGATTTCTTTAAAATATTATTTTGATGCTTGAAAAGCATTAAGAGAAGTGTTCCAAGATCACTAAAGTTTTCATGACTTTGAAAGTTAGGAATACTAGTATTGTGACAAATATTTTGAAATTGAGATCTAGTTTGAGTGTTGACAATCAAAATGATGATTGTGGACATTGTGAATCATTCTATTAAATGCTCCCACCACATAAACCTAAAATCCATAAATATTTTGAAGTTGAGATATGATTTGGGTGTGACAAATATTTTGAAATTGAGATCTAGTTTGGGTGACAAATATTTTGAAATTGAGATATAATTTGGGTGTAGGGAACTCTAGGGGAAACTATTTTTCATATTCAACCCTCTTGGTGCACTCTAGGAGACAATATTTTTCATCTTCAATCCTCTTGGTGTCACAAAGGTGACAAATTCTTTCTCGCCATGGTGTTTTGGGGATTGTAGCTCATAAGAATTAGTTTGTATTTTAGAAATATCGATTCTCTTATTTATGCAACTCGAGATACTTTTGATTTTCAAGATCAAGGTTAACCACCTCCTTATAATATGTTCATTTTATTTTATCCTCTAATTCTTTATCACACCATATATTCTCTTTGAATTCAATTTGTACAATATTTTTAATATTATCAGTATTCTGAAAATAACTTCTTCTTTTATTCCCCTATGATTTAGCCAAGAATTGGGATCATTATGCCCTCCTCGCTTGAGCCATTGGTTATTTTGGCTAGACTATGAAGAAATTTTGGAGAGCCTCCTGTCATCCATATTGTTTATCTTGTTCTTATACATTTAAGTACCTAATCATAGCTATGTTCTCACTAGGTAAAAGACTCTCTTCTATGAGTGTAATGTCCCCCACCTCTTGATGAAGAGAGTTGGGGAAACTCAGTAGTCTAGTTTTCCCCGCTAGACTATAGTCTCAGGCATATTGGGGACAAAGTCAACCAGAAACCATAATATTCTAAAGTTAAGTTGACTTTGTGGAAAAAGGGTAACTCAACGAAGAAAAAGATGAGTTAGGGTAAGAGTTAACCCTAGGGGTAAACTAATTCAATGGAGGAATAGATTGGAGCTATAAAGGAAAGGGCAGGGCACACTCCTTATTCATTCTAGATTTTTATCTTATTTGCATTAGACCTCTTGAGCATAATCAGTTTTGAGGTTTTTGAGTCTAAAACCATAAAGATCAACTCGGTGGTGAAAGATCCCACCTTTCTTGATCCAGGATTGGTCTAGGAGGTGAAATAATCTTCCCATGCCATTCTATAGTGTTTCAGGTTGGCTCTACAGGCATTTTCCAGGCTAGGGCTCAACCCAGGGGGGTTTCCATCCACAGGGCGCACCATCTTGGAGATATTGGTTCGATCTAGAGGAAGGAGGAGGTATCTTGGGAAAGTAACACGTGGGTTATCTTCGTAGGGTCCTTGCCATTATTCTTGATCTATTCTAGAGGAGTTTATCCTTGCAGTTTATTTCTGTGATCTTTGCAAGAATTGGACAGAAGGAGGGTGCATTGCATAAAGTGGTTTTCATTGTTTGGAGTCTCAAATCTTCATAGATTGTCTTCAAAATTCATCATCTTGGTAGCAGTGGCCTAATATATGATCTAGTATATTTTGGTGGTATTTGGATGTTCCTAGAGGGGAGAACGTACCCTCTTTGACTTTATCAAATCAGGCAGGGTGCAATCCAGTTTAGGGATTGTCTACTTGGAGAAGTGACACTTCTCAGATCATCTTGAGACTTGTTCTAGAGGTTTATATTAGCCCAATCTACATTTTGGGTGAGTTTGGAGAGATTTGGAGGTCACGAAAGGGTGGGCCTAACTTGAGGGTTTGGAAGCATCGAGAGCAAGGCGCAACTCAACTAGTTTGAGAGGTTTTACAGTGTAGTGGCCAAGTTCTTCTATATTTGGTCAAAGTTCCTTGCTGGTGTCCTTTGGAGGCTTGGATCTCTTCTCTTACAGCCTTTGGGAGGCATTTATCTTTGTGTTGTTCTTCTTATTGTATCGGCTAGCATTCCATTTTGTTATTATTGGGGATTTATTCCATATCTAGAGATCTCTTGTATACGAGATCTAGTTACTATCTAAACAAAGGTCAAATCTGACATTGTTAATTCTCTACTGGTGTTCTTATATCTTTTGTCTTGTTTATGATTGTATGCTTCATATCTATTGGTCAATCAACATTGAATAACCCAAATGCACATCTTTACGGATACACGTGCAAACACATGAACAAACATAACAAACAATAAACAGTTATTGTTCTGAGAAAACAATTTGGCTTAGGAACATTACAGTGGTATCAAAGCGTTGATTCTCCTAGCCAGTGGGGGTTAGTGCATGCATAATTTCAGTGGAATTTACATGGGTAGACACATGAAGCAGACAAGTGAGACAGAGGGTTAAATGGAAGGATCAGGTGAGGACAGTGAGCCATAGGTTCTATCAGGGTTTGCTAAGGAGTTGCAACAATCCATAAACATGACACAGAGCACCCTTTTGCATCATCTACAAGAGATCTAGGAAACAGTACATAGGGGACAGATGGAAATGAGAGAGACTCTGAGAAAGGTAAATGAAAGCCATGAGAGGCTGTCACAACTCCTGATCTAGATGACTCATGTAGGGAAGGATCTGAAAGTTTATGCCAATAGAGAGGCTAGTGGATCTCATGGAGGGGCTAGACCTTAGTAGGAGAACAACCCCCATTAACACAATGAGGGATAGAGCTATGGAGGAGGTGCACCCCAGGGACATACATACAGAAAGACCACCCCTAGGACCTATCTACATACATTCTTGGATACTCAGCCACAACACAACTATGAGGATGAGATTGAGGATAATTTTGAGCAGTATGGCATAGAGTATCATTCCTTAAGTGCATGGTTTCAAGGGAAAGTCATGCTAGATCAGTATTGTGGGATAAAATTCTAGGGAAAACTGAAAGAATATCAAAGTCCCAACTATGAACTAGAGCATAGAGAAGGAAAAATAGAAATCCCTTATTTTGATGGATCTGCGAAGGTGATAGCACAAGAATGGGTACAGAAGCTAGATAACTACTTACAGCTTAAACCCATGAGAGAGATGGATTCCATCAAATTTTCCACCATGTACCTAGACGGGAAGGCTCATGATTGGTGGTACCATGGGTTGACCAGATTAGGTCACAACCATATTACATATTACATAGTTCACACAAAGGCTCATTGACATATTTGACCAAGGGGATCTGGAGCTACCTTTTAGGGATCTGACATAGCTTAGACAGATAGGATCATCAAAGGATTACATATAAGAGTTCCAGAGGTTCGCAGGGATGGTACATGATGTGTCTTAAGCGAGACTTATGATGATTTTCAAAGAAGGGTTTATGGAACCCTTGAGGGGTTGGGTCAAGGAATTTAAGCCTACCATTCCATCTAGAAGTTCAGAGACTTAGGTTCAGTAGCTAAGACGAGATTCACCCCTAGACCTCCCAATCAAGGGGGTATAGATAAAATACCTCCTAAGAATGAAGGAGAAAGAGAAACAAGGGGATTTGACTGAGGAAGAGGCATGATGGATGAGCCCACTAGGAGGGAATTGAGGAGGAAGAAGTTGTGTTTCACCTACAAGGAACCATGGGACCCAAGACACAAGTCCATGGGTAAGGGAAAATCCCATTACATTGAGGTGATCTCAGATGAGGAGGAGGATGAATATTTTGGCCATCTACAGAACATGGAGGCCAGAAATCTAGGACAAACAGGAGAGGAGGATGCTAGTCATGGCCCTACAACAGATGAGAAGGTAACCATTGCATCCATTAGTGGGGTACCTAAATTCAATACCTTCAGGATGAGAGGAGTGATACAAGTGTCGAAGGTATCAGTTCTCATTGATGGAGGTTCCTCACACAAATTCATTGACTCAACATTACTACAAATAAGGCACATACCAACAATGGAATTTGAGGGATTTCGTGTGGAGGTAGCAGGAGGACGAACCATGCCTTGTGATAGGTACATTATTTGGCACATTATTTCTGTGCGATGGATCTTCCAGACACAAACATCATCCTAGGAGTACACTGGCTCAGCACATTGGGTCCAATCACCACAAATTATAAAATCATGGAAATGCCTTTCACAGAAGAAACATGGAACAAGGTGGTTCTCAGAGGTATGACAGGAAAAACACCAAGGGTGGTAAAAACAAAGTGCATGGAGGACATCTTCTGAAGGGAAGACATCGCTTATGTAGTAGAATCTAGAATTTCAGTCAGATTAGAAAAAAAAGGGGAAACACACTACGCACCAGAGATCAAGAAAATCATGGATAGGAATAGCAAGGTCTTTGAGCCTATACCACCAGGGGAACCACCAGATAGGGGGTTTGAGCACATCAGAGAGTTGTAGGAGGGTGTGAAACCTGTCATCACCACTCCTTACAGGAACCCCAAGAAATACAAGGACGAAATTGAACAGAAAATTAAGGAGTTGTTGGATATGGGTCACATCAGACCGAGCTCCAATCCCTTTGCATCTTCAGTAGTGTTGGTGAAGAATAAATATGGAACAATGCGTATGTGTATTGACTACAGGTCTCTAAACAAGAAGAAGATCAAAGATTGATATCACATCACATGGATTGATGAACTATTAGATGAGCTCCATGGGCTAGTATATTTCACTAAGATTGATTTGCGCTCTTGCTATCACCAGATAAAGATGAGGGAGCAAGATATTTCCAAGAGTGTGTTTCAATGTCACTATGGACATTACGAGTTTCTAGTCGTGCCTTTTGGGATGACGAATGCAACAACCACCTTCCAATCATGCATGAATCATTTGTTCAATAAGCATATAAGGAAGTTCTTATTAGTCTTCTTTGATGATTTACTGATCTATAGAAAGACTTGGGAGGAGCACCTTCAGCATGTGGAATAGATTTTGACTGTTATGGAGGAGCAATCCTTATATTCCAAGCAGTCTAAATGTGAATTTGGGATGATAGAGGTCCTTTATTTAGGACAAATTATTGGAGTGAAGGTGGTATAGGTACATCAATAAAAGATACAAGCCATCATCGATTGGCCCACACCGAAGACACTCATTGAGTTGAAGGGGTTTTGGGGCATCTGCTACTACTACAGGAGATTTGTCAAAGGATTTTCTAAACTTTGTGCACCTTTGACCGATTTGAACAAGAAAGGGGCCTTCAAATGGAACCCAAAAGCATAGGCCACCTTTGAAAAAATGAAGAAAGTAATGAGTACATGCACGATATTGGCCCTACTAGATTTCGCACTACCCTTCATAGTAGAGTGTGATACATCAGGGGAATGCATTTGAGCCATACTTATGCAAAGCATGCACCCAATTTTCTATGAAAGAGGAAATTTGAGAGGTCGTGAGCTCCTCTACACCATCAATGACAAAGAAATGCTAGCCATCGTGCATGCATTGGCTAAGTTCAGACAGTATTTAGTTGGGGGGAAATTTGTAGTAAGGACATATCACAATAGCCTCAAGTACTTCCTAGACCAAAAGGACTTGAATGAAAGTGTTGTTGGGTATTCTACCCTATGGACTAATAATATAGGGCTCTAAGCTTATACGCAGATCATGACCCTCAAGACTTAACTTTTAACCTTCTACCCGAATCTGAAACCCCTTTCTTCACATGCATACAGGAGAAGACTAAACCAACCTTTTTCTGGACAGCTGAAGTAGATCCTCCGTTGAGCTTCTTGTCCCCTTGCTGCTGCTGCTCCTTCCAAAAGCTTCTCTGCAATCACGACAAGACTATGCATGCATGCTACTGATCTATTATAGGGTTAGATATAAAACATAAATCAAATTACATAGATGAGACTCATGTATGCGGGACGGGAAAAGTATCTTTTTCATTAACTTCAATATGAACCAACTTACAATGATTTCTGAGGCCGGTCACCGTTCCACGATCCTGATCCTGGGCTCTTCCTCTTCTTTTTGTCCTTCAACTGCTGCTGCATGAATTTCTCCTAAAGCTTGAGGCAAGGCTAAAGGGTTGGGACAAAACTGGCTTGGCAATTTGGCAGAGTTTCCTTGCTATGATTTTTCCTTCTTTGAATAGTACCCCTACCCCTCCTTTTATAGGCTAGAAGGAGCTAGGGTTTTTGGCGAACTCTCGGCCATGCATGGCTCGGCGTTCCAGTTAACTGACAAAAAGCCTCGTGTCCCGGCGGAAACTTTCCTAATTTTTTGCTTTGTTAGGTACCCGCGGGCTGTTTTGGGTTAGCCTGCGGATACCCGCGTGCAGTAGAAGGACAGCAAGCGGATGCCCACGCCCAGTGAGAAGTTAGGGCGCGGGTTACTTGTTTTAAGTGGTTTTTTGAGGAATTACTCAGCATGGCTTTGGCTAGGAAGAGGCATGACTAAGCCTGATGCCAGGTAAGCAAGGATAGTGCAATCTAGGGTTATAACAGATGCCCCCTAATGTGTGAGGTCAGAAGAGCATTTGATGGCCGAAATACATTAACAATTCTTTACCAATCTGTACCGATGCGCTGAATAAGTGAGCCCAGGAATCAGGAATCGGGAAGTGCCATCTGCAAAAATATCAAATGTCTCACCGAGGCGGGCATACCCATGCTCGGGATAAAATAGAACGCATGGCTACCAATCAAATACACTGTAGATCCATGTTAAATAACTATAAAGAGTAGCCGCGAACAATACACAACGGAGCTACATCTCGAAATCAGAAAGATATACATAGGGAGTATCCATCTCTCAGAATCTGTCTTGGCCTGATGGTTGTACTTCAGAGCTCGAGCAACAACTTCAAAATCTTCTAACTCGGGTAGGAGTGTAATATGAGTGTACGACTGCACTACCCAGAGGTCTTCGACGGCTCGTTGGTGACGGACTTAATGATCGTGATGATCAGGCTGAAGGCTTCAGTGATTTCGAACTAAGACTTGATTGGACGTTCAGGATGGTCAGGTATGCGGACAAGAGACATATTGCAGAGTGGCCGACTCAGGTTAAGTAACAAACTTCCCTTGGACAATAGCACGACAAGTGATAAGACTCAGGCAACATATCTGTTAATCATAAGTCTACGAAGCAGGAGGCAACGCAAACT
>ML778304.1:847979-877978 GCA_009831015.1 Picea engelmannii
AGGTTTATGACAGAACAGGGTTATAGTAGATGTCATTCTGATCACTGTGTTTATTTTAAAAAGATAGAAAATGGAAGATTTATTATCTTGATATTATATGTAGATGACATGCTTGTTGCGGGGACTAATATGCAGGATATAAATGTGATCAAGAAGAAATTAGCCAATTCATTTGCGATGAAGGATTTGGGTGCTGCAAAGAAAATCCTTGGCATGAGAATAAGAAGAGACAGGAAAAATCGCAAACTGACATTGTCTCAGGGTGAGTACACAGAGAAGGTGTTGGAGAGGTTTAGAATGTAGAATGCAAAACCAGTTAGTACACCTTTGGCTAGCCATTTCAAATTAACTAAGGAAATGTGTCCCAAGACATGGGAGGAGATAGAATACATGTCTAGGGTCGCTTATTCATTAGCAGTTGGCAGCTTGATGTATGCAATGGTCTGCACAAGACCAGATATTGCACACGCAATGGGAGTTGTGAGTAGGTATATGAACAATCTAGGTAAATAACATTGGGAGGCAATAAAGTGGATTCTCAGGTATTTGAGAGGTACTACTAATCATGCATTATGTTTTGGAGGTTCAGACACTTTTCTATAGGGATATGTTGATTCAGATATGGCAGGTGATAAAAGCAGCAGGAGGAGCACCACAGGGTATGTTTTTACTATAGGTGGAACAACAGTAAGTTGGATTTCAAAACTGCAAAAGGTTGTTGCACTTTCAACAATAGAGGCAGAGTATGTTGCTGCTACAGAGTCTAGTAAAGAGATGATTTGGTTACAGAGGTTTATGGAGGAATTGGGAAAGAAGCAGGAGAACAACAGATTGCACTGTGATAGTCAGAGTGCCATTCACCTTGCAAAGAACTCAGCCTTCCATTCGAAGACTAAGCATATACAGTTGAGGTACCACTTCATACGATCTACTTTGGAAGATGGACATTTGATATTGGAAAAGATACACACAAGCCAGAATCCTGCAGACATGTTAACAAAGGGAGTAACCAGGGAGAAACTGAGTTCCTGCTCAGTTTCAATTGGTGTTCAAGAATGAAGATGAAGATGAGAAATTTTTCAGGTCCAAGAAGGTTCAGAGTCCAACATATACAACAGCGGTGGAGTTGTTGAGATTAGTCTCCAAGTGGGAGATTGTTGGTTGTGGAGCCTGATTATCTTCCTGATTTATAGGACTTTTACTTTCAGCCATGTTTATACCCCATGAAGTATTTACACCCCAGAAGTATGTACACTCTTCCACATGGGG
Source organism: Picea engelmannii (assembly GCA_009831015.1). NCBI lineage: Eukaryota > Viridiplantae > Streptophyta > Pinopsida > Pinales > Pinaceae > Picea > Picea engelmannii. The sequence continues at coordinate 849,249 of ML778304.1, forward strand.
GAGTGCAAAGGGGGGGTACCCCCTCTGCGGGGTCCGGGGGGCCTATCCCCACGGCTGGGGGCAAGCGAGCCCCCAGCAGGGGTTCGGGGGTGAAGCCCCCAAAGCAAAAATTGCCTTGTAAAAGTATATTGTAATTTCATTGTAAATCTGGACCGTTCATTATAAGGTCGCAGATCTAACGGTAGAGATTATGCTAGGGTTTTTTTCCCTAGAAGGCAACCCTCTTTTATGAGGGAAATGTATCGCGTCTATGGATGGTGGTGAATATTGTATTCTGAGAGAGGAGACTGTGAGAGAAAGAAGAGGAAGTTACAACGGGTTTTGTTGTAGGTTGTATCCTTTCATTTCCTGGATAATAATAAAGGAAGGACCTAGCAATTTCTCTGGTGGACGTAGCCCACACTGGGTGAACCACGTAAATCCGTGTCTCTCTTGTATTGTGTATCTTCTGTGTTTTTGTTTTCCGCATTTTTTTTATTTTATTGCTCCGCGGTCCTGTTTTTCTAACAAATAGTATAGATTTCCCCACTAAACTATAGCCTCATTTATTTTGGGGACAAATTCAACTATAAAACATAATATTCGAAATTTAAGTTTACTTTGTGGAAAAAGGGTAACTCAACGAAGAAAAATAAAAAGATGAGTTAGGTTAAGAGTTAACCCTAGGGGTAAACCAACTCAATGTAGGAATAGATTGGAGCTCTAAAGGAAAGGGCGGGGTTCACTCCTTATTCATTCTGGATTATTATCTTATTTGCATTGGAGCTCTTGAGAACAATCAATTTTGAGGGTTTTGAGTCTAAAACCCTAGAGATCAACTCGTTGGTGAAAGATCCCACCTTTATTTATTCAAGATTGGTCCTAGAGATTAAATAATCTTACCACACCATTCTACAGTGTTGCAGGTTGGTTCTATAGGTAGTTTATAGGCTAGGGCGCAACCCAGGGGGTTTCCAACTAGGGGGCACACCATCTTGGAGATATTGGTTCGATCTGGAGAAAGGAGGAGGTATCTTGGGAAAGTAACACATTGGTTCTCTTCGTAGGGTCCCTGGCATCATTCTTGGTCTATTCTGGAGGAGTTTATCCTTGCAGTTTATTTATGTGAGCTTGGCACAAATTGGAGAGAAGGAGGGCACATTGCATAAAGTGATTTTCAATGTTTGGAGGCTCAAATCTTCATAGATTGGCTTGAAACTTCATCATCTTGGTAGCAGTGGCCCGATCTATGATCTAGTAGAGTTAAATGGTATTTGGAGGTTCCTAGAGGGGATAAAATACCCTCTTTGACTTTATCAAGCCATGGAGGGCACAATCCAGTTTAGGGATTGTCTAGTTGGAGGAGAAGAACTTTTCGTATAAGATTGAAACTTGTTTCATAGGTTTCTATCAGCCTGATCTACATTTTAGGTGAGTTTGGAGGGATTTGGAGGTCAGGAAAGCATGGGTCAAAACTTGAGGGTTTGGCATCATCTAGAGCAGGGTGCAACTCAACCAGTTGGAGAGATTTTGCAGTGTATTGACTAGGTTCTTCTATCTTCAGTCAGATTTTCTTGCTGGTGTCCTTTGGAGGCTTGGATCCCTTCTCTTACATCCTTTGGGAGGCATTTATCTTTGTATTATTATTCTTATTGTATCGGTTGGGAACCCATTTTGTTATTATTGGGGCTTTCTTCCAGATCTGCAGATCTCTTTATATAGGATCTCCTTATTATCTAAATAAAGGTCAGATATGACATTGTGTATTCTCTACGGGTGTTCTTATATCTCTTTTATTTTTTATTATTGTATGCTTCCTATTTATTGTTCAATCAACATTGAATAACCCAAATGCACATCTTTATGGATACACCTACAAACACATGAACAAACATAACAAACAATAAAAAATTAGTGTTCTGAGAAAAACAAAGTTCTCAGGAACATTACAATGAGGAGGATAGGATAGGTTGTATTGCCTTTAATTTTTGTAATATGAGTTATAAAATTCTTTTGGATCTTCTCTATATTTCCCCCATATTCTCGAGAGATATTGCATCCACAAACTTGACAATTACTATACTAGCAAGAGTTGTTCCAACACAACCTATGACTTCCAAACAATCTTCTAACTTGTCAATGTGAATGCGAATAAGAATAGGGGATAGGGAAAACCTTCATTGACTCCTACGTAATAATAATTATCAAATTTATTTATTAATTATTAATCAATAATAAAATAATATAAAATAAATCTATCCAAACTAACATGTGATGTCATCACATATCGGTCGATGTTTGTAATGTGTTTGCTTATGAATTAGATAATATTTTAGCTTATGTTATTTTATCTTATATAATTTGTATATTTGAGTGTATATGGCTACATAAAATATATAAAAAATAACTTTGACATATTTATTTTACTTATAATATATTATTAAGAGAAGTAAAAATATTAAAATGCAAATATTGACATAGTATGGTTAGCCATCGTTGAATATATTTGACCATGTTTGATTATGGTTGATTATAGTTGATTTTAGTTTACTATGTTTGGATATGGGTATTTATTGTTGACTATGGTTGACCATGTTTTAATCCCATATTTAACTCAATTATGTGTTTTGGAAATCAAATGGTCTAGTAGTGAATTCAATGGTTGACTATGGTATACCATAGTAAGTCATAGCCACCCTTGTTACATCATAGCCAATAATTGTCAAATATGGTCGACCATAATCAAATTATGGGACTAAGATGTTTATGATATGGTTATACCTATTGTTATGTTCATCTTGGATGAATTATGTCAACTTACTATGTTCATAAATGGTTGTCACATTCCAATGTTCATCGAGGATTATGTTGGATTTTGACATTCTTAAAAGGTTATGTTGGATTGTGAAATTCCTCAATGGCTATGCCACATTGTGACACTCATATTGGTTGAATTATATTGAATTGCTATGTCCCACAACGGTTATGTCACATTTCAATTGGTTGACTATGGTTGATAATATTTTAAGATGGTTAAACGTGTTTTACCATGTTAAACCATGTTTATCCAATGTTGACTTGCATGGTTGACCCTGTTCTTCAATGGTTTAATATGGTCCAACATGATTGAAGTCAACTATGTTATCAATGCGATTAATATGATCCTATTGATATTCACTACAAGTTATGCCAAATTCCCACATACCTTAGGGTTATGCTGGATTGTGACATTCTTCAATGGTTATGTTACATCATCACATTCATATTCATTGAATTATGTCGAATCACTACATTCATCAAGGGTCATGGTAGATTGGATCATTTGTAAGACAATAATAGGTTTAGAATATGGTTAATATATCTATTGCAATGTTCATATTTAGTATAATATGTCAACTTCTTATGTTCCACAATCATTATGTTTTATTTCAACATTGGTCAAATGTGAATTCACATAGAAATGTTCATCAAGGTTTTTGTTGCATTACGATGTTCCTTAAGGATTATGTTGGATTGCGACATTCCTAAATGGTTGTTTCACATTGCAACATTCATCTTTTCTAAATTTATGCCAAATTGGTACATGGGTGTTCACACGAAGATGGTGAAAAAACAATGGCAACAAGGTGATCACAAGCATGCTCATGTAGAAAGGCATATGCGTTCTTTAGAATGTGCACATGTTTATGATGTGAATGGATCGAAAAACCCTGAACTACCACTGAGGATTCCAATTCATATCCTTGATAGGATCACACACACACACACCCACACCCACACACACACACACACACCCACACACACACACACACACATTATTGAGAATGTGTACGCGTTCTTGAGAACACGTACGTATTCTTGGGAGCACACATGCATTCTTGAGAACATGCACACATTCTTGAGAACATGCATGTTTTCTTGAGAAAATGCATGCATTCCCAAGAATTTGCATAGGATCTAAGAATGTATGCACATTCCAATTGGTATCGATTAAATTTTCACTCAAAACCATATATTAGTATCATTTAAAAAATTCTATTAAAATTGCATCATCAATAAATATTTTTTCTAAAAAACCTTTTATTTTATTTTTTTCTAAGTAAGAAGATCTATTATATTGTAATAATAAAATAAAGTACAGAGACGACATAATGACTAGAGAGTCTACTTCTAGACTGTTTTTTTTCAAGAGTTTATAAAGAAATAAATTATGATGGCCTACCCATAGGGAAACCGGGGTAGACTTAAAAATTGAATAATTAGAGACATATATTATTCAAAATCAGACTGAAATAAATCCTCCAAAAAATATCCACACATGACATAACTAGAAAGTTTTTTTATATATTTGAGAGATAATGAAACAAGAAATCAAGACAACAGACACACACAACGTGATGGAGAAACCTAGGCTTAAGACCAAATATTTCCAATGACAACTCCCTTGGAAGAGTGATTCATAATGAGGCTATCATTTGAGGATACATATTGAGGTGACTAAATGAATCCTCCATTCTTCTTGACCAACCATGAACATAGGGAGAGAATCGAATGGTTCTATTTCTCTTTAGCATTGATCCTTTGTCGAAATTCCTTCCAGTTTGATTCCTTCACCAACATTTCTTGGGCATCAAATAATTTTTCTTCTAGTAAAAATCCACCGTGTGGAAGAAATTAGTGTCTCTTGTTCTCATGTTACCCATACCAGGGATGTACTCGATAAAATATTGATCAACGACCTCGTCATCATTGTAATCTCTAATAAATCTTAACATCCTCCTTAATCGACTAGATGAAGGCCTAGGTAGCAGGAGGAATGGTGGATTTATACACCTCAACCACAAATTGAGCATTAGAATCCATTTTGGATTTTCATATACCAAATTTTCCCTTATCAGAGGCATGCATAGATATGGCAATGGACAAAATAACTAGAACATGATTTTTAGAAATATTCAAGACAAACTGCCTTCCAGACATGGGTATGAGTGTGATGGGACAAAATATCACAAGTATCTCACTAAATGATCAACAATATATCCCTAGGATTAGCCTAGTAATCCTAGACAGAAAGAGGGTAGACTCCTATGGTTTTCTAGATTTAAGTAAATCATTCCTTTTCAACCAATAAGGAGGTGAAGCATACCTTGTATTGATGGTTGTCCTTGTGTGTCTCAAGTGTTGCATCTCACGAGTTCATTTTTTATCCCCTACAATATTCTCCTTGCACACAAAGATCCAAGCAATGACCTATTAACTATCCTTCTAGTGCTAGGAAAATCCAAGCTACTATATCTACTCTGACCTATTGTTCATAAGATCAAATCCAATTCATTCATGAATAGAACAAAGATAATATGGAGGAAAATCAATGATACATTAAAACAACATACAGAACTTACATCAAACCATACCTTAGTGATGATTCCATTCTCCCTTAACTCCTTTCTCCTTGCTCCTCCTTTAGTTTCTTGGCCAGGATAGGCACCTCTAACTTCTCATTGTGATATATGGAACAAGAACCTCTGCAAATGAATAGCTTAAAAATAATTATGTATTCCTCCTTTCTTTCCCAAGACTTTCCTTTGTTATATATTTATTTGGAGGAGGATTGGGATAGCTTCTAGATCTTTTAAAGACAACCAGAGACTCGAATGTTGTGAGTTCCTAGGACCTTGACATGAAGATACAACTCATCCCTTTTCTATCATCTTGTAACAACCTAAATCTATAATTTTCAGGGTCATTGCTCATTTTCCCCTATGTGTCCAATAGTTATCTCCAAAAAGGGTTCAAATCTTTGGAAAAATGTGTATTTTGGCTGATATCTTCTTATGGATTCCCTTCTAGCATGTAGGGTGGAAATTAAGGCTATAACATATGCCCCCTAATGTGTGATTTCGGGAAAGGAATGGATGGAGAAAATAAATTAAAATAAAACAGCCTCCTTGTGAGGTAGCGCGAGGAGAGAGAAAAGAAGTTTCAGAAGACAAATAGGTCCTTCATTAAAACACCAAGTATAAGAGCATAAACAAATGAGTCCCCTAGGTAGACACACTCAGAATTTGAATGAGCATTGGCACCAAAAAATACACTATGGATACATTTTATCAATAATACCTTAGCCACGAGAGAATTCAATATGGATCTATTTCATGAAAATAGTCATAACCACCAAAAAATAAAATGTAGATCCATGACATAATATATAAACATCTGGAAGAAAATGATAACTAAGGAGAGTGCCCCCAAAGTCTTCAAATTACTCATATACAAGTGGTATACTCCATCAAAACTTGGGAGGGGATGTTGTAAAGGAATTATATGGCCCCAACCCAAGGTCTTCATCCCAAACCCCAATGGTATGAATCTATAACATGTGAATAAATGAGTTGAGGTAGAGCATGGTAGAAACCATTTGATTACTGGTCATTGATGTATATTGTTAAGAGATGTGAGGGGACCAACAGATAATGATGAAGGACCCCAGGGTACCTAGTACAATATAGCGAGTATGAATAGAGGATATAATGTCAAAAAATCATAGAATCAATTGATTAGGAGTCAATGATGTAGACCCATTGTCGATCACAAGGAGGCATGCCACTCATGAATGCAAGCTCCAAGGTACTAGCTAGTTTCTAGATCCCTCTCCTAGATAATGTGCTAAAGTCGATAGGAACAGATCTATTGAAGGAGGTCCTTAATGTATCCCCCATCAATCGACAGGAAACATACACCAAGATATGATGTGAAGGGAGAGTATCACAAAGTACAACTAAGGTAGTGATGGATGAGTAAAAAATTAAACAAAACAACAAATGGTCGAGTCAGGATTAAACTTCCCTTTAACATATAGCATGAAACAATTGTGACTTGGAAACAAGACACAAGAGTTGGACCAATATAGTGCAACAACACATGAGGCATCGAATCACTTTCCATAATGAATGCAAGAGTAACTAGTTGGAGTATCTTTGACTCATATTATGAGGATGAATCCTAAGAAAGATAAAACCCAAACGTATGATGAGGAATCAAAAAAGTGCCATGTTCAAGTGTGACTTGAGTGACACTATCATTTTGAAAATAGTTCAATGGTTAAAAAAAACCCACTCATTTTTATTTTTTTGTGTGTTTTTTTTTCCTCCTTCGGGGTTTAATGAGCATGAAAAAAGAATAGAAGTATTCCCGATCTCCTTCATGGTTTAATGAGAACAAATGAATGAAGCAAATATGCTCGGTATAGTTTTTTTTCATATAATTTAAAGAGTCCAAAAAAGAGATAAAAGTTTACTTGATAATGTCTTTTTCATTTTCTTTTACAAGTCTGGAAAAGAGATAAAAGTATACTCTATAGGAAATAACAAGTGGCTTGACATCATGCTCCTATGTTCCAAGAACATGGAACCAACCGAAGAAAAATGAATGAAAATGGTACAGAAAAGTGAGATCCACTCTTAGTAGTTGTTCTCTCCCTAGATAGGTGGATGAGAAATAGAGGCCAAATAATGCAAGAGGTGGATGGTCAAGGATTTTGCAATATAGGTAAGTTGGATATGGGTAAAAAATAGTGGAGTGGTAGGATCATGATGTGAGTATAAAATTCATGGGCTACCATTAAGAAACAATAAAAATGTTGGGGAAACCCCACAAGATATCGACAAAATATAGACAAAGAGAGGAAAATGAGGCTCAATCTTCAAGTCATGATGGGGCTAAAGGAGGGCTCCTTGTCTTACAGGAAAATGTAGAATGGGAACCAACTAGAAATTCAGGTGATAACTAGGGAGCCCATGAAAGGTAGGAACTACCAAATCAGACATGACGTGTGAAAGGAGTGGTTAATGTTGCAACTGATCGATATTGAATATAAGGCATAGTGTTGGAAGAATGGATGGTTCATAATACAAAGCGGGAAATGCATGGAGAAACCTAGATCGCTATATGTCATTGGAAGAACATGTACCTCAAGTTTAGAGGAATTGGCCATAGTAAATTCTAAAAAAAAAAATTATTTTTTGATTTTTTGGATATCAGAAAGAAAAAACAAAAGAACTCACACCACACAACTAGGTACAAGGCACTACACATCATGATTCTTTATGGAAAGTAGAGCCCATGGCTCGGCTCAAGACAAGGATATTTTTCATAATCGATGAATGCATGAGCCATTGCTGGAATCATATGGCACAACATGTCAAGGCCATGCCACATATAAAAAAATCAATGTGGCCAAAGATACTCATCATGAGTGGTTTCATGTGCTACAAAATATCCTTGATAGGATCCATCAAGGTGTAAAGAGGGTATGAAATGTGAATCTTCGAGTGAAGGGAAAGTAGGGAATTTAGTGGTAAGTTATGAAAAAGAAGTCTGAGGATGAGCAGGGGTAAGACTAGAAGGTCTATTGGGTGCCACAAAAAATATACGTAGTCTCAAATCAAGACTCATCATGTTAACTCTCATCATTTATGAATTAGGAGAAGATGATGGATGTGTCATCTCATCCTTTATATTTTCGATGATGGATGTGTCATATCACCAACTTCAGGCCTATATAAACCAAAGGTTCTTGAAGCCATGAGAGAGAGGTTCAGAACAATTTTAAGTTGAAAAATTATTGAGCTAAAGCCATTTTTATGCAGGGAAGCTATTGAGGAGAGCACCTTTGCGGGCCATTTATGGGAGCTTTGTTCATCCGATTTCAGTGGCGTTAGTTTTGATGGGTTCTAGAGATATGGTAGAAGAAGACCATATCAATTTCTAACATTTTTGGCACTATTATGATGTACTTTTAAACATTTGAATAGAAATAAGAAATCATCATCCATTGAGACAAAGGCCGAGAGATGTAGGCGAGATTTCCAAACTCCATTATCATCTTGTTTTTATGGTTTTTTGTTCTTCATTCTTATGTTCAGATCTGTAGATTTCTTAATGGTTGTTATTCTTCTTCTTTCATTCTTCTTTCTTTCTTCAGTTTCCTAATTGGTTAATTAACACATGCTTAATAAGTCAACTGTTGTCATTTAAAATATCTTTTCAGATCATTCCATGCCCCCTTGTAGAGGGTAAATATTTGTGGAAACCATACTTTTAGGTTGAGGGTTTAAATGATGGGTTAATACAACAGGATGTTGGGGATCCTGCTATTGTGCAAAGAATCTATGGAACTAATCCTTCCGATGTAATTGGTGAGTAGGGTGGTCCTCAAAACAAATCATGTAGGGGAGTTGACTCTTGTTCTTCTCTTTGGTTCCCCTCTCCTAGGTGTTTTTGGTGGAGGGAGTCCTAGTCTCAGTATTGGAATTTTTTTTCTTGTTCCTTTTCTTATTTCCTATAGGTTTCTAAGGATTCTTTAGTTCCATGGAATGCACTAAATTTAGCTTAGAGGTCTAGGTAGATACCTTCTAGTCTAAGAAAAAGTGCCAAAAGTGGACGAGTTTAATGAAATCGACATGTGACCCATTTGGGCAGCTAACTGGTTCACATATGCATGTGAAACAAAAACAACCACACCATTGATATGGGGTCTTGGGTTTGGTTTATTTGGATCATTCAATGGTTGCGGAGAATTTTTAATGATGTCATAGAGTGTATCTGACTTAGAGTAAATCAATTCTAAGTGTTGGGAATGCAAAATGGCCTACCACTTAGTAGTCTCCCTGACCATAGATACATATTTGGAAATGGGTGGTAGGAGGGACTTCGTGAACCACTCCATAAGGGGTTTCTATGGAATATGAGTCTTAATCATCCTACTTCTCCATCTTCACCCATGTATATGATCGTAAATGTGAGTGGAATTATCTTGACACAACGAAGACAAGGGATTTGTTCCTATCTCATACCAAATGGGAAATTGGTAATGCATTAAGAACAATTTCCAGGTAATTGAAACTTCTAAAGGAAACACATTTTTAATTCAATGTATCATGTGACAGCTCCAGTCAAGGATCATTGGAAAAGACATGGACTCACACTTTCATCCATCAATGAGTTGGATGAACACCATAAGTTGTATGTCGTGATGTGTGTGGAGGGGTCCTCTCCTGGCTTACTGTAGAATTTTGCGATATCAGATGGAAACTTGGAAGGAATTTTAAACCATGATGGGTCATGGGAAATAGGGTCCTATGTTAACCATGACAACTCTGGTAAATCTAATGTTGTGAGGAAAGAAAACATTGAAAATGAATATTGGGAGGGACATGAAGTCTCTACTATCCTATATGGACCTTGTGGTCTCTCTATATTGGTACTATTGGAGATTTGGGGATCTTATGAAGAGTGCGTTCCTCCTAGGATGGCGATAATTATATGATATTGGCTTATCTCAGAACCAAACATGCCCTAAGGGGGGTTTCCCCACATGGTAAAGGTGGACCCTCCAGAAAAAACATTCCCAAAGTTAGTCCTAGGGAAGAAACCCCCATGACTAGATGTGTTAACAAAGGGAAAACCTCCACATGGTGATAATTTTCCCCCAATTAATGTGTCCCTAGGAAAGGGTATGCTTAGCTAAGGAAAGTTAAAACCTATTGATGTACTACTTCCCCCATCTTGACTAGGGAAAACCCCAAAACCACTATGAATGTCCCATCCAAAAATTTAATTAGCACCTAATGATATTAGAATGCTCATAGGAATGGTGGAGGTGGAAGGAATTCCACCCCCCATGCTGAAACTAAGGTTCATCCCCCCAGCGGAAAAATATATAAAGGTGGGCATCGATATAGATAGGATGTGTGTAGAAATGTTAGGTAATATAAAAGATGGAAATGAATACACAATCATCATCCCCCATATAAATGGAACTATATAAAATGGTATGGATGGTGTAGGTCCAATGGAGCTAAGGGGTGGTAGCATGGAAACAATCGGGATTCCCCCTAAGGGATTGCCCCCAAGTACCACTTGATGATAGGCTTGTAGACTCATCTACACTAGATGAAACACTTAATCCTAACATGGTGGGAGGATGACTAAACAAAGATAAATTCACACTAAAAATTTCCTTTACTTGGACAAGTATAGGGGTGTCTAACTCAGTCAAAGGAGGATTGCAATTTCATGGAGGATGTTTGTATACTACTTATACTTCAATGAAACCAATCTCTTCAAAAAAAAATTGATGCCCTTCAAATTCTTTGTCTATTATCTTGCACCACTGTAGAGGTGTTTGTACCTCTTTGATTGGCTCAAGTCCTCATCATCGATAGGATCAGCATGAGAATTCAGAAACAATGAATGTAATCAGTGAAAATCCAAACACAATTCAACCTAAGGCAAATCTAGACTCGGAATCAAAGAGCACACCCCTAATCAAATCTAGGCTAACAGAAAGAAAACCAATTGGCTCAGGGGCCTTCCAAAAACAAACCCTATGGGGGAGTTGAAGTCCCCACAATATTTTCTAGAAAAGGTATGACAAACAGGTACAATGATCTACGTGATATAGCCATGACCAGTCCAATCACCGTTTATTAAGTCAAGCACCCTCTAGGGGAACTGAGACCATGAACGAATGTTTTCCCCAGGTACTATAGGCACATCCCACTTGCAATAAGCTTTGTAGCTCCCTAGGAAAGGTCACTAAGGATACCACCTAACAATCAATGGTCAAGAGAAAAGTCGTAGGTCCGACTGCACTTAAGGGTAAGGTAAAAAATCCCAAATATCTAAAGGTGTCAACAAAAAACACCCTCATATATATATAAATAGAAGCCTTATTGCAAACACCAAAACAAGAAGAGAGGGGTAATCTCCCTACTTTACCCAATGTGACCTAGTGCTTAACTCTTATGTCAGAGGAGGCTCTCAACACACCAACAATAAGTATGGATTTAACACTCTTTAATGACTCCTAAGTTTCATTTTTGTGGCCTTGGAGAATTCAATCTCAATCCTAATCCAAGGCCCCAAGACTATCTAATGTCGATTCACTATAAAAGAAAATTGTCTAATAAATTTTAGATTACACATTTCATTCAGGGTTCTTGCTTAAGTCCAAGGGTAGGAGATAAAACCTTTGTGATGTTTGGACTCTTGACCCAACCAAGAAATGCAAGGATAATAATTCAAATCGTTCACTTCAATGAACTCTAGATGTGGGAGGGAGTCATAATTTTTCCCTTTCTTTGAAAACTTTGAAAGAACAACCTCACAGACACCAAGCAACCAATAAGAAATTTAGATATGAAACCAAACAATGATCCTAACACGCTCTTTACTAATGATTCAAAACAAAACAAGATTGAAATATTGTTTTCTTTTTTTACATTTAAGATGTTTTTCAATTAGAACGAAAAATTTCTTGATCTAAGAAAGAAATACAAATGCAAAAGGAAAAACCAAAAATAATCAACAAGAAAAGAGGCCATAATAAATTTGAAGTGACGTTGGATCAACCCACTGCAATGTCTCTACCAATATGTCACCCAAAACTCACCTAGGAGGGTAGATATAATGATGAATAATGGTTACACAAGGACAAGTAATTCAACTAATGGAAAACAATACTAGATCTCTTCAGATTTGTCGGGTTCTTTGTCCAACTTCCATGAAACATTTAGAAATAAAGATAACCTAGCCAAGAAATGAAAACAAACCACACACAAGCATTCACCAAACCACTTGACAACAAAGTATGTGATAATAAACACTCCAAAAGAGACAAGGCCGGTATCAAGATAGACCATAGAAACCCCCTTCTGATCAAATGAAAAAATAATCTAAAAGGCTTGGGTTTTTCTCTACATTTTTTTTGTTTTTGTAGATCGTCACGGAACATGGTCCTATCAACAATAGAGGGGCCTCGCAGGATTCCTATGATGCAACCAATGATGATCTGTAATTTTGTATTTATTTTTTCGAAAAAATGGATATGTTTAAGATCTTCTGGATTTGTGTCAAATCTCTCAGATCTATTAGATCTAGGCTGTGAAATAATCAGTGGAAGAATATCAAAAGAAAATCACAATCAATAGAGGAAAGTATTGGAAAAGATACTCAAACTACAGAAGAATTCTTCCCTAGTATGTTCTACAGTTTTGTTATGGGATAAAATATCATAGGGATATAACTCAATGATCAACACCATCTCTCTAGGATTAACCTATTCATATTAGACAAAAAGAGGGTAGACTCATATGGTTTCCTAGTTCTAAGTAAATATTTCATTTTGAACAAAGAAGGAGGTGGAATATAACTTAGATCGATGGTTCTCCTTACGTGTCTTGGTTGTTGCAGATCCTGAATTCTTGCTCCAACTCCTGCAATCTTCTGCCTCCACACAAAGATCCAAAAAACCACCTATCCATTATCATTCTAGTGTTAAGAAAATCCAAGGCAGTATATCTAATTGGACATATTATTGATAAGATCAAATCGAATTCATTCATGAATAGAACATAAATAATATGGAGGAAAAAAAATTATCTATTAAAATGTCATATAGAAATTACATCAAATCATACCATATTGATGATGTCATTCTCCCTTGACTCCTTTCTCCTTTCTCCTCCCTTAGCTTCTTTGTCAGGATAGGAACCTATGACTTCTAGCTCTAATGGATGGAACAAGCACCTCTGCAAATGAACATCATAACAATACTTTTGAATTCCTCCTCCCTTTCCCAAGATTTTCCTTTCTTATATAGTTCTTTGGAGGAGGCTTGGGAGAGATTATATATCTTCTAGAGACCAATAGAGACTTGAATGTTGTAAATTCCTAGTCCCTTTACACGAAGATACAACTCATCCCCCACCTATCACCTCATAACTCCCTGGATGTAGAAGTTTTAGGGGTCATCGCTTGTTATCCCCTATGTGTCCAATGGTGATCTCCAAAAAGGGCTCAAATCTTAGGAAAAATGTGCATTTTGGCTTATATCCTCTTATGGATTCCTTTCTTGCATGTAGGGTGGAAATTAAGACTATAGCAATGGTGAGTTGATGCATAATTACCTATCTTGCAGTAGGATATCATAGTTGGCCTCCAGAGCGAGCCGAGAGATAAATGCCTAGGAAAGATATCATTCTTGTGGAGCCATTATCACAGATGGAACCATGATTTTCACCAATACTAATGACATCATTCAAATGAGTTACATCCACCTACTAATTCTTGTCATTATCTATTTCCATCAATCTTGTATTGAAAGTGTCATGGTTAAGCCTACATGTGACTAACTACATATTCAAGAAGCCTAACGCTTATACAAAATGACTTGCTAACCTTTGAAACACAATCTATGAACTAAAAAACATTTTATAAAAATAAAGAAAAAAACTATAATAAATCATAAATTAAAAACATTTTATAAAAATAAAGAAAAAAACTATAATAAATCATAAATTATGTTAAAATTGACACTTCTCTTTAACTAATTTTCTATATATATTTTTTTCAAATTCATGATAGTAAACATATATAACTCTTCAATGTAAATATGGTTAGTTTACACTCAAAACTACATATTATTACCATTATTTTTTTATGATACTCATTGACTAATTACAACACCGCAAATAAGTTTTAAAACATATCTTCCATATAAAGAATGGAGTTAATGCATCACAGCAATTTAAAAAAAACATTCATCAATGAGAAAAATGCAATTAAAGCATCACAACAATTTAAAAAAAAACGCATCCATCGATGTGAAAAGTGCAATTAATGCTTCACAGCAATTTTATTTAAAAAAATGCTCCCATCAATGCAATTAATGCATCGGAGCAATTTTATTGTAAATAGAAAAAAGAGACAAATCTTATTATCATAAGGCTTTTGTTATATCATAATGATCACATACGTGCCACATAAATATATCTATAAAATAAGATAATGTGAATAATATATCTATAAAATAAGATAATGTGAATAATATATCTATAAAATAATCCCGTATGGGGTGATAGGTGGCGCACTAGAGCCATGCGGAAGCGAGTCGGGACGCTGTTTTAATGCATCTACCGGCTCGCATGATCCATGCCATTAATCCACATGTTTTTGCACAGGAGAATCATTGCGACGAGGTCTCTCGTGCGCGCGAAGAGTACCCCGAGCCAGCGCACTATGCAACAGAGAGTAATGGAGAGGTTTAATGCCAAAGATATGGCGGTGGTGTTCATAAAAATACTCGTTGTGGGAGCAATGGCTTCATTCCATAGTTGGCGCCGGAATGCTCTGGACCTTCAATCGACTCCGAGCAGGTGCAGTCTCATTCCTCCGGAACGACGACTGCACTTCGACATCCCACCCTTCTGGTTAAATTACTGGATAGATCACAGCACCACTCAGAGTTTCTACAGTGCACCCGTCATGCCTCGAATCCGAGGCAGGTCACGCCAGGGAGCTGCCTGGCATTCGGAGGAAGCTCGGCGCAAAAGATAGCAGAAATTTGAAGTAGCAGAGGCTTGCCGCATACGCAAACAGATTTTCGAGAGGGCAATGGCGCTCGCCACGCGGTGACGCAGGACCAAACCACGTACGCCACCAATGGCGTACGTGGAAGAGGTCATACCAGAAGATGGCCTGCCCAGTCCTCCAAGATGCATCCTGTTCACAGCACCCGAGCACTGGAACCCGAGTTCAAGCCTCGGAACTCTCAGCAATTGTCAACTGGACAATAAGGAGCCCGACCCCTGTACAGCCACCTTGGAGCAGCAGTACTCCCCCTGCTACGTGAAGGAGGAGGCTCCCCCGGAGCCCACTAATGAGAAGGAAGGAGCAGGGCGAGAGGAGCGGCACTGCACGCAGAACCCGGACGAGAACATCAGCAAGGAGCCGCCCCCCGTAGCAGACTGGAGATACCTGGATCTCATCCTTGAAATCAGGCATCAGCTAGACGACCAGACTTTTCGACTGGAGCGCTTGGACCAGCGAATGGATATGTTTTTTGGGGCACACTCCCGAGCTTCAGCGAAGAAACAGTGTCCGACTTGTGCCCGCCCCTATTCGTTCCCGGCGAGATGGAGGCACACCGACGTTCAGGACTAACATTGCGGCCCAAAGGTTTCCTCATGCTCTCAACTTGTTTCTGGTCTTGGTATAGGAGTCACTGTTACCAGTCAGTTTTAGCGTTAGATAAAATAATCAGCATGCACGCTGTAAATATGGGTCCTGGTTTCCTTCGGGCAGGACACCACCTCTGTCTTTTTTTGCAAACTATGCTTTCAGGATGACACTTGGACATGGAAGCCACACTGTCCCGATTTCCTGCTTAGGCGGGACAGCTGGCATCACTCACAGTTTTGAATCTTGTACTTTAGCAATGAAAATATAATAGGCACTACCCCTTTTTATTTAAAAAAAAAATAATATATCTATAAAATAAGATAATTGGTTAGATATATATTAAAATACTAATATCTAAAAGCTCAATTTTTATTAATATATATTTGAGATACACCAAAGATCCATTCAAATAAAGTAAAAAGGAAGAGATCTAAACATCAATATAAAAATAAATTTAAAACACAAATGGTTAAAGATATATTAAAATACTAATATCTAAAAACGTGTGATTAAGATATATTTCACATACACGAAATATCCATTCAAATAAAGTAAAAAGAAAATATGTAAACATGAATATAAAAATAAATTAAAAAAAATGTTTATGAATCATAAATATTGTTCCATTACAAAAATGTACTTTCATCATTATATTTATTTTTAATTTTTTTAAACTAAACTTTTGATTAAAATCATAAATATTGGTGTCTATTTTTTTTGTTTTTTAAAAAAATAATATATTTTCAAAGTATTTTTTTATTTAGAATTTTATTTTACAAAAACAAATTGTTATGAATTTTGTTAGTTTTATGTTGATTATTTTTTGAAATTTTTTTATTAACATTTGATATCTTATTTTAGTGATTGTTTGAGTATTGTTTGGCACACTTTATTAAATAATGAATATAGTTTTGAAGACAACGAATGAATATTATAATTACTACAATTTTTTTAATTTGAACAATCTAAAAAAGTTGCAAACTTTAAACACATTTAGATTGACAATATTTATCTTCCTTAATTTTTATTTAAATGCAAAATATAAAACTACTCTTTTGAAGCGGAGAATGAAAGGTTCCATAATATAAATTTTCCATAATACATTTTTTTATAAAATTAACTAAAACTGCTAAAAACCAATTAAATTGAATACAAATTGTATCAAAAGAAAGTAGATTCAATTCTTAAAATGTTGGTACTAGTTCTGAAACAAAATTCACAGTACTTTAAGGAGCCCTCTCCCCCTAGGTTGAAGTAAGTTGAAGTGAACACATACTTTTCTGAAAAGTGCCATAGTTACAAGTTTTCGGTCGAACTAATGGTTTGGTCAAAAGTTAGTATTTTTTAGTTGAAAGTTAGTTTTAAAGGAAAATTGTTGGTACATTTAAAATTAGTGTCATATTTTTCAACGGTGATGTTAGATTTTACTTTCGACCAAAAAAAACAATTTGGCTGAAAACTATTTCGGCCGAAAATTTGAAGAGTTTGACCAATAACATGCCATTAGAACTTTCTGGGGCTCGATTATCATGAAAGTATTACCCAACTTTGGGATTTTACCCTTTTAAGTTTTTCTATTCTCTATACAAAAATAGAGTTATATCCTGCTAAGGGGACATGCCAAAAAGAAAATCAGTGTCCATCTTTGGGATGATTCATACAAGTTTTTACTAGTAAATTTTCAAGATTCTGATCAAAATGAAACAACTCTGGAGGTCTCAAGGTAGTTTTTTCTACAATATCTATCTTCATGAGTTCTATAAAAAATGAAACTATTCCTACTGATATTTTTATAAGCACAAACAATACTAATAAACAAAAATCTAATTCAAATCCAAACCCCCTGTGCTCCACCTCGTTGGAGGGCCATCTTGGTGTTGGCTTCAAAATCTTATCCAACTTCGTCATCTTAAACCTGAATTGGCCAGTCTTTGCTTCCTAACAAGATTGACTTACCAACTATTATCTCTGGCATCTCAGGTCTCTGATCCTTAGGATAGACCCTGAACTGAATTCCATGTTTAGACTTCTAGTACAATTCAAATTTTCCTTTTGAATTCTAATTTCATGCATGATGTCCCCTTGTTACTTCTTGATCCTCTCCACTACTTATGTCACCATTGATTTTACAATCCAGTAAGTTTCTACTAACTTGAAATATTTTGTTTCTTTGGTACTGGAATAAAATGAATCTTTAACCTATTTCTTTACCTCTTCTAGGATTTCCTCGTCCATCATGTTTTTCCTCTGGTTTATCACTACATCGTCAACCTCTGGTGTTTCCTTCTTCTCTACCTCTAAGAAAAGGTATTTGAATCTACTTTCCTCCATCCAAGAAGCTCATGAAGCCATGGTTTTGTTTACATGTCTGTTAGAGGAAGATGCTTCCTCTCTCATCTGTTCGACAATACATGTATTCAATAGAGGATGAACACCTTCAGTAACAACTCACACTGCCAGATCAAAGATCAACACATCGATGTTTTGACGTGGTAAAACCTCTACAGGGAAATATCCATAGCCCCAGCCAACACGACCACTCGGAGAATTTTATTAATGAAAAAGAAAAAGATTACAGAGAGATTTTCTCACATCGATCATCGGAAAATGACCCTCCATGCTCTTTAAGTAGATATCATGCACCAATCGGGTTTTAAGCCACAAATCAATGTAGTCATTAAGATCAAGGAGAATATGAACTGCCAAATCACTCTATGTCTGGAACAGATCGTGACTGTCAGATTTCCTAACTACAAATGCATATTAATGCATACTTAAGAAACACACTTTTACCTAACGACACATTAGACAAAGTATATCTTAACTAACTCCCAAGTGTCTAAATATCCTCACATCCCCCCTTAAGAACAACTTGGGATAGGATTAAAGTATTTACAATGGTGACACAATAGGAGAAGGAGGGAGGAATAAGAGCCTATACGCCCTTAATGACAACGTCATGAAATCCTAACATAGATCGAAGTTTGAAAAAATTTACTTCTGTAAGAGACTTTGTGAAAATGTTTTCAACTTGATCTTCTATAGGGGAAAATAGCACTTCAATAACTTGATCATGAATGATCTTTCTAATGAAGTGCATGTGTAGATCGATGTGTTTGCTACATTGATTTTGAACTAGGTATTTGGCGAGCACGATGCCACTTTGATTGTCGCACCAAAGGTTGATCGGATGTTGCTGCTGGAATACAAACTCTGAAAGGGTCTATCCAAGCCACAAGGCTTCTTGACTTGCATTTACTATTTCTCAATACTCTTCTTCTGCTGAAAAAAGTGCAATAGCTTGTTGTTTCTTACAGGACCAAGTGACAAGTCTTGAACCAAGGATGAAAACATAATCTGTAGTAGAATTCTGATCATCACGGTCACCGACCCAATTTGAATATGTGAAACCAACCAATAAAGGATTCCCCTTTGAAATAGAATGGATCCCAAATTGAACTGTACCATGGACATACAGAAGTATATTTTTATATTCTTTCCAATGGATTTCATGGGGTGTTTTCATATGCTGGGAAACAAGACCAACAACAAAGGAAATATGAGGACAAGTTTGATTCAAGTATAAGAGGCTACCAACTAACTGATGATACAAGGTGGCATCAGCTTTGGGAGAAGTACAAGTGGCGGAAATATTGACTCCGGATTTGAAGGGAGAAGGGGATGGCTTACAATCTATCATGTGAAAGTGACAAAGAAGGTCACACGCATACTTATACTAGGAAATAAAAATTCCTTCATTGGTTTACAAAACTTGGAGGCCAAGGAAATAGTGTAGAAAGCCTAAGTCTATCATTTCAAATTTGTTCTTAAGGCTGGTTTTCACATGGTTTAAAAGTTTTGATTCACTACCAGTAAGGATAAGGTCATCAACATGAAGGAAAAGGATTATGAGATGGCTTCCTACTTTCTTGGTATAGACATTAGGATCAGAATGGAATCTAGAAAATATGGCGTCAATAAGAAAGTTGTCCATTTTGGCATACCAAGCTCAGGGAGCTTTCTTAAGACCATAAAGATATTTATTAAGGAGAAAAACTAGGCTACAATCATTTTGGACATATCCAGGAGGTTATTCCATGTATATTTCTTCTTGCAAATCCCCATGCAAGAAGGCAAATTTAACATCCATCTGATGGACCTCCCATTTATGTAAGGCAACAAGGGAAAGAACAAGGTGGGTGGAATTCCTTTTGGATACAGGGGAAAAGGTTTCATTATAGTCAATTCCTTCAACTTGGGAAAATCCTTTGGCAACTAACTGAGCATTGTGTATTTCAACACTTCTATTTGATGCATACTTAGTTCTATAGACCCATTTACTTATGAAAAATTTTTTTCCTTTTGGAAGAGGTACAAGATCCCAAGTATCGTTTTCCATTAAAGAATGATATTCTTCATTCATTGTTGTATCCAAATATGGATGACTTGAAGCTTCTGCAAATGTCTTTGGATCACGAGTCTCTTAAAATTGATCCAAAAGAGAAGAGGCTCGCTAGAAATGAGAATGTGTCTGATGTTGATATGAAGGATCACTGACCATATCACCAGGTCCTTCTGATGTTGAATGAACCCATCTAGGAAGTGGCGGTGTTGGTGATGGTTCAGGTTCAATGGAATCATCTAGAGGAATATAAGCAAGAGAAGGTGGATTTTCATCCTCACTGTCATCATCTGAAGAAAAAACCAAAATAGGAATCGGAGAAGGAACAAACATCAAAGATCGCTCACAGGAAAAAGAAGGCACAATTGTTGAATTAGGCTCACAGGCCAAGAGATTTTCATCAAATTTAACATCTCTTCTAATAAAAATTTCATTACAATGTGGTTTAATAATTCTATAACCTTTGACATATTTAGAATAACCAACAAATATACACTTCTCACTTTTAGGCTTCAATACTTTCCTTTTCTCATCAGGAATGTGAGCCCATGCTATACTGCCAAATACACAAAAGCGACTTACATTTGGTTTAATTCTAGTCTAAGATTCTTCTAGTGTTATATTTTTAAGGGCCTTTGTGGGAGTGTGATTTACTATGTAATTTTCATAGTTGATGGCTTCCTCCCAATACTTTATACTTAATCTATTAGATTGGATCATACAATTATCGATTTCTTTTAATGTGTGGTTCCTTCTCCTAGACTTAGACTCAAAACAAAACACAATTTAACCTAAGTCTAACCTAAGCCAAGACACAATTTAACCTAGTTCTAACCCAGACTCAGATTCAAAGAGCACACCCCTAATCTAGGCTAACAACAAGAAAACCAATTGGCTCACGAGCCTTCCAATAACTCAACCTATGAGAGAGATGAAGTCCCCACAAGACTTCCTAGTGAAAGTATGAAGAGAAGTTATGATGATTTCCATGAAACAACCCTAAATAGTCCAAGAACCCTCTATTAAGGTGGGCACCCTTAAGGGGAACTGAGACCATGAATGAACATCTTCCCCAGGTACCACCGACATGTCCCACTTGCAATCACCTGTCTGGCTACCTAGAGAAGGTCACTAAGGATAGCACCTCACAATCAATGACTGAGTGAACAGTCGTAGGTACGACTACATGTAAAGGCAGGGTAACTAAGCATGAACCTATGAAGGTGTTAACCAATGAAACCCCTATATACTTAGTAATTGAAACGGTACCGCAAACACCGAAACAAGGAGAGAGGAATAATATCCCTACTTTCCTCGATGACACCTCTATATTGAATCTTGTGTTAGAGGAGGCTCCCAACACACTTGTTACAATAATGTGTTTATTACTCTTTAATGACTCCTAAGTTTCATTTTCTTGGCCTTGGAGAGTTTACTCTCCAATCCTAATCCAAGGCCCTAAGCCTATCTAATGTTGGTTCACTATAAAATAAAAGTGTCTAACAAACTTTAGATCACACCTTTTATTTTAATGGTTGTTACTTAAGTGAGGGGGAAGAAGATAAAACTTTTGGTGATGGTGTGACTCTTGAGCCAACCAAGCAATGCAAAGATGATAATGCAAATTTTAAATTCGACGAAATCTAGCTATGGGAGGGAAATAGACTTTTCCCTTTTCTTTGAAACTTTTGAAATGAAATATCACACACACCAAGTAGCCAACAAACATTTCATACCTAAAATATTTTAAATAATTGGAAACCAAACAATGAAGAACCAATTCACTCTTTCACTAATGCTTCAAAAGCAATCAAGCATGCAACAATATTTTGTCTTTTTTTTTTAAAGTATTTTTTCAAATTGTAATGCAAAAAAAACATGATCTAAGGAAGAATATGAATGAAAAAGGAAAACCAGAAAAAAACCAAAGGGTTTGTATTAAATTGGAAATTATGGTAGATCACCCACTCCATTGTCTCTACCAAGATCACAAACAAAACTTGGAAAACATAATAAAAAACTAATGGAGATCTAGAGTTTGGGAGTGGAAATTTGCAGGGAATGTATTGCACTATGTATTTACCAGAAACATATAATATAATA
The DNA here is from genome assembly GCA_009831015.1 of Picea engelmannii. Taxonomy (NCBI): domain Eukaryota; kingdom Viridiplantae; phylum Streptophyta; class Pinopsida; order Pinales; family Pinaceae; genus Picea; species Picea engelmannii. Next base: position 871,756 of record ML778304.1, read on the forward strand.
TATAAAAATAAATCCCTTGAAATTATGTTTCTAATGGATCTATTCTATTTGCAATATTAATTCTCTATCAAAAGATATTAGCCAAAAAAATGCACACGACTGTCATGAAAAATCTTCAAAATAACTAATTTTAAATCATCGATAACATTTCTTTCTAGACACCAATCTGGCCGATTTGTTTTTTAAATCGGACAAAATTTCAAGAGAAATCAAAATATGTAGTTATTTCATAAATATTCTACACAAAAATTTACCTAATTTTATATGAAGGTCACAACCCGCTTTTAGAGGAAACACTCCTTAGGAGAGCCAAGGAAGAAAGCAAAGGCTCTCCCCAGTGGGGTTTCCAATTATGTTATGCGATACAATCTAACAACGATATCACATGATAGATGATAAGATCTCCCTAGGATCTTCCTATTGATCCTAGACAAAAGGAAGGTTATATTCCTATCGCTTTCCTAGACTCAAGAAGATAGATTCATAATTAACCTGAAAGTGGTAGAGATAACATATATTGAACTATAGGTTTTCCTTCATATATCCTAGTTGATGCATATCTGAAGTTCCAACTCTAATATTCACAATCTTCTTGTTGCACCAAAAAAAAATCTTCCCACCTCTCTACTTGGAGTTAGAATCATAGATCCGTGTATACCGTATAACATCTATCAATGACAATATCAGATACGAATATTTGAAAATGGAATACAAACATATTTAGAGGTAAAACCTATTATCTATTCGTTAACATGAATAAATTACATCAATTCACAACTTGAATGTTGGTGCTTCCTCCTAGTTCCAGGTTCTCAATGCTCCTCCTTAGCCTCTTGAGATTCTCTCTCTATTTTTCCCACATAACCACTCTCAAAACGTGTTTCCCCATCTCCTTGGTTTGGCCTCTTATTATAGTATTTTAGAAGAGATTGGAGATAGGTTTTGCGACATGTAAACTAGGTGGATACAAGTCATGGATAGGTGGATACAAGTCATGGATAGCTTGATATCATGTAAACTAAGTAATTACAAGTCAAAGATAGGCTTGATGGCATGTGAACTAATAAATTACAAGTCATGCACAAGTTTCATGATTAATTATAAGATTTTTCCAACCTAGTATGAACATTTTGTCTATCATGATATTTTTTCTCAAGTTCCATGCTCAACTATGAGTCTTTTCAAACTCAATATGAACTTTCTTTTCAATTATGATTTTATTCTCAATTATGAAATAACTCTTATTTCATAATTATGAAATTGTGACAAAATAATTATTTCTTTGTGAAATAATTATGAAAATTTTACTCAATTATGTAATACTAGCCTCATAACATCTCGTAACATGCTTGTGAAACGTATGGTGGAAAATACAAGTATAACACTCCCCCTCTCTTCCCTTATCTCTCTAGCTTACTCCTTGTCCCTACCACCATTTTCTCTCCCTATTTCCCTCTTTCACTCCCCCCATATCTCTCTATATTTCTCTCTCTCTCTCTCATCTAGGTGGATTTTGCGACTGAAAATTTGATGTTCTTAAATTCTGGATAAAATGACTCCATTTCGAAGATATCGGTGAGATATTTTCAATGTAACTTGAATGGGATCAAACAAACGTCTTATGAATAATTTATCACATTCTGAAGGTTTGAAAAAATAGGGAAAATACTCACAATGATGACACATGGCATTATATAGACGCGACACATAGAACTATACAATATTGACATGTGGAAGTATGGAAGCTAATGTGGACCATATGGATGATGATGTGGCAGTAATGAATGGACCATACTAACAATGAAGTGGCAGTACGACAATTTGATGTGGTGTTGAGGTGGTGTTGACCATGCACTGATGTGGCAGGTGATTGTGTATTGGCTGGGAAGGTGACTATGCATCCAAGTGGTCTAATTATAAGGTGACTTGTAGTCATAGTGTTTGATGTAGCACCCCAACTTGGGATAAAAATTCCTTATCCTTCTGAAACCATCACCGAAAAGAATCAAACCTCCAACCTTTGTGCTAACAATAAACGGTTTTAACTAATGAGCCATTGCTATAGTTTTTTATGAATCATATATAATATATATTTTAAGGTGGATGTTATAATGAAAATACAGAAGGGGAAGGGTCCACGTGGATTGACCCTGCGACCTCCTCCCACATGTTCACCTGCATAATTTTCCAGATAACAAACTATATACCAATATGACCAACAAGTAACCAATTGTATGAAGGTCAAGACTTGGGTCAAACACTTATGGTATAGTTATGCCATATGGAAAGGAAAAAAAAACCGACCTTTTTTTATTATAATATTCCATATTTTATATATTTATTTAACCATATATTTTATTCCCCATAAAATTTGCATTGGTCGACTATATGGTTATTATAATATTTGTTTTTGTTATTAAAATATATATGGTTACATACCATATATTCGAAATCCCATAAAATTTGGATTGTATTAAGTTATGAACAATCGAACCTTTGGTATATAACGAAAGATAGTTTTTCCATTAGGAGAGATATGGTTCATACTTTAAAGAATTTCCTTGGTATTTTCGTGTAAATATAGAGGTATTTTCCACGTAAAATACATTGGAGAAGTGGGCTTTAGGCCTTGTTTTTTCAATCAAGTTGTGGAGGTGATTTTTCCTTTGAGCCAAAGCCTATAGAAGATTGGAGATATCATTGTACGCAGATTGGTATCATTTTGATGTAATCTGAGCATTTGAAAATCATTAATAAAGTGGCCACTCATTGGAAGCAGACCCAGAGTATCGCAGGTGTGGTGAACTCTGTTATCAGCCTCGTCTTTATCTTTTTTATATTATTTCCTCTATTCTCCTCTTCAATTTCGCAATTCATAATTGGCCACTAAGTGTTTTTGAGTTTTAAGAAAAAATAACTTATAATTATAACTTGTAAATAAGCCACATTTTCGGATCAAGTTTTGGTATCAAAGTAGGTTTGACGAGATTTGCAAGTAGTGGATTTCAACAAGGGTCAAGCTCAAGTGAGGTGAAGGATCATTGAAAGAAGTTGACACAAAAAATGGATTTGTATTTCAAAGGAGGAAAATGGTGTCACTAATGTCACTAAGGGAACATCCTTTTGGTTTCGAATAAGATTTCTTTTAAGAATTTATGAAAATGAAATCCCATGTGGATGAAATATACAAGAATAAAACTATGGCGAAGGAATAAACTGGTCCATGAGGGACAACTACAAAAGTTGAAGTAGATGGTGGTGACCCTCTTGAAAGTCTTACGTTGTCTTCATCCTTGTTGGGTCTCCATTTTGACACCCCTCTTAACCTATCTTACCTTCTATATTGTTCAATTTTACCTCTTACCTATACACAATTTGTCTATTTCTTCCCCAATATACCTTGTGGCCTTCCTTATGTGCATAGTGAGGTAACTCATGTTGAAAGCATAATTTATTTGATTTCTTAATTAAATTGGGATTAAATGATTGTTGTTTATGCTTATAATTACTTTGAATGATCAAAGAAGACCTTATGACAACAACCCCATTCATATAGTACTCATCTCGTCCGATACCAACTCTACGCTCATCCAGTACCAATGTTGTGCTCGTCCAGTACCAGCATCAATAATCGTTCGGTACTAGATATAGTTCGAAATTTTGGAAGGCTTCTACAAGAAAATCGAGGACATGGGTTTTGTACAAAGCGATGTTTACATGTAAACACATGGGTCATATTTCTACCATATCACACGTGTGGACCTCCATCTCTAGGGAAATGATTCTGCAAAAAATAGCAAAAATCTCAAACTGCCAACTTGCACCTCGATTTTTGTGTAGATGGCATCAGATCTAGAAATTCTACGAGATGGGTTTTGTCTAGAATGTGGAAAATTGAGTATAATGTGGGAACCTTTCCAAAATTAGAATTGGTGTAGATATATGGGTGGATATCTAACTCGAATCTGACCAAATTGATGGAAAACCCAGATTTTTGGGATTTAACGTAAAATTGTAAAAATTGTTTTCTGAGTTTGGGGATTTGGTTTCATCCACTCCTCCATGGATTTTATGTATAAATAAGACCTCATAGGTATGAGAAAAGGAGAGGAACAATTATGTTGTAAGATTTGTTCTTGAAGGGAAGAAGAATAATTATGTTGTAAGACTGGTTTTTGAAAACTATTAATTGTACTATGTTTTTCTGAAGTAATGAGATAAGTTGAAATTCATGGATTTTTTGTGTATGATCAAATATTCCTCTCTATAGGTGTCTATTAATATTCCTTGTTGGTACAGAAAGGGCCTACCGACCCAATCAAGGTAAGCTTCATTGTATTTTATTTGTAAATATAATTTTGTATTTTTGTGTGTGTGTGAATAGAATAATTATGTACTTAATCATAGCATTTAAGTTCAGTGTTGTTATGTTTTAGTGATACATTTGATGATGTTGAATGAGTAATAATATTGTGTACAGTATGAGTGAAATGATTCATGATTGATTAACTATTATTTATGTGTGTGTCATTTGCTAGATTAAATATTCTAATGATTGTTGTTATCTTGAAAGAATTAGTCTCAAGTGGAGCCTTTATCTCTTACTCTACACGAGCCTGTAATGGAGTGCTCCCTTCCACTTAGAATTAATTAAGTTACATATTGTGAATACATGTATAACTAATACCTCTATCTCTCACCCTACATGTGCCTAAAATGGAGTGTATTCCTTCACCTCTGATTTTCTCTAGTATTGATTGATTTTTTCCTTTGAGCATATGCAGAGTGTTAGTTGTTATTAGTCTAGATGTTGTAGGAACATATTCAATGTTCATATTTCTACTTCATGAGCCTATAATGGACAGACTAGTCAACTGAGCAAGAGTTTGAATCATATTTTTATGAGTTTTTCTTTCCATCTTTTCAATTGTGTGAAGAGTGTTATTTTTAAAAGTGTGTGTTGGTTTCTAAATGGTTTTCTTATCTAAGATATACTAAAAAGACATAGGAACCTATGTGTTATCGACACATATAGTGCATAAACTCTATTGATTACAAATCATGGTCGATAATTGATGTTTGGCAATATATTATGCATATAATTGCACCAACATTTTGGTGTCGTTGTCAAAGAGTTGTAAATGGTAATAGGTAGTATTTGAATTAGATTTATTTAATGGTTTTGGATTTTGATGCAGGAGCATCACTCACTCAATCAAGCGAGCCAGCGCGAGGAAGAAAAGTAAACAACTGGACAGTGCCAGCATTCAAATTTTGAAGCATTGTAATATGGCGGCGCCAAACATTAAATATATTGATGTGATGAAGCACACTTTGTATATGTAACGGACCTTGAGTGGATAAGCTCTCGTCCTTAGGTAGCTGAGGCATTTACTTAGATTTAATGCAAGTAGATAGAATAATTAACTGTAGATTAGACAGTTTAGCTTTCGAGAGGGAAAACGGAGTATAGACACCCTCCCTTGTATCATTGTATTATACACATTCTGCATTAGCATAGAAGCATTAGAGAGCAGAGCAGAGAGTTGTGAAAAAACCTTCCATGTACAGTTATTGAATTAATAGGAAGAGCTTGACTCAATTCCATGGACGTTTTTGATCTCTGTGTGTTGTTGATATTATGCTTGTGCATATTTGCTTCTTTTTATGCTTATCTTTTATATGCTGCTTATGTGATTGCATATCAGGTTAGAAACCTGAGAGAATGAGTTTCAATTGTTTCTCTGCTTAGGCCAGGAGATTCCTGCATCGAGTGCAGTTGAATACCTCCGCATAGAGTGCGTCAAGGAGTCTAAGTAGTTGAACCTTTGTTCTCACTTCATTCAGAGTTGATTTGAGTTATTCGAGCCGGGCAGGTGAGTGCAGGTCAAATTTGAGCCTCAGTAGCAAGTCTGAGGGAGGAAAGAGCCGAAGCTGTTGCGAGCGTGAACTCACAAGACTCAGAAGACTTCAACACTTGGAGAGTGGTTGAAGGTTGAAGGGTGAGCAGAGTGCGTGAAGATTCTCTGAAGGAGTCAGAGGAACAAATCTTAGGAGGGATAGCTCCTTTCGTTCACTGAAGAAATCGACCTAGTAGAGGTCGCACAGGACGAAGGTGGCGGAGCAGAGATCTCTTCATAGAGGAAGAGAATCGGCGACTTGGATTTGTCGTGAAGGCTCGCGAAGTCCTGCGGATCGTCAGATCGGGATGAAGGAGCGAGGG
>ML778304.1:878044-900458 GCA_009831015.1 Picea engelmannii
CATGCACAATGAAATCGCGATGTGCGATTTCCCGATTTAGTGGAAGCCATCGATCACAGAAGGGACAGGTGGCACAAATCCGGAATATCGGAGTTTCGGTATTCGGGGTTTCCAGCAGCAGGATATTTTGTGTCGATGACCCGCGATACACGAAATCCCGACGTGACGTAGTAGCATGGGACCCGGAGGACATAGTGAGTACAGGTGGCGTTGTAGCGAGGACTCGACACCTCAGCGTTCAGGATTTGGAGAGCCAGGAGGTAGGCATCACCAACGGCGATATCCCGAGAAGGAAAAAGCCCGACGCTCTATCATTGATCATTGACCATCGGGGATCGGAGCTCAGGAATTGAAGGATCGATATCACAAGGGTCGAACTCGCGAACGCGCGAGTGCCGATTTCCCGATTTCTGAAGAGAGGGGAATCACCGAGGAAAGTATACTGTGGGTAAAGGACTCCCGAGGGAGTTGGAAGAGCATTGACTCTTCGGGCCTGAGAGTGAAGAAGGTCCTGGTGGCGTGACCGAGCCATCGAGGGTGCAGCGGGTCGCGTCAAGTGTGGTATCAGAGCCCAGAAAGGGAAGGAAGTTCTCTTTGTTCAGGTAGCAGAGAGAAGCAGGTATATAATGCCACCCAGGAGAGAGAGGAAATCGCCTGATCGTGAGGACAGGGATGCCCAAAGGAGAGGCAGGCAGCCAGGGAATCCTGAAATGGAGCGACAAATACGAGATCTCAGGGCAAGACTCGAAGATATGGAGGACACCCAGAGGCGTGGAGCTGACGCAGGAGAGTTTAGCGATCCTGAGGTTGAGGAGGAAGCTGAACATGATGAAGGGGAGGTCTCAGCAGAGGATGCCTCGACAGAGAGGTTGATCAGGGCCATTTCAAGGATGAGCTCGAAGACAAAAATGGACATCCCGACTTATGAAGGGAGTCTAAATGCTAAGGAGTTGTTGGATTGGATCCGAGCACTCGACACCTACTTCGATTATGAAGACATCGAAGAGGATAAGAAGGTAAGGCATGTTGTCACGAAGCTGAAAGGACATGCGGCCTTATGGTGGGAGGAGCTGCAGGCGGACAGGCGTTCCAAGGGAAAACAAAAGATAAAAAGCTGGGATCAGATGATCGCCAAGATGAAGGCGAAGTTCATTCCGAGAGATTACCAGATCACTCTGTTCAGGCACATGCATAACCTAAGACAGAAGTTGATGATGGTGAAAGAGTACACCGAGGAATTCTACAGGCTCAACATTCGAGCTGGTCATCGGGAGAGTGATGACGAAAAGGTAGCCAGATACCTGAATGGTCTCAGGTATGAGATTCAAGATGAGCTGAGCATGTTGACCATCCAGACAGTTGAGGATGCGTACTAGATGGCTCTGAAGGCCGAAGAGAAGCTGAGCCGCAAGAAGGGACAACGAGGGAGAGGCAGAAGCCATCCACGAGGTAAAGCTGTTGTTCAGGAGAGAACACAGAATCCCAAGGAGGATTGGAAGAAGCCTCAGGGAAGAGATGAAAAAGGTGGAGCCTCATAGCATAGACAGCAAAATGCTGAGCCGAGGAGGCAACAAGATGATCAGCAAGGGGGATATGATGACGCGAATACATTTCCTCGTACCTGAGGTAGAGGAAGAGGTCAAGGAGGAGTTATCACATGTTTCATGTGTGGTAAAGACGGTCATAAAGTCGTTGACTGTCCAGAGAGGAAGATGGACAGAGGAAGAGTTCACGTCGCTGAGGCGCAGAGGCGTGACGTGGAGGAAGAAGGCAGCGAAAGTGGGAAGTCGCTGATAGTGCACAAGATCCTTTTGAAACCCGAGAAAGAGGTGGAGGACACAGCTCAGAGATGCCGACTATTCCGGACAACTTGCAAGACCCAGGGCTGGAAATGCAAGGTCATAGTGGACAGTGGAAGCACAGATAATCTCGTTTCGACCGAGATGGTGGAGAAATTGGAGCTGAAGACGCGCAAACACCCGAGTCCTTACAAAGTGACGTGGCTGTAGAAAGGACACCAGGTATGTGTTACAAAGCAATGCTTGGTAAATTTTAAAATGGGTGAATATAGGGATGAGATTCTGTGTGATGTCATTCCCATGGATGTCTGTCATGTATTATTGGGGAGACCATGGCAGTTTGATAGACATGTTGTTCATGATGGGAGAATGAACACATACACCTTAGAGAAGGATGGGAAATCACACACGTTGCTGCCGATGAAAGATAAAGAAGCAAAGCCAGAAGTTAGCAGCACAATACTTCTCATGAGTGGGAAGGAGCTTCTCACAGAGCTGGAGAAGGATGAAGATCCACAATTCTTTGTTGTCAGGAAGCCTAGAATTGTCCTGACAAGCACAAGAGTGGACGACTTGCCGGAGGAGATTCAACAACTGCTGGAAGAGTTCGCTGACATCATCGTGGACGAACTACCACGTTTGTTGCCACTGATGCGGAGTGTGAGCCATCACAGTGACCTCATACTCGGAGCAAGTTTGCCAAATAAGGCAGCGTACAAGTTGACACCTCAGGAAAACAAGGAAGTCAAAAGGCAGGTTCAGGATCTGCAGGATAAGGGACTAGTGAGGGAGAGTCTTAGTCCATGTGTTGTTCCGACAGTACTGAGTCCAAAGAAGGATGGAGGCTGGAGGATGTGTACAGACTCCAGGGCCATAAACAAGATCACCATCAGGTACAGGTTTCCATTCCCGAGAATGGACGACTTGATGGATTTCCTGAGTGGGGCAAATTATTTCTCCAAGATAGATCTCAAAAGTGGATACCATCAGATCCGAATGAGAGAGGGAGATGAGTGGAAAACAACATTCAAAACAAACGAGGGTTTGTACGAATGGCTGGTCATGCCGTTTGGGTTGAAAAATGCACCCAACACTTTTATGAGGCTAATGAATGAAGTCATGCGGGAATTCATTGGCAAGTTTGTGGTGGTGTACCTGGACGATATACTGATTTTCAGTAAAACCAGGGAGGAACACTTGAGGCATTTGGCCATCGTGATGAAAATACTGTAGCAGGAGAAGCTGCTGGTAAATTTAAAGAAATGCTCATTCATGCAGACAGAACTCATTTATTTGGGTTTTGTAATCTCAGCAAATGAGTTGAATATGGATCCTGAGAAGGTTGAAGTAATCAGGAATTGGCCATCGCCGAGAAATGTTTTTGAAGTGAGGAGCTTCCATGGGTTGGCAAGCTTCTATCGTAAATTCATTAGAAATTTCAGCGGAATCAGTGCTGCAATGATGGATACTGTGAAGAAGCGGCATAAGGTTTTCCAGTGGACAGCCAAGGTCGAAAGGAGCTTCAATTTGTTGAAGCGGAAGATAACTGAGCAGCCAATTCTGGTGTTGCCAGATTTTCAGAAGACCTTCCAGGTGAAGTGTGATGCTAGTGGTTATGCTGTTGGAGGGGTTTTAAGTCAGGATGACAGACCTATTTCATATTACAACGAGAAGTTGGATGATGCAAAGTTGAAGTACTCCACGTACGACAAAGAATTCTATGCCATCATACAGGCATTGAAGAAGTGGAGGCATTATCTCATACCCAAAGAATTTGTGTTGTACAGTGATAATCATGCACTGCAATTCGTGAGCCAACAAGAGAAGATGAATCAAAAGCATGTGAAGTGGGTGGAATATATGAAAAATTTCACGTTCTTGATCAAGCACATTTCGGGAGCTGCGAACAAGGTAGCAGACGCCTTGAGCAGGAAATGTTTGTTGCTGCAGGAATTCAGTGTCAAAACGTTGGGTTTTGAAAATTTGAAAGATATGTATGCAGGTGACGCTGATTTTGGGGAAGCATACGAGGCAGCTGAGAATCCAGTTCTCAGGGATAGGAGTCTGTGGATTGACTACCTGATCCAGGATGGGTTTCTTTTCAAAGGTAACCAATTGTGCATTCCAGATTTCTCTATGAGAGAGAATTTGGTGAAGGAGAAGCACAGCGGTGGACTCGCAGGTCACTTCGGACATGACAAGACATTCGCCAAGCTGAGCGAATCATATTTTTGGCCAGGCATGCGTGAAGATGTGAAACGGTTTGTTGACAGGTGTCGGATATGTCAACTTGCGAAGGGCCGAAAATAGAACACAGGGTTCTATCAGCCGTTGCCCATACCCGGGAGGCCATGGGAGGCCATCAGTATGGATTTTGTTCTGGGATTATCAAGAACTCAGTGAGGAGTTGATTCCATCTTTGTTGTGGTGGACAGGTTTTCGAATATGGCACATTTTATCCCGTGTCATAAGACGAGCGATGCCACGCACATCGCCAATTTATTTTTCAAAGAGATCGTGCGATTGCATGGATTGCCGAGGAGCATAGTCTCGGATCGAGACACGAAGTTCATCAGTCATTTTTGGAGGACGCTATGGAAAAAGCTGGGGACTAACTTGGAATTCAGTTCTACTTACCATCCGCAGACAGATGGGCAGACAGAAGTGGTCAACAGAAGCTTGGGAGATCTGTTGAGAAGCCTAGTGGTGGAGCATCACAACAGTTGGGATCAGATTTTACCACAGGCAGAATTTGCGTATAACGATTCGGTGAATCGGAGTACAGGCAGAAGCCCATTCCAGATTTTGTATGGGATGCAGCCGAGAGGAGTGTCTGAACTTAGGGAGTCCAAACAGGCCGAGACAAGCAGCGCGAGAGCTGAAGAGTTCGTTGAGGCGATGCACAAACTTCACACGGAGGTGAAGCAGCGACTGCAGAAGTTGAATCAAGAATATAAGCGCAGAGCTGATCAAAGGAAGAGACAACTTCAGTTTGAAGCTGGGGACATGGTTCTGGCGCATCTGAGAAAAGAAAGGCTTCCGAGGGGAACATACAACAAGCTCAAGATGAAAAATATCGGGCCATGCAAAATTCTAAGGAAGTTTGGCGAAAATGCATATGAGCTTGAGTTGCCAGAGGGCATCGGGATATCTACGATTTTCAACATTTCGGATTTATACCCCTACATGGCTGAAGAAGTAGGCACTGGAACTGAGGAACCAGTGATCCGGTGGCAGAAATAGTTACCAGTTGCACAGAATCCTGAGATGGAGTGCATACTGGATAAAATAATTGGCATAAAGACTAGGAGGAAGCAATATTTTGAGTACCTGGTCAAATGGAAGAACCACCCAGTGGAGGACGCCAGCTGGGAGACAGACGCAGTGATTTTGAAACATGGGCAGACTGTGCAGGAGCTCATGAGCAGGAACCCATGAAATATTTTGATCCGAGGAGTATGATGCAGGATCATCACTCACTCAATCAAGCGAGCCAACGCGAGGAAGAAAAGTAAACAGTTGGACAGTGCCAGCATTCAAATTTTGAAGCATTGTAATATGGCGGCGCCAAACATTAAATATATTGATGTGATGAAGCGCACTTTGTATATGTAACGGACCTTGAGCGGATAAGCTATCGTCCTTAGGTAGCTGAGGCATTTACTTAGATTTAATGCAAGTAGATAGAATAATTAACTGTAGATTAGACAGTTTATCTTTCGAGAGGGAAAACAGAGTATAGACACCCTCCCTTGTATCATTGTATTATACACATTCTGCATTAGCATAGAAGCATTAGAGAGCAGAGCAGAGAGTTGTGAAAAAACCATCCATGTACAGTTATTGAATTAATAGGAAGAGCTTGATTCAATTCCATGGACGTGTTTGATCTCTGTGTGTTGTTGATATTATGCTTGTGCATGTTTGCTTCCTTTTATGCTTATCTTTTATATGCTTCTTATGTGATTGCATATCAGGTTAGAAACCTAAGAGAATGAGTTTCAATTGTTTCTCTGCTTAGGCCAGGAGATTCTTGCATCGAGTGCAGTTGAATACCTCCGCATAGAGTGCGTCGAGGAGGCTAAGTAGTTGAGCCTTTGTTCTCACTTCATTCAGAGTTGATTTGAGTTATTAGAGCCGAGCAGGTGAGTGTAGGTCGAATTTGAGCCTCAGTAGCAAGTCTGAGGGAGGAAAGAGCCGAAGCTGTTGCGGGCGTGAACTCACAAGACTCAGAAGACTTCAACACTTGGAGAGTGGTTGAAGGTTGAAGGGTGAGCAGAGTGCGTGAAGATTCTCGGAAGGATTCAGAGGAACAAATCTCAGGAGGGATAGCTCCTTTCGTTCGCTGAAGAAATCGACCTAGTAGAGGTCGCATAGGATGAAGGTGGCGGAGCACATATCTCTTCATAGAGGAAGAGAATCAGCGACTTGGATTTGTCGTGAAGGCTCGCGAAGTCCTGCGGATCGTCAGATCGGGATGAAGGAGCAAGGGAGTTAACCCTCAAGCGGTAGAAGAACTCTTGGTCATTCGCACATCGACATTTCGGGGTTGGCGAGTGCAAAGATTTCATGCACGACGAAATCGCGATGCGCGATTTCCCGATTTAGTGGAAGCCATCGGTCATAGGAGGGACAGGTGGCACAAATCCGGATTATCAGAGTTTCGGTACTCGGGGTTTTCAGCAGCAGGAGCTTTTGCGTCGAGGACCTGCGATCCGCGAAATCCCGACGTGACGTAGTAGCGTGGGACCCGGAGGACATAGTGAGTATAGGTGGCATTGTAGCGAGGAATCGGCACCTCGGCGTTCGGGATTTGGAGAGCCAGGAGGTAGGCATCACCAGCAGCGATATCCCGAGAAGGAAAAATCCCGACGCTCTAGCATTGATCGTTGACCATCGGGGATCAGAGCTCGGGAATTGAAGGATCGATATCACAAGGGTCAAACTCGCGAACGCGTGAGTGCCAATTTCCTAATTTCCAAAGAGCGGGGAATCGCCGAGGAAAGTATACTGTGGGTAAAGGACTCCCGAGGGAGTTGGAAGAGCATTGACTCTTCGGGCCTGAGAGTGAAGAAGGTCCTGGTGGCATGACCGAGCCGTCGAGGGTGCAGCGGGTCGTGTCAGATTTCTTTTATGGATGAACTAAGGGCGGATAGAAGACGGTAAGACGCGAGGGAAGAGCCTGTGCATCCACTTTAGTGGGGTTGCTTCAAAGCTAGGTTGTCCTCTCTTGTTCATCCAAAAGTGTTTTTCTTTTAGTGCAAGTGTGATTTTTATTCTTTTATGAAAAAGTGTGTTTTTATTTATGCAAATTTAGTTTTATTTATGATGAGTTGACTTGTGCGAACCGATAACCTAGTGACAACAGGGTCCCAGTAATGTAAGGAGTTGAAGTTTGGTGTGTTTTATTTTTGCAAATAGTTTTAATTTCTTAGTTTTTAAATTCAAATCTTTGATGATAAATCATTTTTTTGGGTGTTGTAATAACCCCAAGTACTAATTTTTGTTGCGAGATAGGGATCATCAACCAACTAGGGTAATTCCCGGATGATCAAGAGGTTGAAGCATGTTCCTCCAAGAACTTTCTCACATTCTAGCAACAACTGGGATATCCGCCTCTCAGGAAGAGCATATCTTGACAGCAGTAAAGAATATATTTATCTCTCCACAGGAATATTTGAAAGTCCCTTTGGATTCCTCTTGTCAATTTGTTGAGGAGACTAAAGAATCATGGATAGAATTCAATGGAGAGAATCCATTGGAACCTAAGATTGAGGAGTTATTGGCATGTCTCTCAGCAGATCCAATATGTACTCTAAAGACCAATCATCTTGAAGAGGATAATATGCATAGCATGGGAGAGGAAGACATTTAGTGTGACCTAAACAAAGAAGAGAAACAAGAATATAGTGATCATATTGAAATATGGTTTCAATTATTTATTAGGTCACACCACTCTTTTATTTTTCATTATTGTTTGATCTCATCATCAAATAAGTTGGTCCTTCATACTTTAGTATACATTAAAATTTCTCTTTTAAACCCGAGTATGGATATATTTCTAACCCTGTTATGCACATGGCTCCACTGGAAGTATTCCTATACTTGAAGGTCATTTTATTTTGTTCAATTAGAGTAGGATAAGTAAGTAAATAGATAAATGTTGCATATAAGTGCAATGCAACCTATATTTCATACTTTTCATAAATGAGAATGTCAAAAGTTAACAAATCAATCAGTTTAAGATATGTTGTTCCTTTAGCAAATTTCTTTCTAAAAGTTATGATAATTTTGTTTGGAATTTTATGAGAAGGTAATCTCTTCATCCTATGAATGCACACATAATATTGGAACAATATTTTCAAAAGTAGGGAATGCATCATTATCAAAGGAAGAGAACACTTAAGGGAGTACTCCATGACTTATTTCCTCAAATTTATTCTTTTTAAGTTGTGAAAAAAAATGCATTTGTGCTTTATCATTACCTATCTATTTTAAGACCACTATTTCACAAGGATGATTGATTAAGTGATCTTTTTAATAGAAATTGAAACTGAATGTTAATTCAAGACTATTTTATTCATAGCTAATATTTTTTGGTCAAATAAATCATGAATAATGTATGCATTTTTCAACTCTTGACATTTTCCCAGAATTTTCTATTTGTAAGCATGAATAAAAATCTAGTTTCAATTAGTTCTATTGGTTTGCTTTTTGTAGATGTTCACAACCGTATGAGCAACTGTTTTTTAGCGTCTCACATTGTTTGCATAAGGCCATGCAAAACCTCAGGCATTGGGGAGTGGTTGTTGAGACCTTCATATTCTTTTGCAACTTCCATCAGCAAGGAAAATCAACATGTTCAGTGTTGGAATTTGATAGTCATTTCTAGAATTTTGGTACCATTTTGTTCCGGTACTGCAGAATTCTGTTTCAATACTGCTCTGTTCTGGTACTACATAATTTTGTTCCATTACTACTTTGTTCTGGTACGTTTCTATTCTGGTACTAGTACTATGATCACTATAAGCCAATAAGAATGACATCTACCATGTGTAACTTTATTCCTTTATCTAGCCTTGGTAGATTACTTATGGAAAATGAGCCTAATGGAGTTTTCTTTAAGTTTTTCAGAATCCTAAAAATTGAAAACACCGACGAGCAGGAATTGGCCTGAGCTCGAGAAAAATACACGGGACAATAGATGGATTTTTTTTTTAATTTTTTAGACTCCTTAAAACCAAAAACACTGGTGAGAGTTAACTTTTCTGGGCTCGAGAAAAATCCACAGAACAATAGTAGTTAGGTTTATTTTCCAATAAAATGGAAGTGGAACCATAAGAATTCCTTAGTTTGGTTCCATAAAGAGGAGGATTATGAATTCCAACATGAGGTTGTCCAGCTATAAAGTTCCTTATTGTTAGCATTCTTGGGGCCCAGTCATTGAATTCTTTTGCCTCATTTTTTACTTCGGCTGCAATTTCATAATTTTTGTACCAGTGTATTGTTTGGTGTTTTACCTATATGATCCTACAACAAAATAAATTCACATGTTATCCTCCATAAGAAGAAACAGATGCCAGTAATCACTACAAAATGCAGCCTACAAAGTTCCAATCTACAAAATACGGCATCAGGTACCTTATTCGATTTTCATTGGGTACCGGAATAAAATTATGTGGTAATTTGGTACTGGATAAAGTCTCTATGTTGTTCTGGTACTGCAACAATATTCATGTCTGTGTTGTTAGGGTACTAGATAACATCTATGTGTTGCTCTAGTACTGCAAATATTCGCCTCTGTGTTCATCCAGTACTGGAAAAGTCTCTATGTTATTCTGGTACTGCAACAATATTCACCTCTGTGTTCATTCGGTACTGAGGAAGAAGGCTTGTGTTGGTCCGGTACTACAACAATTTTTTTTTTTAGTGGTCCAGTACTAAGTTGTGGTCTGGTACTGATAATGAAGTGTGGTATCTATTGTCCTATACTCAATAATTTTCCTTCTTGATACAAATGTTTTAGATAATAAGAGGTATAAGCTCACTATTTACTCCTTTTATTAAGAATCATGTTAATTATGTACTAGACGTGTGGTTACTCTCATGCATTTGCATTACATCAATTATTACAAGTTCCCTACCATGAACTTATGCAAGTCCTCATGTATATTTCCTGCTAACTAAATCATTTTCATGAACTCAAAACTTTTGATGGCTTGGTGGTAATATGTTTAGAGGCACATAGTAATTATACTACTAGCAGGACCAATTCCGTTCTCAAACACTCTTGTCAAAGTCTCTCGTTCATATGATGAAGAAATAAAATAGTGCCATTATCCAACATTACACCGAGTTAATAATTGACTTAAACTATGTCATAATGCACAATTATCTTCCAATCACAATGATTTCAATAGTTTCATAACGGTGAACTTCAATCACATCAACCATATATCTTGTAATCATTTCCCAACACCGACATGAAAAAGCTATAATGCAATTCCTAATATGATATTCCAAGTTATTATGGATATGAATTACCCTTACTCTCACCATCATTATAGTTGATTTGACCATTGTAATCCAAATTCTGATTTATAAAATCTCTTTTGGATGGATTCGCCATCTAGATGAGTGTTATTTACCCATTTTTACTATATGATCTCCATTAATATTGTTTCTCTTTCCCCTCATACTGTTTTCATACTATGTTTTCTTTTGGTAATCCAGTATGTGAAACTTTTTTTCGGTATTAAACCATCGTCCTATTTTATGTTGCCTCATACACTATCAGATTTTCTTTTAAGTTAGCATGGGGGTTGATCCCGGATCTTTTCGTCGGGTGACTTATTGAAGAATTGCATAAAATGAGAATAAAAAAAAGTAAACCATAACGAAGGAAAAGCTCAAAAGGAAAGAGACATAATCATGCAATATGAACATAAAGAACTTGATAACGGACTTCGTCCCTGGTGGACTGCATCTCTGAGTCGTGCTCTCAAATGGGTAGGTATTTTTATTAAATCCACAAAAGAATTGAGAAAAAACATAAGTATACATCATTCTGGAGTTAAGCTACATAATATTTTCTCAGATTAGAAAACTAACACCACCACTACGTTCGTGGTGTCGTTTTACCTAAAAATGACTGTATCCATGCCTCAATCCAAGTCGAAAACTTTCAGGTCCCCAAGACACCCCTTCCTTAATTTTTGTGCCACTTCTCCTACAATAAATGACTGGACAGTTCTTGAAATCCATGCCCAGCCTCGAAAACTATGCAAAAATCTGTACTGTATGGATGCGCTTGGTCTATCTCCTTCGTTTTCTAGTGTGTTCTGAATGCACTGTCTAAGCCCCTTTTTATACAATTGTTCGGGCAATTATGTAATAAGTGAATTGGTTCACGTGTTGGTTAGAGTGGCTAAATTTAGTGTGCGGTTAGGCGGAGGTCTCGGGATTGAATCTCCTGGACTCCCCTTTTAGCAAATGGTTACAACAAATGTGGGCATGCTCCGCTAAATATAGCAAGCGGTTACAAACTGGAGGAATGCCTAAAAATAGAGGAATATACCATATTTGGTGGGAATTGGGTTAAGCCCCTAATCGGGTAGAGACTAGGGTCAGACGGTACAATACATGTAATCAGGGGTTGGGTCGAAGGCCTATCCCCTTTCCTTTGTCACCTTAGTTCAAACTTACACTTAAATAATATTTGACACATATTATAAACAAGGCCTATGGCATGGTGTAGTGGTAGCATAGATTTTGTGGGGCCTTTGGGATATTCGGAGGTCATTAGTTCAAATGTGGTGGAGTTATAAAACTTTAACTCATGAACCATTGGAGGGTTTCCACATGAAAGCCCATGACTGGGCCACGTGACACCATATAATTTGTCCACAAAACTGCCACTTGTCACAATTTGATTTTCCCATGAAACTGAAATGTGTCATCACCTAACTTGCTCACGTGTCTTCCATCCTTTCCACATCATCCCATGCCAACTCAGTTGTATGGAATTTCCATGTGTCACCCTTGCAGTGGTGCCATGTGTCACTTTGAATTTTTGTCTTTTGACCAAGTTTGACTGAACTTTGACCGCTTATAAATTTTGATTCGTAACTCTATTTGACAAGCCATTTGCGTCATTAAAATCTTGCGACACACTCTTCGCAATTATGCCATTTTAACTGAGTTTTGGGAACTTTGAATTTTTCCCTTTTTCTATCTATTGAAGCCATTCTGAGCGTTCTAAGTTGCTTCTATGCATTCTAAGTTGTTTTTACCCTTCTATGGATCTTTTTTGGATCACACCTTCCCACTAAGAGAGTTTTGGACCACCAAAATATTTCATTAATCAACTCGTAAGTGAGGAAAGAGTCCCCTCACTTTTTCCTTCTCGATCTACCATTCCTTGATAAACTATGTACCCTTTAGGAGTAATAGAAGATAAGTAATATCATTCCTGCATGAAGTCCTCAATCTTCAATCTAGGATGACATCCTCCTCTATCTTCTCCTTGATTTCTCGACTGATCTATTGAATCCCCTGAATGAACTTGTGGGCTACATCTCTCTCCTGCATACCTTTCTCAACTGGTACAAGTACAATTGGATCTTAGGTAAATACCCAAGACAAGTCTCAACTGGTGAATCTTGAGTGAAAGAATGCGTGACTTGATTATGAATAGACTGGACATATAGTAATGGATCATCCCATGGCCTAGGATGTTGGTTGCAATATCCTTGAAGCAACTGGACCAACATATTGTTTACTACCTCTGTTCATCTATCGGATTGTGGATGGAAATCAATGTTCCTCCCTAGTATGGTGTCCATGAGTTGCCACAAATTTTTCCATCCTAACAATTGAGACTCTCGACTGGAGATAATGAACATGGAAAACCTGAAATGGACCCTTACATACTGGGGTAATAAAAGAGGAACCTTCTTGTGATACATCCTATCCACTGCTACACCTAAGTAGACATGACTCATACTAGACATGCTTAATCCCCTTATGAAATACACTGATTTTTTTTTCCAAAGGATAAGATGAAATAGGAAGTGGTGTGTACAGCCCTAGCCTTTTAATATTGGGCTTACAAAAGTACAACACACATTCCTTTACAATAGTGGTTACAAATATTTTCCTTCAAGGAAAGTGTCATCCCTTTAAATACATTACAATTCTCAAATGCCCAAGTACAAATGAAACAAAATCTTCTTCAGTTACATGTACTTCCTTGCATGAAGGAAAGCGAGGTTTACTCAAATGGTGGAGTAAGTTGTCCTGCAAACAAAACTACTTCACCTGCAAACCCTGGAATATCCCACATACATCTTTGAATATTCCATCATTAGTATCCCATCAATATTTATTGATATGAGATCAAGAAACATTCTTCAAAATAATATATGTAACAGTAGGATATCCAAAAAGCATGTTTGTCCTTATGACATTGATACTAAAACTAGTCTCAAACTTGTATGGTTGTTGAAGGTCAAGTAAGGCGAGCATTGGTACAGTGCCAATATTTGAAGTGTCTAAGGTCTTATGTTGGCTGCCTTCCCACTAAAAGACCTGTCTCGTCTCAATAAATTCATTCTTATGTAAAGGATCAAGAACATTAACAACATCATACCTATCATGGCATTCCCCCTTTACAATCGTGAGTACAAGATTCTTATTAGCATTTATAAATCTCCTTACTTGGCTTGAACTAACAAGTGTTGATTTGTCCTTTATGTTGTAAGATTTAATGATGTATTCCACTCTATCTTTTGTAATATGGTATTTTTTTCCCTTTCAAAAGAATATAGCATGTCTATCATACAGATAGGGACTCCCTAATACAATACCACAGACATCCAAAGGAACCACATCTAGATCCACTTCATCTATCATCTTAGAAACAATAGAAAACCTCAACCTACACTTCCTAGTGACATTTAACGTTTCTTTATCAGATACCCAACTGAGAGGGTAAGGTTTATGGTGAGGTCTTGTGGTTAATCCCAATTTTTTAACAAGTGTCTCTGATATTAAATTGACTTGGGAACCTGGATCAAATAATGTGTCTATCTTCATATGTTTCAATACAACTCTTATGTGGAATAGTGCACTTCTCCTTTTATCATCATCATGTGATTCATTTAAAGAACTTGAAAATTCATAAAAGGAATATTTACCTTGCATCCCAACTATTTTGATCCTTTCTTCTTCACCTGAATCAGAGCTAAGATCATGTTTCACTATAGGAATGATCTTTGGCTTCCCCTTGCCTCCAAACTTCTTTGACCTTAACTCTGGATGTAGTTTCCAATAATGTTCGCTATCATGGCCAGTTTTCTCGCAATGGTTGTAATAGGGTTTTCCTTCTTCCTTCTTTGTTGTAGCTATCCTCTTTCCCTTCCCATTTATTTTTCCATTGAAATGGTTTCTAGACTGCTTCAATGGATTTTCCTCCTATCCATTCTTACCCCTGTTTTCAAGGTGAGTGGCTTGCACACAAACTTCATAAATACTGGTGGGGTTAAACAATAGTAAAGTATGACGAATATAACTGTGAAGTGTGCCAATATACTTCATTAACGTTTCATAGTAATCTAAAGGATTTTTTATTGAAAGTGCTTTCTTTCTAAATTCCTCTGTGAAATTTTGTACAGTCTGACCTCTACTCTGCCTCAAAGTTTGCCATTCCATCATTTCTTTATGTAAATACCCTAATGGATAGAACTGCTTCCTTTTCTCTATTTTAAATCCAACCATGAGGAAAAAATATTATCACACTTACTTTTGTCTTGTAGATTTCTCTCCCACCATACGAGAGTGGTGCCTTCCAACCGAAGAGAAGCCAGTTGCACTTTAACTTCCTCTTTGTCAATATGTTGAACACGAAAATATACTTCAACCTCTCGAATACAATTATATAACTTTTCATGATTAGTATCTCCATTAAACATAGGTAAATCAAAATTTACATGAAGATTTAATAATGGTTTCTTAAAAGAGGCTTTATGGATAGAATGTTGAGAATGATAAGAATTCTTAGAGGAAGAAGAACTAGAACTTGAAGACGAAGATGGAGACTCAGGAGGATCTTTTCTATCCCCTTGGTTTACTGAAGAATCATCATCTTCATGTGCTTATTTTTTCTTCCCTTTCTTATTCATCCTCTTCTCGTAATCTCCATACATTCGTTCAACCATTTTTGACATGCGATAAAAGACCATGTGAAAGTTTTTCTCTTGTTCATCACGCTTGTCCTGTTTTTCTATCTTCTTCCTTTGAGATGTATGGCCAACTTTGGGATTGAAATTATTAAGAGTTCCTTCACCCTACTTGTGCTTGGCCCCAATAATCATTCATACTCAACAATTCAATTCAAAGACGATTTCTCTGATACCAAGCTGATCCGAGATCTTTTCGTCAGGTGACTCATTAAAGAATTGCATAAAATGAGCATAAACAAACGTATACCATAAAGAAGGAAAAACTCAAAATGAAAGAGACATAATCATGCAATATGAACACAAAGAACTTGATAATGGAGTTCATCCCTAGTGGACTACGTCTTTGAGTCCTGCTCTCAAATGGGTAGGTCTTTTTATTAACCCCACAAAAGAATTGGGAAAAATACATAAGTATGCATCATTCTGGAGTTAAGCTACAAAATATTTTCTCAGAAGATAAAAGAAACCCCACCACTTCATTTGTGTCTTTGGTTTACCTAAAAATGACTATCTCCATGCCTCAATCTGAGTTAGACACTTCCAGGCCCCCAAGACAGCCCTGCCTCGGTTTTCATGCCACTGCTCCTACAGTAAATGACTGGACAGATCTTGAAATCCATGCCCAACATCGAAAACTATGAAAAAATCCATATTGTAAAGATGCACTGGGTCTACCTCCTTCATTCTCTTGTGTGTTCTGAATGCATTGTCTAAGCCCCTTTTATACAATTTTTTGGGCAGTTATGTAATTAGTGCAGTGGCTGGTGTATTGGTTAGAGTGGCTAAATTTAGGGCATGGTTAGGTGGAGGTCCCAGGATCGAATCCCGTGGACTCCCCTTTTGGAAAATGGTTACAAAAAATGTGGGTGCACTCCGCTAAATATAGGGAGCGGTTAGAAACTGGAAGAATGGCTAAAAATAGAGGAATATACCATATTTAGTGGCAATTGGGTTAAGCCCCTAATCGGGAGGAGACTAGGGTGATATGGTGCAATACATGTAATCAGGGTCTGGGCCAAAGGCCAAGCCCCTTTCCTTTGGCACCTTAGTTCAAACTTACACTTAAATAATATTTGACACATATTATAAACAAGGCCTATGTTATGGTGCAGTGGTAGCACAGATTTTGTGGGGCCTTTGGGCTATTCGAAGGTCATTAGCTTGAATATGGTGGGGTTATAAAAAATTTACCCATAAACCATTGGAGGGGTTCCACGTGGAAGCCCATGAATGGGCTACATTGCATCATATGATTTATCCACAAAACTGCCACTTGTCACAATATGATTTTTCCATGAAACTGACACGTGACATCACCTAACTTGCCCACTTGTCTGCCATCCTTTCCATGTCATTTCATGCCAACTCAGATGTACGGATGTTCCACGTGTCACCCTTTTAGTGGTTCCATGTGTCACTTTGAGTTTTTGACTTTTGACTAAGTTTGAATGAACTTTGACCACTTATAATTTTTGATCCAATCCATTTGACGAGCCATTTGGGCCGTTATAAATCTTGTGACACACTCTTCACGATCCTTCCCCTTTAACTGAGTTTTTGGAACTTTGATTTTTTTTCCCTTTTATTATCTGTTGAATCCATTCTGAGTGCTCTAAGTTGCTTCTGTGTGTTCTGAGTTGTTTTTAGCCTTCTTTGGATCCTTTTTGGATCAGGGGTTGATAGACACAAACCAGTGTTCCAATTATACAAGGAGATGCAGGAATAACAAGCTTACAGGGAGAAATTTGAGCAGACCGGATGGGTCACATTTTTAGAAAAATTCAAAGGCCATCATGAGGGGGTATCTCGTTCCTTTTCTCATACTTATGACAATGAGAGTGTTCAATTTGAGGAATTGAAATTGACGATAACATAGGCCACCATAGCAAAAGATACAAGCTTGCCTTCCTCTGCAGAGAAATATTTTAAGGGGGTTATCGTCGACAACAGGTTTTTCCTGAAGTTTCTAAAGCCAGAACACCAGGATCTCAATTGGACCAAAGGGATTCCCTAAAGTTGTATTAAGGAGGAGTACGGGAAAATGCTCATCAACTTGCAGAGGTTTCTCACCTGTGAAGGAAGGATGAGTCTAAGCAAAATTGTGAGAGGAGTTAAATCGACATCCAAGAAACCTAAAACCAAAGTGATTAAGAAGGAGCTTAGGAGAGAGGCCTCTAGTTTCAATATTCTACATCTAGAGAGATGATATTCATCCAAGGTGGAAGACAGTTTTAGTGTTGCAATTTTTGAGGACCGGTTTCGACATTTTTGCATGAGGATATGCAATGGCCTAAGCATCGAGGAATGTTGGGTCTTCGTTTTGACACCCCTCTTACCTTATCTTAACTTCTATATTGGTCAATTATACCTCTGACCTATGCAAAATTTGTCTATTTCTTCCCCAATATACCTTGAGGCGTTACTTATGTGCATAATGAGGTAACTCATGTTGAAAGCATAATTTGTTTCATTTCTTAATTAAATTGGGATTAAATGATTTTTGTTTATGCTTCCAATTACTTTGAATGATTTAATAATACCTTATGAAAACAACCCCATTCATCCAGTAATCATCTCATCTGGTACCAATTATGGGCTCGTTCGGTACCAATGATGTGCTCGCTTGGTACCAACATCAACAATCGTCCGGTACTAGATATAGTTTGAAATTTTGGAAAGCTTCTAGAGGAAAATCGAGGTCATGGGTTTTGTCTAGAGTGATATTTACATGCGAACAAGTGGGGTAGAATTCACCTAGCTCACATGCATGGACCTCCATCTCATGGGGAATGATTTTTTAAAAGTTAGCAAAAGTCTCAAACTACCAACTTGTGCCTCGATTTTTGTGCAGATGGCATCAGATCTAGAAATTCTAAAAAATGGATTTTGTCTAGAATGTGGAAAATTGAGTAAAACATGCACTTTTCCAAACTTCGAATTGGTGTAGAAGATATGGGTGGATCTCTAACTCGAATTTGCCCAAATTGATGGAAAACCTAGAATTTGGGGATTTATCCTAAAATTGTAAAAATTGTTTTATGAGTTTGGGGATTTGGTTTCATCCATTCCTCCATGGATTTTATGTATAAATAATGCCTCATAGGTCTGAGGAAAGGAGAGGAATTTTTATGCTGTAAGATTGGTTCTTGAAGGGAAGAATAATAATTATGTTGTAAGATTAGTTTTTGAAAACTATTAATTGTACTTTATTTTTCTGAAGTAATGAGATAAGTTGCAATTCATTTATTTCGTGTGTATGATCAAATATTCTTCTCTATAAGTGTCTCTTAAGATTCCTTGTTTGTATGGAAAGGGCCCACCAACTCAACCAAGGTAAGCTTCATTGTATTTTATTCGTAAATATAATTCTATATTTTTGTGTGTGTGTGAATAGAATAATTATGTACTTAATCACAACATTTAACTTCAGTCTTGTTATGTTTCAGTGATACATTTGATGACTTCGAGTGAGTAAGAATATTGTGTACATTATGAGTGAAAATATTCATGATTGATTAACTGGTATTTCTGTGTGTATCATTTGCTAGATTAGATATTCTAATGATTGTTGTTATCTTGCAAGAATTAGTCTCAAGTGGAGCGTCTATCTCTCACCCTACATGTGCCTAAAATGGAGTTTCTTCCTTCACCTGTGATTTCCTCTAGTATTGATTGATGTTTTCCTTTGAGAATATGAAGAGTGTTAGATGTTATTAGTCTAAATGATGTAGGAACATAGTCAAATTTAATATTTCTACTTCATGATCCTATAATGAACAAACTAGTCACCTGAGCAAGAGTTTGAATGATATTTTTATGAGCTTTTCTTTCCATCTTTTGAATTATGTGAAGAGTGTTATTTTTAAAAGTGTGGGTTTATAAATGGTTTTCTTATATAAGCTATACTAAATAGACATAGGAACCTATCTTTTATCGACACATATAGTTCATCAACTCTATTGATTACAAATCTCGGTTGATAACTTATTTTTGGTAATATATTATGCATATAATTGAACCAATAATCCTCTTGTAGTTTGAGTGGGAGTTTTTCTTCTTGTTTTGTAAAGAAGCACTCTAAGAAACCTTCTCTTGATTTCCCTTTATTTAATCTTGACATTAACTTTGATTTTCTTATATATGACAATGAAATTAATGAATAAAAAATGGATAATTTCATCAAGAAAATGAAATTTAAGTGCAGGATTCAAAGGATTGTGGACTACAATACTAAAATCCAATTAGCTACTATTTGATTGGGAGGTACCACGCTCATTTGGTGGGAGAGTAAAACTCAAGTGGACATCAAACAAAAGGGTGAAATTATTTCACCTTGGGATAACTTTATTTATGCATTAAGGAAAAACGTTTATCCCTTAGCATATATGCAAAAGGAAATGATAGATTGGAAAACATTAAGGAAATATACAGGTAAAAATGTACACGAGTATACTTAGGAGTTTAGGAAGAGAGATTTTATGTCAAGAATTTTTTTGTACACATAGGAAACTTTGCTAAAGTATAAAGGTGGATTACATGATTATTTGAAGCATACAATAGCTATGTTTAATTCAACTAACCTTGATAAAGTTAGTTTACAAGTGTCTCACCTTGAGTCAAATAGAAGGAATGACCATGGCAATTTCCCCTTGGAATCCATTCAGTCAAAAGAAGTCAAGAACAAAGGGAACAAGAAACTCAAAAGGACTGCTACAGTGAAGAAGGATGATGAGAGACCCTCTTGTTCTCATTGTTAGAAGAAAGGACATAATGAGCACCATTGTCTGAAATTGCATCTAGAAATGAAGCCAAATTGGGATTAGGATAGAAAAGGTAAAAAAAAGGCCACAACCATAGTTCAAGATCTTGAATAAGATTATGATGATGAAACTAGGTTTACAGTTATGGCCATCTAAGGTATATTTTCTATTGCTATTTCTTCTGCTAGTTCTTCTTTATGTTCTCCTTATTCAAGGGCTAATGTAATCCTTGATGAAAGGAAAAGAAATGATTTTTTCATATATGAGTCATCTCAAAACACACTAATATAGACAGACTTGTTGATAACGGATTACAACTAAATCTTATTTCAGAGTAGGTTGTTAAGAATTTGGGATTGGAAACTAAGCCTCATCCGAGACCATATCCATTGGGTTGGTCTTGTGATAATGCTAAGTTACAGGTAACCAAGAAATGTAAATTGATATTTGCAATCACATCTAGTTTCATAGATGAGGTAGAGTTAGATGTGATTCCACCAGACATTTGTGGGATTGTTTTGGGAAGTCCATATTTATAAGATAGGAAGTCCATTTTCTACATGGAACATAACAGGTATAAGCTTTTCAAAAATGGGATTGAGTTCATTGTGAGAGCTCATAATATGAAAACCAATTTGTCTATTGTTAG
Organism: Picea engelmannii; assembly: GCA_009831015.1. Lineage (NCBI taxonomy): Eukaryota > Viridiplantae > Streptophyta > Pinopsida > Pinales > Pinaceae > Picea > Picea engelmannii. Next base: position 898,494 of record ML778304.1, read on the forward strand.
TACTATGAAAATGAAAATGCTAATTAATGCAATCAATAACTTGTCACTCATGTCTGTTAAGGAAGAATGTGATCCCAAAAATAAAATATTTAATATTGATTCTAACTATAATTATATATTTCAAGATTCACAAGAAGTACAAAATGAGATGTTGTTGCATGAAAGTGTCCAAGATCCTAGTTTACAGTTTATGGTTTCAATTAAAATATATCCTTTGGTTGATGTTGTTCCAATTAAGAAGGACAAATGTGTTTTTGATTCATTTTCTTTCACACTTTTATATTCAATTGTGTTTCTTAATTTTATAATAGTCAGTGGAGTATGGATAGAATTTCCATCAATGAATACTAATGTTTATGAAATGGAAGAAATGATTAACTTGGTCAAGAATGTTATTTTAGTTTTCATCTTTGTTTTGATGAGCCAGGTGATCATTTTCCAAGAAGGAGGAATGGATGATACTAGACAAGTGATGCAACAATGCTCTCACTTTAGTTATGAATAAGCCATACTTTTGGAGGTCCAAAATATTCTCAGTGGGGAGGAATGATCCAAGTGGATTTTATGATTGAAAATTTGATGTTCTTAAATTATTGTGAAAATGAATCCATGTTGAAGAGCGCGGCGAGAGATTTCAAATGCAAATTGAATGGGATCAAATGCATGTCGTATGAAGAAGTTATCGTGTTCTGAAGTTTTATCAAAACAAGGAAAATGTTGATAGGGATGACACGTGGCACTGTACGGATGTGACACATGGAAATATACAGAAGTGACACATGGTATTACACACAATAAACTAGATCATATAGATGATGACATGGTAATGCTGACTAGACTGTATAGATGATGACATCGCAGTATGACCAGCTGATGTGGTGTGGAGGTGGTGTTGACTGTGTGGTGATGTGGTAGGTTAATGTGTGTTGATTGGGAAGGTGAAGGTGCATCAAAGTGGTCAAATTAGAAGGTGACACATGGTCCAATCAAATTGTGCCACATGGCACCCTCAAGCAGGGTAAAAAGGCCTTATCCTTCTGAAATTGTCATCGAAGAGAATTGGACCTCCAACATATGCACTAACAATCAACGGTTTTAACCATTGGGACATTGTTATAGCTTTTTATGAATAGAGTACAATATATATTTTAAGGTTGATGTTATAATAAAGATACAAAAGGGGTGGGGTCCGCAGGGCTTGACCCCATGACCTTCACTGACATGTCCTTCACATAATTGTCCATATAAACAGATGTATACTAATATGAACAACAAATAACCAATCACATAGAGGTCAAGATTTGGGTCAATCCCTTATGGTATAATTATGTCATATCATATAGAAAATAAATGAAACTTTTTCTATTATAATATGACATAAGTTTTATGTTTATTTAACCATATATTTTATTCCCAATAAAATTTGGATTCGTCGACTTGTTACATACAATATGTTCCAAATCCCATAAAATTTGGATTGTATTAAGTTGTGAACAATCAACCCTTTGGTATATAACCAAATGAATTTTTTCCATTAGGGGAGATATGGTTCATATTGTACAAAATTTTCTAAGTATTTTTGTGTAAATCCAGAGGTATTTCCTACATAAATACATTGGATAAGTGTGTTTTAGGCCCTATTTTGGCAACAAAGTTGTGGAGGTGATTTTTCCTTTGAGCCTGAGCCTTGTAGCAGATTGGAAACAACATTGTGTGTAGGTTGGGATCCTTTTGATGTAATATGAGCATTTGAATATCATTAATAAATAGATCACTCATTTGAATCAGACCCAAAGATGTACCCTAGGAGGGGTGAAATCCATTATGAAACTCGCCTTTATCTTCTTTCTATTATTTATGCTATACTCCTCTTCAATTCCACAATTCTTAATTGTCCACTAAGTGTTTTTTTGATAGAAATTAACTCATAATTATAACTCACAAATAAGTCATGTTTTCATATCA
>ML778304.1:907321-936590 GCA_009831015.1 Picea engelmannii
CCATATATCCCCTTTCCTCCCTCCCTCCGTCCATCTATTTTTCGCTGCCTCCCTCCCTATATCTCTTCCCCCTTACCTATCCCACACTTTGTCTCCCCAAAACCTCTCTATATCTTTCACTAGATATCATTTCTTTCTACCTCTCCCCCACATCCCTCTCTATCCTTGCCTCTCTCCTTCTATCCCTTTCTATGTCTATACTCCCCTCCATGTATATCTTCCCCCACTCTCTCTCTCCTACCCCCTCTCTATCCTACCTTATATCTCCCCCACACCTCTCTATCTCTCACTAGATATAACTATACCCCTCTCCCCCCTCCTTATCTCTCTATCATTTTCTCTACCTCTCCCCCATTCCTTTGTAAGGTACCATATGTATTACACAAAGTAAAACAAAATAAATATGATGAATTGAGAGAAGAAACAACAAAATATAGATAACAATAACACTAGAAATGATACATTTATTGATAGAAATCCAAGTTCAAATTCCTGTTTGAGGGTCAACCTCTATAAAAGGAGAGCTCAATTACAAATAATTTTCAAGTCAAAAACTTTCCCATACTTTCTACTCTTATTTATACTATTTATATCTTCTAGCAAACAATCTAGAAGAATATGTTTCTAGAATTGGAAGCTTCTATTAAGTATTCTTACATTAGATGTGTTGACATTATTACATAGGCCTTATTTGCTAGTGTCGACCTTTATTACATAGAAAACAAAATATTATACCTACATGAGGGGTTAGCAAGGTTAGGTACCTAAAATTCCCTCCTATTTGAAAAATAGCCTTGTCCTTAAGGCTTGACATGAGGAAATTGTTACAGAATGGTAGCTGGCTCCTACGTGGCATCTTCTAGTGGTGTATCCTCCATTGAAATAAAACTTATTTGATGATGCGTTGATGTAGATGACACTCGTGGTGTTCCATTAATGCTTGGGATTGAAACCAAATGGATCGTTATTCATCAACTTAGGAATACTATTTTGATTCTAGCACTTGGTTCCAATTACTTTCTTTAAGCAAGAAACATGAAAAATAGGATGGAACTTAGAGTGGATCGAAAGGGATAACTTGTAATCCATAGGCCCCATGCACTTGAGAACTGTATAAGGGAAATATAAATTGGGAGCTATTTTATGATAGTGTTCATATTTGAGTGATGTTTTCTTGTAAGGTTTCATATAAAGAAATAACTGATTTGATTCCATTGGAAGTTGATACTGTAAGTGTGCCAGACACATCCTGAACCTTAGATACACCTAGATCAAAGGTGGCTTTTGACCACAGGTTTCTTCAAAGGGATTCATGTGAGTGGCATCATGGTAAGATGTGTTGTACCACCTTTCAACTAGTGGTAACCATTAGGCCCATTGAGTTTGTTTTTCAGATGCAAAACACCTCAAATATTTTTCCAAGAATTTGTTTATAGCTTCTATTTGGCCACCATATATGGATGATAGGTCATGTTGAGATGAAATTGGGTGCCCTATAGATTTAACAATTATTAAAAAATGTTTTGGTGAAAGTGGGGTCACGGTCAGAGACAATAGAGTGTGTCATGCCATGGAGTTTGAATATATTATCCATGTAAAATTTATTCATTGCGGATGCAGTGAATGGGTGTTAGAGGAAAAAAAAATGAACATATTTGGAAAGGTGATTGACGACAAACATGATGAAGGAATTATTACAAAATTGGGTAAGACCACAATGAATTCCATAGAAATATCAGTCCGTATAATAGGTGAAATAGGAAGCGGTTGGAGGGTTTCTATATTTCTAATCGTTTCTCTTGTATTAAATTGAAAAGTATAAAATTAAACCACAAAGGTGCAGATGTCATGTTTCATTCCTTCCCAGAAAAGGAACATTTGATCCATTGATAGATTTTTTCAAATCTTGAATTCCCAGCTTTTGGTGAAGCGTGAAGTTCAAAGAGCACAATGGATTTAAGGTGAGATTGTTTTCTTAAGGACAATTTACCTTTATAGATAAGCTCCTCATTGTTCCAAGAGTATCCCTAAGAGGCATGAGCATCTTGTTGCAATTGTTGAAACATGTGAGAAAGTTTTGGATTGTGGAACCATTCCTGGAGAACTACTTGTAACAAATATGGAACAATGAAAGAGAGGGAAAATAGGGACCCTTATTCTTCATATTTCCTTGAAAGAGAATTAACAAACACATTTTCCTTTCCCTTCTTGTAAATTATTTCATAATAATAACTAAACATCTTAGTCACCCATTTCTATTGCTTGGGGGGTAAAATCATTTGTTCCAAAAAACACTTAAGGCTATGATGATAGGTTATAATTTGAAAGCATTGTTATCCCAACAAATAAGGAAAAGAAACATTCACTATGTGGAGAATAACCAACATTTTCTTTTCATGGGTGGATTTCTCAAATGTCAGTCCAAGAGTTGTTTACTAAAGAAATCCAAAGGTTTTCCATATTGAATGAGCAATGCACTAATTCCTTTCTCTAAAGCATCACATTCTAGGAAAAAATTCTTGGTGAAATCGAGTAGTGTCGAAACAAAAGTTGTGCACATATCTTCTTTTAATGTTTGGAAGGATTTATTTTCTATTGGAGTCCAACTAAAACCATTTTTTTAAGGAGATCAGTCGGGGGAGATTCAATTTTTCCATAATTATGCACAAACTTGTGATAATAACCTGTTAGACCCATGAAACAATGAAAACATTTAATATTTTTATGATGGTGATAATCCTTCATATGTTATATTTTCTGAGGTTCCACACAGACACCATCCTTGCCAATAATATGGCCCGAGTATTCGACTACAGAAGCTCCAAAATCACAATTGTACTATTTTAGGAAGAGTATATGTTGAGATAGTAAGTGTAAGACTTGATCGACATGGGCTATATCGAATTACCAAGTTTTACTATAGATGAGGATATCATGAAATAAAACCATGACAAAATGAAAGAGGAAGGGGCCAAAGACATGATTCATGCGAATTTGAAAGGTGGAGATTGCATTACATAGACCCAAGGGAATGAACAAGAAATAAAAATGGTCCTCATGAGTTCAAACAATGGTTTTTGGAATATTGACCTCTTTCATACATATTTAGTTGTAGTCAAACCGAAGATCAAGTTTCGTAAATATATGAGCATCACTCAACTCATCCAAAGGGTCATTAATGATGGGAATGGATAATATAACTTTGATAGTAACTTTGTTGAGGGATATAAAATTAGGGCACATGTGTGAGGTGCCTTTCCTCTTGAGTACCATGATAATAGGGGAAGAATAAGGGATAGTAATAGGATGTATAACACCTACCGCTAACAATTCTTGAACAATTTTCTGAATTTCATTCTTTTGGGAAAAGGGGTGACGATAAGGGAGATCATTGGGGGGGATATTTCCAAGGATAAGGGGGATGGAATGATCATGGCCACCATAATAAGTATGAAGGCCTTGGGTTTTCTCAAAAACATATCGGTGTTTTTGTAACATCCCCATCTTAACTAAGAAACATTACTAGCGGAAAATACACATAAGTTCAATTTTTTCCTCTAATTAACTTTATGTTTCTTATTAGCTATGAATTATACATATATTTAACCATTTCAGACAAGATTAATTAAATGCAGCAACATCATGCCGACCAACATGAATTTAATGACGTCACTAAGACAAACCATGCACACAACATCCTTTGTACTGCATGCAACAACCATTCACACCATTCATGCAACACACTTATTATTGCACATGAAAACTATTTCCCACGCACACGATAATTTAAGCACTGCACTAGAATCTCGTTTTTGTTACTACTAAACTTGACTGACAGATGCAATTAAATACAATATTAAAAACAACATGACATTCAATCTCATGCAATTATCCATACTATTCAAACAGGTAAATGCAACTAATAAATTTCACTGCAACAACCTATAATTCATTATCATGCACAGAGAAAAATTCACAATAGTTAAACTTATAAATTAACACAGGAAAAAAGATAAATAGTTATTTTTTAAAATATTTGTGTAGCGAAGTGCTTGGGAAGAAAATTCCACCCAACCATAGATTTTGTTTTCCAAATATAAATAGCAAGTCACCCTCGAGATGGGCCTAGGAGTCCACAAGAAAAAGGCATCTCTCATCGTACTCCCATAGCTCAATATCCCACAACCCAGTGGTATTCTCCTATAACTATCCCGAATTTCCTCCATATCTCTTCCTCTTGACCTTACCAACCCAAGAAATGCACTCACTCACTATGCTCATCCCATCGGGCATCCCATTCATTTATTAGGGTCTCTTTGGCACAAGTAACTAGGAATATTTCTATTGGGAACTCAAGGGAACTCACTGCTAGGAAAACTACCAGCAGCACCAACAACCATTTTTTGTTATAGTGAAACTCACACAAGAGTTCACTCTCCATATCCGACAACCTATCTCTTTAGTCTTCAGCTCCAAAGAGATCCAAAACGCCTCAACATGCTCCAAAATTCTCCCAACCTTCTTGATCTATCTCCAATGCTCTTTTCTCTACTCCCTGCTCCCTGCTCATGTCAAACTCAATGTGTAAAAACTACCTGTAACTAACCATACACATTTTCCTCTATTTTCTCTTACTTTATTGACTTAAACTCTTTCCCAAATGGATTGTACTTGACCCCGCTCTCCAATAACTATGGTATGTGACTCTTACATGAATTTAATGATTGGGCTCTCATACACTCAAACAAAAAATTATAAGTTGTCCCCGATGATAATAAAATTTAGGAAAATGGGTTGAATTAATACCCATCAATAAATCCCCCCTTGGGCCCCTCTTAGACACTCTCTTCTCTTGTGGAAAATTCAGCCCCCATATTTTTTCATATCCGTGGCATCTGGTATCACATTTTATTTATTTAAAAACATAAAATGTATTCACATAATACATCTCTTTACTATAGTCACATTCATATCTACATTATGCATTAATTAAACTGGGGATTATAGTGGTGATGTTATATTTCCCCTCACCTACAATTTTCCACCCTCCTCAGTGCACAACTTTATGCCGAATACATATACAAGTTTACATCACATTACAATATTCAGAAAAGAAAGAAAATTATGAAATTTTTACCCTCCAACAACAATGCCAAAAAAAAATCTCATTTTTCTCTCACCCTATTGATCCAAGGAATGTGAACCATTCATTATTTTCTAGTATATTGGGATGCACCACTCTTTTATCAGGGATGTTAGCATCATTGACCAGAATTTTGAGATGTGCTTCTAGAACTCTAGCTGCCCAAAAATTGAGTCTTGCATTTTCAATTTATGTTTCCTTCAAAATTGACAAAACATTGTGGGTATTCCTCCCACACGGTTTCTTCATGATTCCATGTTTCATATTAAGGACCGTAGAAGGCCCATTGAGCCCTTTCTATCCCTATGGATTTGTTCATGATCACTTTGAATTTCCGGTTAAGGATGCATATTTGTTCCACCCGAAAATCCACTTTATTTACCACCTAGATCATAGTCCAATCAATTATGTGGTTAGAGCCATGAAATTTTTTATTTAATAATGACATATGAAACCCATTACGTACTCTCATGAATGTAGGAAATTCTATTATGTATGAAATTGTCACTTTCTTCTCTAAGATTTCAAAAGGCCCACAATATCTTGCTACCAACTTTGGGTAGTAACCCAATCTTAGAGAACTTCTTTTTTATTTCAATTTTAGAAAAACATGTTTGTCCACTTTAAAATATACAAAAACTTGTTCTTGTCTACATAAGTTTTCTTCCTATCCTCAGTAGCCTTTAAATTATGCATGATCTTTGTCATCTACTCTCATATTTCTCTCAACGATTCTAGCCCAATGAAATCCTTGTCTGTTGGGTTTTTCCATCTCACTGGTGCAATACACTTCCTTCCATACAATGGTTCAAATGGGCTCATTTTTAATGAGGCATGATACCCATTATTGTAAGAAAACTATACTAAGTGGTTATAATCTTCCCACTTTGATGGTTGGTCCATCACATACATTCTAAGCATGCCTTTAATAATTATGTCATTCCTCTCTATTTTCCCATATGACTCTGGGTGAGATATTGCACTGAGATTTAAGTTTGTTCCAAATCCTTTGAACAAACCTTTCCAAAAATTAGATGTGAATTTTGGATCTTTGTATGAAACAATTGCCTTAGGTACCCCATGTAGCATGGAAACCTCTTTCATGTGGATCTCTGTAATATTTGTTTCCTTGTGTGTTGTCATCACGGGAATAAAATGTGTTTCCTTGGTTACTTTATCTACCACCACCATGATGGAATCATGTTGCTTCATTGTTCTAGGAAACTTTGTAATCAAAAAAATGGTAACCACTTCCCATTTCCACTTAGGAATGGGCAATGCTTGTAGAAGGCCTATTGGATGTCTATGTTCTATTTTCACCTTTTGGCATTCTAGATACCTGGCTATGCAATTATCCACTTCTTTCTTCATTCTCGACCAAAAGTGTTGGATTCTTACAGCTGCAATTGTCTTCTAATATCCTAGGTTCACACAATATGGCACATTATGCATTTCCTTTAGAACTATATTTTTTATCTCTCTGTAATTCAATACATATATTTTCCTTTTGGACATGAGGATTCCATCTTCTTTCAACTCATAGTAATTAATTTTCTGTTGTAAATTGTCTTCTTGTAACATTTATTTTAGTTTTAGATATTGTTGATTTGAATTTGTAGCCTCTAAATTTTTGTCTCTTAAATATGTCATGTACATGTTGATGGATAAAATATGCATTTCATGAGCTCTTCTGTTGAGTGCATCATCCACCTGATTTTCCTTTTCTTTGATATGCTTAATTTTGAAGTCATATTCACTAATAAATTCCAACCATCTAGTTTATCTGACATTTAATGTCGATTGAACAAATAAATTCCTCAGACCATAGTGGCCTATTCTTAACTCAAATATTCAGCCCATAAAGTAATGTATTCACATTTTTAAGTCATGTACAATGGATGCTAATTCCAAGTCATGTGTAGCATAATTCATATCATGGTCCTTGAGTTTTCTAGACTCATAGCTCACCACATGATTTTTTTGACTGAGGGCTTCCCCGATCGCGTCCTTGCATGCATATGTGCACACTACAAAATATTCATATGGATCTGCAATCTTTAAGATTGGTGCACTTGTCAAAATATATTTCAACTGCTGAAAACTTTCTTCACATTTGGGAATCCATTAAAATTCCACTCATTTTCTTTGCAAAGAAGTGATTGTGATTGCAATCGTTGAAACATATTTTATGAATATTCAGTAAGAACAAGTAAGAACCATAAATGATGTGACCTTTTTCACATTTCTTGGTGTCATCCAACCTCTAATTTCCTCTATCTTCTCGAGATCAACTATTATCCCATCTGTTGATATAATTTTCTCGAAGTAGTGAATCTTCTTTTTATAAAAATATGCACTTACTTAGTTTTTCATACAACTTGTTCTCTTTCAAAACTCGTAGAACAATTATTAAATGTTTCTCATGGTCTTATTTTTCCTTGAATAGAAAACCATATCATCCAATAAAACAATCACAAACTTGTCTAGGTACTCCCCGAATACTCCATTCATCAGGCACATGAAAAGAACTAGGGAATTTGATAGTCCAAAAGGCACTACCATAAATTCATAATGCCCATATCTTGTTTTGAACGTTGTCTTGCTAATATCATCTTCATTTATCCTCACTCAATGATAACTTGATCTGAAGTCAATCTTGGAAAATATTATTGCACCTTTCAAATGATAAAAAATATCATGAATCCTTGGTAAGGGATACCTTTTATTTATGGTGACCTTATTCAGTTGTCTGAAATCATTACAAAACCTTAACGTTCCATCCTTATTATTTACAAAAAGAACCAGGGCTCTCCAAGGTGACACACTTGGGCATATATACCCCATCTTTAACAGTTCTTCAAGATGTATCTGCAACTCTTTCAATTCTAGTGTGCCCATTCTATAAGGTGTCTTGGACACTGGGGCATCTCCTGGTACCAAATCAATAGAGAAAGAATTGTCTCTCTTTCATGAAAAATATGTTATTTCCCCAAAAATATCTTCAAAACAAGTCAACACCAGATCGTCTTCAATATTTTCCACCTTGTTTCCAACTTCCTCTTTCATATGGGATGCAAACATTTTTCATCCCTTCCTGAAACTCTTTTTCAGTTGCATGGATGAAATTTCTCTAACATCTACAACTCTTGGATTTCTTTGAATCTTTCCTTGTTATCCATCCTCATCAATACAAGTTATTATCTTGTTGTAACAATGTATGAAAACATGGTGTTTTTCCATCCAATCCATGTCAATGAGACAATCATATGAACCCAATGCTATGATTTTCACATCTGCGTTTGTCTTGAGTCCATTCATGTCTATTGGAAAATATTGAACCAACTCATTGATATTTCTCTTGTCTCATGTGACTAATTGAACTAACCAAGATTTTCTATGCTTAATCCTTTGCAAGTGAAATATTTCAACAATGTTATAGTTTATGTAACTATAGCTACCTCCATAATCAATTAAAATTTCCATGGCCTAGTTTTCAATATTACCTTCAACTTAAATCATGGGGGATTGATATTCCACTTAATTCTTGTCCAAGGCTTCATAAATATTTGGAATTCTTCCTCCCATGGATTCTATTGCTTCATCCTCCTGAATGTTGTGAACACTCCTTATTCTTTCACCTTTGTGAGGGAAATTCCTATACAAGTGATTTTCGTCACATCCCCAAAATTGGACAGGATGCCTCCTTATCCTTTTCCCAAATGAATCTGCTATATTGTGCTCAATTTTGGTTGAATTTTCTTGTTTATTTTCTTGATATTTATTCTTGAAAAAGGGTGGCTTAAAATTTTCTTCCTTTCATGCTTCTTTCCATTCATCCTCTCATTCCAAGGATTTTAGAAGACTGGCCTCCCTCTTCTCTTCTCATAAATATGATTTTCTTTTCTTATGGTCTCCTCCAAATTTTTGGGGATATAATATTGTATCTTGTCACTGTAGAAGGAGGGTAACCCACTAGGAAAACTTTGGATTTTGACCTTCTCATGCTTGATGAGCTCCACATACTTCAACAATTCAAAGAACCTCTTCTCATACTCATCCATTGCCATGCTTCCCATCTTGATTTCAGAGAACTCTTTCATATTATTTTCATAGTAATGCTCATAAAAATACTTATCTTAAAAATATCCTTTGAAATACCTCCATGAAACCTTCCTCTCATCAAGGTGTTTTGCTTTATTAATTTGATACCACCACATAGTTTCCTTTCCTTGCAAGTGGTAGGTTGCAATTCTTGTTTCTACCATGGAGGGATAATCATGTAGTTTGAAATATTTATTCATTTGAAACATTCAGGCCTTGGCCTCTTATCCCTTCCTATGCTCACCATTGAAATTTGGTGGCTTTATTTTTCTAACTTCACCTTGTAAGATGTCTCCCTCAGGAATTATCCTATGTCTTCTTACAGGGGACACACTTCAGTTTCTCCATAGCCCTGAACTTGCACAAACTCCCCTTGTATTTCCCTAGCTAATGATGGCGCTTGCTTATACTCATCGATTTCCTATCATTCACATTCTCATCCCTTATACTATGGGATATGTATGGTGTCACTTATATAGCACTAATTATTGTCTTTGTGCCAAACTCTTTATTGGATTGCCTCTCCAACATATTCAACCTTTGAATTATCTCTTCTTGAGATGTCATCATATTTTCATTATCATCTCTATATATCTTCACTTCTCTCTGCATACTTATCATAGTTTTAGGCTCCTACTTTCCTCTTCTTCCATTACAATTTGTCTCAACATTTCACATTATTACATGCAAACCTTTGAATTTCTCTTCATGACACTAGGACCCTTGGGCATGTTCCATTGATGTGGTTCTCATATAGGAAACCAAAATTCCTTTTTGAACCTCTAAATTCTATAGAAAAATGTGCATGGAAACAATTTTTTGTTAAACAAAATATATACACAATTTTGGAAAAGAATGCATAATTTTTTCTTCTTTCTAATGTCACCAACCATATTCTTTTGTGTTGGCTATAAATTAAACTATCCAGATCAATTTTATGGGTTGATATATGGATCCGCCTCTCCAAGATAATTCCAACGACTACTTTCTTGCTTAATTATGATCTTTGAGAAAAAATTTACAGTCATCTTAATATTTTTAATTCACCCCTTTCGCAAACTTTTTACTCTGGTGCAATTAATCCCAGACACTAACTTATGTCACTTGTAGAAGTAAATCAATATGGATGTATGTAAAATTTTATATGATACATAGATAATAGTGATGGCATATAATTCATAACAACTCTTATAATATCAATCTGATGGTCCAATAAAAAAATGTGCCAATATGGAAATGACAACTTTGTCCTTTTTCATCCCTCTTTCCAAGCTGAATTTTTAGCCAAACTAGTTATCTCTCAAACCATGCATTTCTGGAAAAACTTCAGTAACCAAAGTTTTCTTTCTTGATGAGTATACAAAATGTCAAGTAAATTTTTTTTTTCTGTATTTCTATCCGAGGACCCTTTTCCTCAAAAATCTCCCAAAAATCTCCAAAAGGTGGCCCAAAATAGTGGATTTTTCCCAGTTTGAGCATCCCCATTCCAAACCACTTAGAATCCAGCCAATTATTTCACACAATATTTTCATTTCTGCATTTGTTACACTTTGTAAAAGTTTCAACATTAATTGTGTTGCTACCACTAAGTTTGACCCCGATCTTCAAAAATAGGTAATTTTCATTTTTTGGAAAATTAAAGCATAGTTGACCAATGGCCCTCTCTAGAACTTTTGTAGACATGGAAACTACAGAGAAAACTGCAAAGTTTCATCTGAATATGAATTAAAATGTTCTGTTTTTTTCCAAAATATGTTTTCAACTCCAGACAATTTTTCCTATGCAGTATCCTCCTCCTCTTCATCCTTTCTGAAGCATGATCACACATCAATCCAGAATTATGCACCAATATTCAACATGCTCTAGATACTTAATGTGGAGCTCCAATATTTAGCACACACACCGCACACCGTTATTCATTATGCACAACTTCTATACCACACACCAATATTCAATGCACACAATTTTTTATACCATGCACCAATATCCAGTGTGCATGACATTTTTTTATACCATGCACCGACATCCAATGCGTGCAAATTTTTATAATGTGCACCAATAATCAGTGTGCACCACACACCAATATTCATTGCACATGAATTTGTATACCACACATCAATATCCAATGTGCAAAATGTTTTATATTGTGCACCAGCATACAGTGCGCACAACTTTTTATATCATGTGTCAACATTCAATGCACGCAACTTTTTGTATCACACAACAATATTCAGTGCGCCTCACGCACCAATATTTAGTGCACACAAATTTTATACGACACAACAACATTTATTTCACACTGAGCACCAATATTAAGTGTGTGATTTTTTATACTGTGCACCAACATTCAGTGTGCACAACATTTTATATTGAGCACCAACATTCAGTGCATGCAACTTTTTTATATCACACACCAAAATGCAGTGCAAACACCTTTTATATCATGCTCCAACATTCAGTGTGCATTGTTCACCAATATTTAGGGCATGTGACTTTTTATACCACGCAAAAATATTCAATGTGCATGAATTTTTATATTGCGCACCAATATTTAGTGAGCACTAGGTGCCAATATTCAATGTGTGTGACTTTTTGTACCACACAACAACGTTTAGTGTACGCAACATTTTATATCGTGCACCAACATTCAGTATGAGCAACATTTTTAAATCTTGCACCAACATTGGGTGCACGCAATATCAACTATTCACTATGCAATACCAATATTTAGTTGATGCAAGTCCTTTCCTTATTTCACTCATTTTCCTTATTTTCCAGCTCATGACCATTGTGACCATCGTGAAAATTTCTGACTTGCCTTATTCCAAAAAATTGACATAGCTCAAATGCTAAGATGACAAATTTACCAATTTTATGTTGATCTCTGGCCCATACAAGTCCGGTGTTGAACCCAAAGAATGTAACCCTAGAAGGAAACCCTCTTTTATGAGGGAAATGTATTGCAGCTATGTATAGTTGTGAATATTGTATTCTGAGATAGGATATTGTGAGAGAAAGAAGAGGAAGTTACATCGGGTGTGTTGTAGGTTGTATCCCTTCATTTGTTGGATAATAATAAAGGAAGGACCTGGAAATTTCTCTGGTGAACGTAGCCCACACTAGGTGAACCTGATGATGCATGCAACCCTCACAACCTACAGGTCGGAAGGTCCACGTCAACATGATCTTTTCCCTTGCACTGACCCGAAGAGCTTTGTAATGGCTCTTCTATTTCCCTTTTGGGAAATCTTCACCCACAACTAACTTTGAGAAATTCCCCCTTGTATTTCGGGAGATCGGACTTCACACTTTCGCAAATCCAGTGCTCAAGCATCTTCTCTCTCTCTATCTCCGAAACCCCGAAAATAGTCAACGCTAACCCTTTCTCTCCCTGTTCGGATTTCTCCTTATTGCAATTTCGGTGGTTGCGATGTCGAGCGACTCGTTCCCTCAATTCCCAAAACCCAATTTTCTGAAACACCGATGCGTCCGTAAGGTTGACCTTTCAATTCCCCTTTACTCTATCAGGACTTCGGACTTCGCAATATCATGAATCCTAATGCAAGGAATTCGGAACTTCACCCCATGAAACCCTGAAATAGTCAACTGAATTGACTTCTTTGTCGAGAGTGCATTACCTATGCACTCTGTTGTCTTCTGTGGCCCACACAATCCTTTTATCCCTTCGGGACTTCAGGTTTTGTGATTTCATGAGTCCCGTTGCAAAGATTACGGGACTTCAACCTACGAAACCCTAATATAGAAATCCACGTGTAAATCCAATGGTCCTTGTTGGCTTGGATCTACGGTTCTTCCTCTCCTGAGCTTAGAACCTTTGGGAATACTCATCATATCTCCCCTGCTCCTCCATGAGATTTGATGGCTCATGGGACTTCACAAATTCCCCACAGAGAATTCCGACCGTCCGTCCTTCCCTTGAGAACTTCAGCGCGAACTAAGCAAAGTGTCTCTCTCTACGGAACTTGTCCTCCTGCGGATCCCACGTCACTACGCCTTCCTTCAGACTTTCAAGGTACTTGGTTTCGTGCCTTTCTTCGACTCCTTTGAAGGTTCAAATCCTTCTAAACTTTCCCACGACTTTGGGTCTTTCAGAAAACTCCTGCTCGCACTCCTTGTGACAGACCTTCAAACACTTCCAAGTGTTGAAATCCTTCAACTCAGCGCACACCTGCAGCAACAACCCCTCAATACTTGGCTCAAGTTCACAAATCTAAGTCTTTACTCAGCCTGCGCACTCCTTGCATGGATCCTATGCCTAACTACACTTCTGAGTGAATGAGAACAAAATCTACCCTATCTGAGCTTTCATAGACAAACCTATGAACCCTTTGTCAACGCACTCCTTGTGGACAATTCAACTGCACCCCTTGCAGGAACTCTTTCTTAGATAGAGAAACAATTGAAACTCATTTCACTTACCCTCTCTCTCTCTCTCTCTCTCTCTCAGATTTCATACATTCAATAAGAAATCATTCATACATAGCATAAAAGAAATTGCATGACAGAAAGAGTAAAACATTCATGAGCATAACATTCAAAGATGCATACACAGAGAATATTTGAACACCATGAGTCTGAATCAAAACCTTCTTTGTATTAATACAGAACTTTTGTACATGGAATTCTCACTACATCTCTCTGCTTCTCTTCTATGCTCTCAATTGGCATAATCTCATGCTCTTCACGCTAATGTTACAATATACAATGAGGGTGTCTATATCTCGTTTCCCTCTCTCATTCCAAACTGTCTAATCTAGAATTAAATTCTATTTACTTGCATTAACTATCATAAATGCCTTCTACCTACTAAGGCCGAGAGCGGATCGCTCAAGGTCCGATTACATTTTACAAGTGCGCTCCTTCTTAATTATCTCATTTAACATTGTGCAATAACTTCAAGGTAATTTCAAAATTTGCATTGGGTGCTTTTCCAGCCGTCCTTTATCTCCGCGTTGGCTCACTTGAGATGCTCCTGCATCATACTCCCTGGCTTGAAAATTTTCATGGGCTCCTGTCCATGAGCTCGCGTATGGTCCGTCCATGCTTCTGGATCTCTGCTTCACTCTCCCAGCTGGCATCTTCAACTGGATGGCCTTTCCACTTGACCAAATATTCAAAGTACTACTTCCGCCTGGTCTTCTTGCTCACTCTTTTATCCAGTATGTGCTCCATCTGTGGATTTTCTACAACTGGCATATTCTTTGTTCATTGGACCTCTGGTTGTTCATTTCCTGTCCCTGTTTCCTTATCTTTATATGGGTACAAATTTGAGATATTGAATATCGGAGAAATTCCAATCTCGTCGGGTAATTCAATATCATAAGCATTCGTCCCAAATTTCTTTAAGACCTTACATGGTTCGATTTTTTTCATCTTCGGTTTATTATATGTTCCTCTCGGGAACCTTTCGTTCCTCAAATGTGCCAGAACTAAATCACCAACCTCAAATTGAATTTGTCTCTTATGTTGATCTTCTCTGTGCTTATATTCTTGGCTCGAATTGTGTAAGCACTCTATCACCTGGCTGTGAAGTTCCTTCATCGCCTATGCGAAATCTTATGCACTAGCGCTCCTAATTGCATTCTGTTATGAATCCCTTAAGTCAGAAATTCCTCTCGGTTGTATGCCATAGACAATATGAAATGGACTCTTCCCCATGCTTCTATTAACTGAGTCATTATAAGAAAACTCCACCTATGGTAATATGTTGTCCCACTGGTTGTGGTGTTCTGTCACCAGGCTTCTCAAGAAGTCTCCTAGACTTCTATTCACCACTTCTATCTGCCCATCCGTCTAAGGATTATAAGCTGAACTAAATGACAAGTTAGTTCCCAACTTCTTCCATAAGGTCCTCCAAAAGTGTCCTACAAACTTGGTGTCTCAATCCGAAACTACGCTCCTTGGTAAGCCATGATGTCAAATGACTTCTTTGAAAAACAGATTCGAAATGTGAGTTGTGTCACTGGTCTTCTGACATGGAATGAAGTGTGCCATCTTGGAAAATCTATCCACCACCACAAAGATTGAGTCAAAACATCTTTGTGTTCTTGGCAACCCCAATATGAAATCCATGCTAACTGCATCCCATGGACTCTCAGGTATGGGAAATGGTTGATATAACCCTGTGTTTTGTTTCCTTCCCTTTGAATGTTGGCAAATTCTACATCTGTCCACGAACCTCTTGACGTTTACTCGCATTCTCGGCCAAAAATATGACTCATTCAACTTTGCGAACATCTTGTCATGACCAAAGTGTCCTACTAATCCTCCACTATGTTTCTCCTTCAACAAATTCTCCCTCATGGAGCATTTTGGAATACAAAGTTGTTTACCTTTAAACAATAATCCTTCATGGATCATGTATTCTTCCCATTGGCTTCTATCTCTGAGAATTGGATTCTCATTTGCTTCATACGCCTCCTTAAAATCTGGATCCCCTCTGTACATGTCCCTAAGATCATTAAAACCCAACATCTTAACTCTAAACACCTGCAACAACAAACATTTCCTGCTCAAAGCATCAACAACTTTGTTAGTAGTACCAGAAATGTGTTTAATCACAAAAGTGAAATTCTACATATTTTCAACCCATTTAACATGTCTCTGATTCAACTTTTCTTATTGAGTCACAAATTGCAATGCATGATTGTCACTGTATAAGACAAATTCTTTCAGGATCAAGTAATGCCTCCATTTCTTCAATGTCTGTATAATAGCATAAAACTTCTTATCATAAGTGGAGTACTTCACTTTCGCTTCATTCAGCTTCTCACTAAAGTATGCTATCGGCCTCTCCTCTTGACTAAAGACTGCCCCTATTGCAAATCCACTTGCATCACATTTCACTTGAAATGTCTTTTGGAAATCTGACAACACCAGAATTGGTTGTTCCGTGATCTTCCTCTTCAACAGATTAAAACTCTTCTCAGCCTCTTCTCTCTAGTGAAAAGACTTGTGTCTTTTCTTCACTGTATCCATCATCGGTGCACTAATTCCACTGAAATTCCTGATGAATTTTCGATAGAAACTAGCCAATTCATGAAAACTTCTCACCTCAAAGATATTCTTCGGTGATGGCCAATTCTTGATTACCTCCACCTTATCTGGATCCATCCTCAACTCATCTGCAAAAATAACAAATCCCAAGTAAATGAGCTCTGTCTTCATGAATGAGGATTTCTTCATGTTTATCAACAGCTTCTCTTGTTGTAACCTCTACATCACTGTAGACAAATGTTTCAGATGCTCTGCCACTGTTTTACTGAAAACTAGTATGTCATCCAGATATATGATAACAAATTTTCCGATGAACTCCCTTAGGACTTCATTCATCAACCTCATGAAGGTACTCAGTGCATTTGTTAATCCAAACAACATAACAATCCATTCATACAACCCTTCGTTGGTTTTGAATGTTGTCTTCCATTCATCACCTTCTCTCATACCGATTTGATGATAATCGCTTTTCAAATCAATCTTTGAAAAGAATTTTGCCCCACTCAAGCAATCCATTAGATCATCCATCCTTGGAAATGGGAATCTATACCTGATGGTTATCTTTTTAATAGCCCTCAAGTCAGTACACATCCTCCAGCCTCTGTCTTTCTTCGGACTGAGTACTGTCGGAACATCACACAGACTCAAGCTTTCTCTGACCAAACCTTTGTCCAATAAATCCTGAACTTGTCTTTTGACCTCTTCATTCTCCTGTGGCATCAATTTGTACGCGACTTTGTTTGGAAAACTGGCTCCTGGCATGAGATCAATATGATGACTCACACTTTTGATCGGTGGCAACGAATGAGGTAGTTCGTACACTACTATGTCAGTGAACTCTTCCAATAGTTCCTAAATCTCCTTTGGTAAATCATCCACTCTTGTGTTGGTCAAAACAATCTTCGGTTTCTTGACCACAATGAATTGTGGATCCTCCTTCTTCTTAACCTCTGTAAGAAGTTCCTTCCCACTCATGAGAAGTACAGTGTTACTTACTTTCGGTTTCACCTCCTTATCCTTAATTGGAAGCAACATGTGAGTTCTCCCATTCTTTTCCAGGGTGTATGTGTTCATTCTCCCATCATGAATCACATTCATGTCATATTGCCATGGTCTACCCAGCAATAGATGACAAACATCCATAGGGATGACATCACATAGTATCTTATCATTATATCCTCCTATCTTAAATTCAACTAAACACTATTTAGTGACAGTTACCTGATGCCTTTTTGTAGCCATGAAACTCTGTATGGGCTTGGATGATCAATCGTCTCCAGCTCAAGATTTTCTACCATCTTTGTAGAAATGAGATTATCTGTGCTACCACTGTCCACAATGACCTTGCATACCCTATCCTTGGTTTTGCAAGCAGTCTGGAAAAGTCTGGTTCTTTGGACTGAACTCTCCACCTCCTTCTCTGGTGTCAAAATATATTTTTGCATCATCAACGATCTTCTGCCTTCAGCACCTTCTGCCTCAACATCTCACCTCTGTGCTTTGGCGATGTGAGTATCTCCTCCTTCTTTCTTTTTATCTGGACACTCGTAACACTTGTGCCCATTCTTTCCACATGTGAAGCATGTTATTACTCCACCTCTTCCCCTTCCTCTACCTCTGGTACGAGGAAAGATATTATTATCAGCATAATATCCCCTCTGCTCAGTATGTTTCCCTCTCTGTTAAGCATATTTCCCTCACTGTGATCTTCCACCTCTCTTAGTTCGAGTCTAAGGTTTCTTCCAGTCCTCCTTGGGCTTCTGATTTTTATCCTGGGCAACTGATTTGCCTTTGGGATGACTTCTGCCTCGGCCTCTTTGACCCTACTTTTGGTTCAGCTTCTCTTTAACTTTTAGAGCCATCTGATAAGCATCTTCCACCATTCGGATGGTTACCATACTCATCTCATCCTGAATGTCGTATCTCAGGCCATTCATGTATCTGGAAAAAATTTCATCATCGCCCTCCCGATGACTTGCCCTGATGTTCAGCTTGTAGAATTCTTCAGTGTATTTTTTCACTGTCATCAGCTTCTGTCTCAAGTTTTGCATCGTTCGAAACAGAGTAATCGGGTAATCTATGGGGATGAATTTCACCTTCATCTTCGCGATCATTCTGTCCTAGCTTTTGATCTTCTTCTTGCCCTTGCAACGTCTGTCATCTTGTAGCTCATCCCACCACAATGCTACATGTCCCTTCAATCTTGTGACAACATGCTTGACCTTCTTGTCCTCTTTGACATCTTCATAGTGAAAGTATGTGTCCAGAGCTCTAACCCAGTCTAAAAGCTCCTCTGCATCAAGATTTCCCTCATAAAATAGAATGTCCATTTTCTCTCTTGCACCCATTCTTGCAATAGCTCTAATCAAACGTTCATTTGTTGCATCTTCGGCGACAACTTCTTCTTCTTCATGTTCTGCCTCAAATTTACTTTCGGAATCACTAAGATCCCCAACACTGACTGTGCATCTCTGTGTTGTCTCCATGTCCTCAAGTCTAGCACGTAAATCATGCATTTATTTTTCCATGGATGGATCAATCATCTACCTACCTCTTCTTCTCAGCATTTCCCTCTCCTCTGGTGGATCGGGTGTTTTCCTGTCCCTTCTTATCGACTGCATGGTGAATTCTCTTTTTCTCTACTACAGAAAGCAAAGAACCTTTCTGAGCTCTGATACCAAAAATCATGATACACGCAACCCTCCCAACCTGCAGGTCAGAAGGTCCACGTCAACAGGATCTTTTCCCTTACACTGGCCCAAAGAGCTTTGTAATGGCTCTTCTATTTCCCTTTCAGGAAATATGCACCCACAACTAACTTTGAGAAATTCCCCCTTGTATTTCAAGAGATCGAACTTCACACTTTCATGAATCCGGTGGTCAAGAGTCTTCTCTCTCTCTATCTCTGAAACCCCGAAAATAGTCAACGCTGACCCTTTCTCTCCCTGTTCGGAATTCTCCTTATCGCAATTTCGACAATCGCGATGTCGAGTGACTTGTTCCCTCGATTCTCGAAACCCGATTTTCCAAAATGCCGATGCGTCCGTAAGGTTGACCTTTCAATGCCCCTTTACTCTGTCAGGACTTCGAACTTCGCAATATTGCGAATCCTAATGCAAGGAATTCGGAACTTCAACCCATGAAACCCTGAAACGGTCAACTGAATTGACTTCTTTGTCGAGAGTGCACTACCTGTCCACTCTGTTGTCTTATGTGGCCCACACATCCTTTTATCCCTTTGGGACTTCACGTTTCATGATTTCGTGAGTCCCATTGCAAAGATTACAGGACTTCAACCTACAAAACCCCGATATAGAAATCCACATGTAAATCCAATGGTCCTTGTTGGCTTGGATCTATGGTTCTACCTCTCCTGAGCTTAGAACCTTTGGGAATAATCATCATATCTCCCCTTCTCCTCCATGATATTTGATGGCTCACGGGACTTCACAAATTCGCCACAGAGAATTATGACCATCCGTCCTTCCCTTGAGAACTTCTGCGCGAAATAAGTAAAGTGTCTCTCTCCGTGAAACTTGTCCTTCTGTAGATCCCATGTCACTACGCCTTCCTTCAGAATTTCAAGGTACTTGGTTTCATGCATTCCTTCAACTCCTTCGAAGGTTCAAATCCTTTTGAACTTTCCCACGACTTCGGGTTTTTCAGAAAACTCCTGCTTGCACTCCTTGAGGTAGACCTTCAAACACTTCCAAGTGTTGAAATCCTTCAACTCTGCGCACACCTGCAACAGCAATCCCTCAATACTTGGCTCAGGTTCGCAAATCTGAGTCTTTACCCAGCCCGTGCACTCCTTGCACGACTCCTATGCCTAACTGCACTTCTGAGTGAATGAGAACAAAAGCTACCCTATATGAGCTTTCAGAGACAAACCTCTGAACCTTTTGTCAACGCACTCCTTGCAGACAATTCAACTGCACCCCTTGCAGGAACTCTTGCTCAGATAGAGAAACAATTGAAACTCATTTCCCTTACCCTCTCTCTCTTTCTCAGATTTCAGACATTCAACAAGAAATCATTCATACATAGCATAAAAGAAATTGCATGATAGAAAGAGTAAAACATTCATGAGCATAACATTCAAAGATGCATACACAGAGAATATTTGAACACCATGAGTCTGAATCAAAACCTTCTTTGTATTAATCCAGAACTTTTGTACATGGAATTCTCACTACAGCTCTCTGCTTCTCTTCTATGCTCTCAATTGGGATAATCTCATTCTCTTCATGCTAATGTTACAATATACAATGAGGGTGTCTATATCCTGTTACCCTCTCTCATTCTAATCTAGAATTAAAATCTCTCTACTTGCATTAAATATCATAAATGCCTTCTACCTACTAAGGATGAGAGCAGATCACTCAAGGTCTTATTACATTTTACAAGTGCACTCCTTAATTATCTCATTTAAGATTGCGCAATAACTTCAAGGTAATTTCCAAATTTGTGTTGGGCGCTTTTCCAGCCGTCCTTTATCTCCACGCTGGCTCGCTTGAGATGCTCCTACATCAGAACCATGTATATTTGTGTCTCTATTGTATTGTGTATCTTATGTGTTTTATTTATGTATTTGTTTTATTTTATTGCTCCGTGATCTTGTTTTTCTAGCAACTAGTATCAGAGCAAAAGGTAACTCATAGGAAAAGAGGGTTCTTGGTTTGAGTGGGAGCAATGACGGGAGATGGAAAGTTTAGGGTCGATAAATTTAATGGTCAAAACTATGAGTTATGGAAGATGCAGACAGAAGATTATTTATATCAGAAGTATCTATTCTTATAATTGGGTGGAATAGAAAAGAAGTCGATGGCCATGAAGGATGAGGAATGGGAGGTTCTTGATAGAAAGGCACTAGGAAAGATACGACTGAGCCTGGCAGCATTGGTGGATTTCAATATTTTGAAAGAAAATAAAACGAAGGAGTTGATGGATGCATTGGATAAACTGTATGAAAAACCCTCGGCATCCAATAAGGTATTCTTAATAAAGAGATTATTTAATATGAATATGTCATAAGGTGGCTTTGTTGCAGATCATTTAAATGAATTTAATATGGTTACTTATCAAGTAAGTTCTGTAAAAGTGGAATTTGATGATGAGGTCAGGGCTCTTCTAATCTTGTGCTCATTTCTAGAAAGATGGAATGGCTTGGTCATGGTTGTAAGTAAATTTGTCTCTGGTTCAAACACTTTAAAATTTGATGATGTTGTTGGTGTTATCCTTAGTGAGGAAATGTGATGGAAAATCACAGGTGAGACATCAGGTAGTGTGTTAAACATGGAGAACAAGGGAAGACAAAAGGATAGAGGAAAGGACTCAAGGAATAGTGGGAATTCTAGGAAGGGCATATCCAAATCCAGATTTGGAAATATGGAGTGTTGGAATTGTGGGAAGAAAGGACATTTGAATAAAGCCTGCAAAGATCCATAGAAACAAAGAGATGGACAATAGAAGAAAATCAGGAAGCAAATGTAATAGGTGATGTGTTACAAGATGTTTTGATTATTTCTATAGATAATACTTAGGAGTCTTGGGTAGTATACTCAGGGGCTTCATTTCATGCCACACCCCATAGGAAAATTTTTCTAGATTATGTTCAAGGTGATTTTGGAAAGGTTCATTCGGGTGATGATGCACCATGCAAAATTGTTGGAATGGGAAAGGTAAAAATAAAGAAAAGAAATGGAAACCAATGGTAGCTGAAAAAGGTAACACACGTTCCAGATCTAAGGTAAAATATAATTTCAATAGGGAAGTGGACAAGTGAAGGTTGTATATCCATATTTACATCTAAGGTATGGAAGGTCACAAAAAGGATCATTGGTGATAGAAAAAGGAGAGAAGGTAGGTACATTGTATTTATGTACTGGTAATACTAACCCTTCTATATCTTTAGCTTCTACAGGAGTGTATACAACACTGTGGCATCATAGGCTTGGACACATGAGTGAGAAGGGGATGCTGATACTTCACAAAAGAAATTTGTTGCCAGATCTTAAACAAATTTATTTGGATTTCTGTGAGCATAGTGTTTATGGAAAACATAAGAGAGTCATATTTCCCAGAGTCAGAAAAGAAAAGAAGAGTGAAATGCTAGATCTTGTGCATACATATGTATGGGGACTAGCTCTGGTATTATCTCTTGGTGTCTCTCATTATTATGTTACTTTTATTGATGATGCAACTAGAAAAACTTGGGTTTATTGCACTTGACAAAAATATGATGTTTTTTTATACTTTTAAGAAATGAAAATATTTGGTTGAGAAAGAGGCAGAAAAAAGGTTGAAGTGTCTTAGATCAGACAATGGAGGTGAATATTGCATAAATGAGTTTGATGTTTACTATTCATACCATGGTATTCGTAGAGAGAATACAGCTCCAGGAACACCACAAGAAAATTGTGTCTCAGAGAGGATGAACAGAACAATCATGGAGCGTGCAAGGAGTATGAGATTGCAACCTGGTTTTCCCTTACATTTCTGGGAAGATGTTGTAGATATTTCTATTTACTTAATAAACAAAGGACCTTCAAGCTCTTTGGATGGTAAAATTCCAAAGGAGGCATGGATATGTAAAAAGGTAAACTATTTTTTTTG
The DNA here is from genome assembly GCA_009831015.1 of Picea engelmannii. NCBI lineage: Eukaryota > Viridiplantae > Streptophyta > Pinopsida > Pinales > Pinaceae > Picea > Picea engelmannii. The sequence goes on from ML778304.1 coordinate 930,198, forward strand.
AATACTTTTGGTTGTGAATCATTTGTCCATATTGATAAAGAAAATAGAACAAAGCTTGAGGAAAAATCTAAGAAGTGTACCTTTATTGGATACAGTGTTAATGATTTTGGTTATTGCTTATGGGATTATAAAAGTAACAAAATCAATAGGAGTATAGATGTCATATTCAATGATAAAGTCATGTACAAATATCGGTTGGAGGGAAAGAAACAGAAAAAAGAAAAACCAAAATACACAGTGCTTGATGAAATCACTAAAAAATAAATTCCAAAGGAACAAGGAAATCAAAATGTATAACAATAGGAGCAACATATACCTCGAACTCCTGCAAGTGTTATTAGAATATCTACCAGGTTAAGTATACCCACTAAACGATACTCTCCTTCATTGTATTATTTATTTTTGATTGATTCTGGTGAACCAAAATGTTATGAAGAGGCAATGCATGTAGATGCCAAAAAGAAGTGGGAGAAAGGAATGAAAGAGGAAATGGATTCCCTAGTGAATAACCAGACTTGAGATTTGGTTCAGTTTCCTATAGGAAAAAAAGAATTGCATAATAAATGGGTTTATAAGTTGAAGGAAGAAGAGGGAGGCAACAAACAGTACAAGGATAGACTGGTTGTAAAGGGTTTTGCACAAAATAAAGGTATATATTTTGATGAGATATTTTCTCCTTTTGTTAAAATGAATTCAATTAGGACTATTTTAAGTCTTGTGGTAGTATAATATTTGCATCTTGAACAACTAGATGTAAAAATATCTATTCTCCATGGGGATTTGTAGAAAGAGATTTATATGTAGCAGCCACAGGGGTATGACGTCAAAGGGGAGGAGAATTTGGTATGCAGGTTGAAGAAGAGATTGTATGGACTAAAGTAACCTCCAAGGAAGTGGTATTTGAAGTTTGAAAGGTTTATGACAGAACAAGGTTATAGTAGATGTCATTCTGATCACTGTGTTTATTTTAAAAAGCTAGAAAATGGAAGATATATTATCTTGCCATTTTATGTAGATGACATGCTTGTTGCAAAGTCTAATATACAGGATATAAATGTGCTCAAGAAGAAATTATATAATTCATTTGTGATGAAGGATTTGAGTGTCACAAAGAAAATTCTTGGTATGAGAATAACAAGAGACAGAAAAAATCGCAAATTGATATTGTCTCAGGGAGAGTACATAGAGAAGGTGTTGGAGAGGTTTAGAATAAAAAATGCAAAACCAATTAGTACACCTTTGGCTAGCCATTTAAAATTAACTAAGGAAATGTGTCCCAAGACACAGGAGGAGATATAATACATGTCCAGGATCCCTTATTCATCAACAGTTGGTAGTTTGATGTATGTGATGGTTTGCATAAGACTAGATATTGCACATGCAGTGGGAGTTGTGAGCAGTTATATGAACAATCCATGTAAATAACATTGGGAGGTAGTAAAGTGGTTTCTCAGGTATTTGAGAGGTACTTCTACTCATGCATTATGTTTTGAAGATTCAAATTCTATTCTAGAAGGATGTGTTGATTCCGATATGGTAGGTGATAAATATAGCAGGAGGAGTACCACATGGTATGTTTTTACTATAGGTGGAAAAACTAGTAAGTTGGATTTTGAAACTGCAAAAGGTTGTTTCACTTTCAACAACAGAGGTAGAGTATGTTGTTTCCATAGAGGTTTATGGAGGAATTTGGAAAGAAGCAAGAGAATAATAGGTTGTACTCTAACAGTGAGAGTGCCATTCATCCAACAAAGAACTCAACCTTCCATTCAAAGATTAAGAATATACATCTTAGGTACCATTTCATACAATATGTCTTGGAAGATGGACATTTGATGTTGGAAAAGATACACACTAGCCAAAATCTTGCAGACATGCTAATTAAGGGAGTAATCAGGGAGAAATTGAGTTCATGCTTAGTTTCAATTGGTCTTCAAGAATGAAGATGAAGATGAAAAATTTTCCAGGTCCAAGAAGGTTAATATTCCATCATATACAACAACGGTGGAGTTGTTGAGATCATTCTCCAAGTGGGAGATTGTTGGTTGTGGATCTTGATTATCTTCTTGATTTAGAGGTCTTTGTTTTCAACCATGTTTATACCCCATGAAGTCTTTACACCCCGAAATAATTTACACTCCTCCATGCGGGGGAGTGTAGAGGGGTGTTACCCCTATGTAGGGTCTGAGGGTTACATCCCCGCGAATGGAGGGTTGAGGGAAAGAGGGCCCCCGATGGGGGTTCAGTGGACAACGTTCCCCGATGGGGGTTAGAGGGTGAAGGCCCCAAAGGAAAATTTTCCTTGTAAATGTATATTGTAATTTCATTGTAAATTTGGTTCATTATAAGGTTGCAGATCTAACGATAGAAGCTATGTTAGAGTTTTTTTACATAGAAGGAAACCCTCTTTTATGAGGGATTGTATTGCGGATATGTATCTTTGTGAATATTGTATTATGAGAGAGGAGATTATGAGATAAGGAAGATGAAGTTACAACGGGTGTGATGCAGGTTGTATCCCTTCATTTGTTGGATAATAATAAAGGAAGGAACTGAAAATTTCTCTAGTGGACGGAGCCCACACTGGGTGAACCACGTATATTTGTTTCTCTATTGTATTTTTTATCTTATGTGTTTTATTTTATTGCTCCGTGATCTTGTTTTTCTAACACTTCAATCCTAACAACCTGGCTCTTTAGTGTTCATCCCCAAAGTTCTCCAAAATGCTTGAACATGCTCTATAATTCACCTAGCCTTCTTGCTCAATATCCAATGCTCTTTTCTCTCCTCCCTACTTGTTTCTCATGTCAAACTCAATGAATAGAAATTGTCTGTAACATCCTATACAAATTTTCCTTTATTTTGGCATGTTTCCTTGACTTACACTCTTTCCAAAAATGATCGTACTCATCCCCATGCTATCCAATAACTATGGGATGTCACTCCCATACCCACCCTCTTACATGAGTTTAATGATTGGGCTCTCATACACTCAAACAAAAAATTAGAATTTATCCTCAGTGATAATAAAATTCAGGAAAATGGATTGAATTAATACCCATAATTAATTTCTCCTTTGGACCCCTCTTAGACACTCCCTTCTCTTGTTGAAAATGTAGCCCCCATCTCTTTCCATATCCCCCTACCTGGTATCACATTTTATTTATTTAAAAATGGAAAATACATTCACATGTCACATTTCTTGGCCATAGCCACATTCATATCTACATTATGCATTAATTAAACTAGGGATTATAATGGGGTTGTTATAGTTTGGAGAGAAGAGACTGTATGTCGAGATGAAAAATAGGGGAATCAGTCTCAATTGCTTGAATGGAATGGATTTGTGTCACAATTCCATGGTGAACCTATTTTAGTAGTTTCTCCATTATGTGGGAACTAATGATATCAATATATCATGCAGTGATGCCTTGGAACTGTTACTTTTATCCATCCTATTGGAACATCATGGTTAAATCCATGAAATCCATGGTGATGGGATCGAGTATACACAACCATTTAGCATCAATGAAAATGTCTCAACCACCCATTTTAATAGAAAACATATGAGATTTGAGGTGGTAATGGCCAATTTACATGCACACATTTTAACAACACCCTCCACATTTCATGGACCTACCGTTAGAAATCATGATTTCAAAATTGTTGAATGAATGGATGTAGCACATGGTCTCTTGGGAAATATAGAGATGAATACAATTGTGGGTGTTTATACTATTGATGAGGATGACTACTTTCCTATTCTTGATATATCCAAATAATTTAAGTGTTTAAGTAGCATAGATACTAGTGAGGACATTCAAGGAGATAAGAAGTTCAACTTCTGGTAGATCATAGGGTTTGGTATGCTCATCTACTAAGATTATATCTTTAGGAGGGGAGGCATCATTATACTCTTCAACAACTTCCTCAGAAATGATCATAAAAAGTTTTTCCTCCTTAGACTTGTGACTTGAAAAAATACTTGTCATCACAGTTATAGAAAATTCCCTTGAGTTGGTGTTCATCCATTTTGGCTCTAGTTAATTTGTGGACAATAAAAGAAGAGGAAGGAGCGGCGAGATTAGTGGGCCAAGGGAGAGGAAGGAATTAGGGTTTTCTATTCTCTGAAGATAGTACTTATTATGCTTCCTTGGTTTAGTCAATGTCTTTAATCCAAGTATGTGGGTGATCCATTAGGACATGTGCACAAATGTCATTTTTAAGGCCACTAATGAAGCATTCATGGAAAAAGTTTCCAAACATGCCTTATGTTTGGAAATACAAGTGATAAGAAAAAACTATATACTCCAATGTACTAGATTGTTTTAGCTTGGTCAAATGTCCCAAATGATGGGTGTTGGTTTCAAATAATTCATAGAGGGTGGAAACAAAATTGTTCCAAGAAATATACCATTAGCGTGAATTTGTATGCCATTTCCACTATCGTCAATGTTCAAGATATAAATAAAGGACATTGATATGAAGTTTGACCAAATCATTGGTAATGCCATGCAAGGAGAAACAATGTTCCATTTGAGTAACCCAACCTATGGGGTGCAATCCATCAAATTTATTCGCATAAAATTTGGGAAGACTAAAGTCAAAATGAAGGGGTTTGGGATGAAAGGCCATGATATGGGATGATTCAGCTCCGAGGTGTGAATGTTGGTCAGAAGAGATAGGGATCTCGGATTAACTCAACCATTGTTTTCAGGTGGCTTTAAAGGAGTCAAATCGGGTAGTGAGGATCTCAACTTTGGTATTGTCAGAAGCAATTTTGGAATTCATGTGTTGGTTGTTAGTCTTGTTCTAGTTGGTTTTGGTTTTTAAGGAAATGATTTGTTGGTTGTGGGTGTTGGCCATTGTGGAATTAAGAAAACAAGTAGGTAGTTGGGTCTGCATACAAAATGGTTATGGGTGATGGGTACCACTATGATAAGTGGGAAGAGAGAAGTGAAATGGAATAAGTTGCAAATAAGGGCATCGGGGTGGGTGGTTTCATGGGAGAAAAATATTATTGGTGAAATATATGACTGTGATAAAATTTAAGAGAAGTATCCATTAGGATAAGTCCAGAATAAGGGTCAAAAATGTTTATGAGTGATAGGTAGCATTGTGATTAGAGAGGAGAGAGGAATACAATGGGATAGGTATCAAATAAGGGTGTCAGTGGGACCAGTATACTATTTCTCATCAACTCATGCATAGTTATGTTACGTCCTAAAGAATACTACAGTGTCAAAATGCCCAAATTGTCAATAAGGAAAATTGTGTAGGAATTTTGTAACCCAGATGTAGGAGGTTGGGTTAGGTTGTAGATTTCCTATAGAAAAGTGTTTTCCCTCTACTATAACTCTCCAATATACATGTGGGGTCGAATAGTAATACTTGATCCAATATATTAGGGAACAAACTAAGGAGGCTCAATCACACCCTTAGCCATACTACCTAATTACCCAAGTACTAGAGAGTATTATTCTCGATGGTTGTTCTCGGTGCCACTATAGGAGTAAGTTGATTGATAGACTGATCTATAGTTAGTTTCAGGAGACCTACGGGACTCCCTATATTCTCAAAGGTACGTGGGAGGGATTACCATGTACAACTGATGTATAATGTGATACTACTCAAAGGGGTACCAACAAGGGTTACAAAGGTTTCTAACTAGGTGAAATAGTGGTTTCCGATAAGCCATGAAATTGTTTATATTTCCCGTGTGTATTCCTCCTCAACCATAGTTTTACCTAACGAACAACAAACATATATGCTTTAAGGACATTGACAATACACATCTCCAAGTAGGTGAAACATTCATTTTGAGTGATTTGTGAAATCGTCTGTATTTTCTGCATGTAATCATTTCCATCCACAATTTTACCCACTAAATGAGAGATCTTTGTGCTTTAAAGACACCGATAGTACACATTTCTACCATAAAAAACAATTTACCCAAAATTTCTATAGAGGAAAGTGCTCTTATACCACTTGTAAGGTACCACATGTATTATTCAAAGAAGAACAAAATAGATATGACAAATTATCAACAGAAACAACAAAATATAGAGAACAATAACACCAAAATGATACATTTATTGATATAAATCCAAGTTCACTTTCCTCTTCAAGGGGGAAACTTCCAGTAGAGAAGAGCTTAGTTACAAATAATTCTCAAGAATAGACTTCCCATGCTTTCTACTCTTATTTATACTATTTCTATCTTCCATTGAACACTCTAGAAGAAAATCTTTCGAGAAGCAAAATCTTTTATTAAGTATTCTTACATGAGACACATTCACATTATTACATAGGCCTTATTTTCTAATGTCAACGTTTATTACATAGGAAACATATTATTCTACCTACATGAGGGATTAGGGAGGTTAGGTCTCT
>ML778304.1:936633-968886 GCA_009831015.1 Picea engelmannii
TGATCCCTCCCTCACTCCCCGCCGTCCATCCCTCCCTACATATTATTCTACCTACATGAGGGGTTAGGGAGGTTAGGTCCCTAACACCCTCTCTCTCCCTATATACCTCCCTCCTTCCCTCTATATGTTTTTCAGTCCCTCCCTATCTCTCTCTCACCTCCCTCTCTCCCCCCCTTCTCTCTTCTCCACCCCCACCCCCCCCTCTCTCTCTATCTTCCCCATGATCCTTCTTAATAATCCACACACATTCTAAAGCACATGTGTGTTTCTACATAGAAACACATGTGCATTCACATGTGCACTGCTCAGGAATGCACATGTCTATCAAGAACACACACACATTCCTAAGCATGTTTTTCTTAGGAATGCATGTGCATTCCTGAGCATGTGTTGCTAAGTAACATGTTCACATTCCTAATCACATATGCACTGTTCTTCAAAAACATACATATGTTCCTAAGAAAATCAAGTTGGCTAGTTTGTGTAGTGTTTCAGTGAGCACAGGGGCTCTAGGATTAAGAACACATGTATGTTTTTAAGAAAGTGTGCACGTTCCCACATGCACAAGATTCTTCACAACCAATTGCCATTTTTTTGTGCATCAACTTTTTTCAGACATCAACATATGTTGGGCACACGGTTATGTGTTTATCAATCACATGTATTTCTCATTTTAAAATGCCAATACACTTACCAATTTTTTGTTTATTTGGCAATTTGTCCAATTTTCAAAAATTGTATTTGGAATCAAGTGCATTGTTTTCCATAGGTTGTGAATGCATTGAGTTCATTGGAATTAACATTTCTTCCCTTATTGATAAATTGTGAAGCAAGAAATGAAGAGAGAAAGATAGAACAGAAAACAATATATTAGAATGTATGAATAATAGTATAAAACGAGTACATGAAGAAGTAAAGCTGAGAAGGTACAATGCAATGGGAGATAGATGAGCTAAATAGGTTCAATCAAGACAAAAATAGAAAGTACAGTTGTCCAGTACAACTGGCAGTGTACAGTCAGACTGTTGAGGTTACAATATGTTTAACACTCCCTCTTAAACACAACAGTTACAATCATTAGCACTGATTATGCCTAAGTGTTGTCTCTGAAAATAAAAAATTGACTTTCCTAGTGGCTTTGTAAAGATGTCAGCAAGCTGATCTCGTGTACCACAGAATTGTAGTGCAATATCTCCATTATTGAATAGCTCGCGTATGAAATGAAAACGAGTGTCAATGTGTTTTCTCTTCTTGTGAAACACATGATTCTTAGATAAAGCAATTGCTGAAGTATTGTCACAGAATATAGGAGTTGGTTCCTTTTCTGTATGTGACATATCTCTCAATAATATTCTCATCCATACATATTGACAAGAAGCTGAGGTAGCAGCGACATACTCTGCCTCTGCAGAAGATATTGAAACAATGGGCTGCTTCTTTAATGCCCATGAGATGAGGTTCGTGCCTAGTTGAAAAACCTGTCTAGATGTGCTTTTCCTGTCATCTAGGTTGCCTGCAAAATCACTATCTGTGTAACCAGAAAGTTGAGTACAATCAGATTTAGTGTACCATAAGCCAAAATGTAGTGTTCCTACTACATATCTCAAAATTCGTTTTGCCATTTTCCAGTGCGAATCCTTGGATGATTCCATGAATCTGGAAACAAGGCTAGCTACATACATGATGTCAGCCCTAGTTGTTGTAAGATACAACAAGATTTCTACTAAGCTTTTGTACAGAGTTGAGTCCACTATAGGACCTTCATCATTTTTGCTCAATTTTGTGCCTAATGGTATGGGGGTTTCCGCTGGATTGCATTCTTCCATGCGAAACCTTTTGAGAATGTCTGCTACATACTTTTGCTGACAGACAAAAATGCCTTTGGTTGATTGATTAACCTCAATCCCTAAAAAATATTTCATGATGCCAAGATCTGTCATCTCAAACTCAGATTGCATGGCATGTTTGAAATCTTTTAGCTCTAGATTTCCTGTATAGATCATGTCATCAACATATAAACATACAATCAAAATTTTACCATGCTAATTTGTTTTGGTGTAAAGAGTTGGCTCATTTTGGCTTCTGTTGAAACCATTGTTGATCAGATAAGTGTCAATTCTGCTGTACCAAGCTCTTGGAGCTTGCTTTAAACCATACAAGGCTTTCTTTAACTGATATACTTTGGATGGATGCTCTTGGACTTCAAATACAGGTGGTTGATCGACATGAACTTCTTCTTCTAAAAAACCATTCAGGAATGCTGACTTGACATCCATCTGGTATACTTGCCATGTGTGTTGTGCTGCTATATCCAATAGAGTCCTTACAGTGTATAATCTTGCTACTGGAGGAAAAGTTTCACCATAATCAATACCTGGTTGTTGTGAGAATCCTTTGGCAACAAGTCTTGCCTTGTGTTTTTCAATCTTCCCTTTTTCATTGAGTTTAGTTTTGTAAACCCACTTGACACCAATACTCTTCTTGTGAGTTGGCAAATCAACAAGATCCCATGTCTTATTCTTCTCAATGGAGTCAATTTCTTGGTTCATGGCTTGAACCCAATGTGGCTCCTTAGTTGCTTCCTTAAATGTAGGTTGACATGACATTAAAGCAAAAAGATTGTGTTGTTCAAGGTCATCCAACTGCTGATGGATTTTTCTCAAACTTTGAGTTCTATGATTTTGTGGTTCAAAGAATGATTCTCTGTTGGAAGTTGAGTTATCCTGTGAGTTATCTGGTTGTCCTTGTACCTGCAATCTTGGAAGAATATTTTGAGGTACTTGTTGTTCTGAATTTTCTGCATTTTCAGAACTTGGTAGCAATGGATTGTGACTGTCCATTTGTTGATTTTATGAATCAGTCCAGAATTGATTTTCCAGAAATTTTACATCTCTGTTGAGAATTAATTTCTTTGAGATTGGATTATACAGCCTGTATGCTTTAGATGTTTCACTATATCCAGTGAATATACATTTCTCACTTCTTTCATCAAGTTTCTTCCTTAATTCGGAAGGAATGTGAGCGTATTCTATGCATCCAAATGTCCTTAGATGTGCTACATTGAGCTTTGTCCCACTCCATGCTTCTTGGGGAACTTTCATCTTTAGACTTGTTGTTGGTGATCTATTCAAGAGATAAACTGAACATGCTACTACTTCATCCCAAAAAATATTTGACAGACTTTTCTCTTTGAGAAGTGTTCTTGCCATATGCATTATTGTCTGATTTTTCCTTTCAGCCACTCCATTCTGCTATGGAGTATACCTTGTGGTTGCTTGCATGATGATGCCTTGAGATTTGTAGAAATTTGCAAATTCTCTGGAGTTGTATTCTCCTCCTCCATCTGACCTGAGTGCTTTGATATATTTTCCACTCTGTTTTTCAGCTTCTGCTTTGAATTCTTTGAATTTTGCAAAAGTTTCAGACTTGTGTCTGAGAAAATGGATCCATATTTTTCTGCTGAAATCATCAATAAACGTTAGAAAGTAAAAACTACCACCTATTGACTCTCTTTGCATTATTCCACATAGGTCAGTGTGAACAAGTTCAATATGTTGTTTGGCGTGGTTGGAAGACTGTGGAAAACTAGTTCTCTTATGTTTTCCAAGTATGTAAGACTCACATGGGGGAATTTGCTCTTTAAAAATAGGTAGACCTTTGACCATGGAGTTTTTCTGGAGAAGACTTAGACTCTGAAATGGTATATGTCCAAATAATGTATGCCAAACCATCATTTCATTCAGGGTTGATGCACTCTATGCATAAGGTTGACTCAGATTTGCAGTTCTGAGGGTAAGGGGAAACATCCTATTTGGAGTCATATGGATTTCAGAAATCAATTTTCTACTAGGGTATTTGTCATATATTTTGCAAGATTCTCCCTCAAAAAGTACCTTATAGCTATGTTCAATGAGTTGTCCTACACTTAACAAGTTATGTTTCAGATCTTGTACATGATAGACATTGTTTATGTCTTTATTTACATTTTGTTTAGTAAGAAAAGGAACAGTTCCTTTTCCTTGAACTTTGACTAAATAATTGTTTCCTAGTGTAATATCAGATGAGATTGAAGAATCAATGCATGAGAGTAATTCTTTGTTACCTGTCATGTGATTGTTCCATCCACTGTCCAGCAACTAGAGATCTTTAGGTTGTTGTTCAGTCTTGTGTCATGAGAGAAACATACCTCTTGAGGTATCTCTCGTTTGATTTGACACATGTGCTCTGCTTGAGAGCTCATATGCTTGCTTCTTCTTGCATTCAGATTCATAGTGCCCATACTTATTGTAGTAATAGCATTGTATGCTTGATTTGTCATTTGATCTTCTCCCTCTTCCTCTTTGAGGCTGGAAATTCTGATATTAATTTTGTTGTTGTTGTCTTTGACCTTGAAAATTTTGATTCGGATAGTGTTTTCTATTACCTCCACCGGAGTGAGAGTTATTTTGATTTCTCCCTCTTCCTTGGTGACCTCTGCTTCTCCCTCTGCCTCTCCCTCTACTGAAGGAGAATTGATTTTTGAAAGCATTGGAGATTGACTCATCTGTGAGATGTAGTCTAGTCTCATGGATCACCAGAGAGCCAATTATTTCATCTGTTGAAAATCTTGACAGATCCTTGGATTCAAGGATTGTTGTTACAACCATTTCGAATTTCTTTGGTAAACTTCTGAGAATTTTCTCAACAATTCGTTGATGAGTGATGGTTTCACCAATCAATCTGATCTGGTTCACGATGCCCATGACTCTGGTCATGAACTGATCCACATTTTCAGGCTCTGTCATTCTTAAAGTCTCGAATTGTGTCCTCAAGGTCTGCAGTTTAACTGTTTTGACCCTGTCATTTCCTTGGTAGGAAGATTTAAGAATATCCCAGGCCTGTTTGGAAGTACCAGTGCCTGTGATTTTTGAGAAAATCGAATCATCCACAGAATTCTGAATCCAGAATTTCTCTTTATTTTCTTTGTTCCTCAGTGTTGCCTGAGCAATTCTCTGCGGATTTGTCATGGCAGAAAGGGCAGCTGGATCTGGTTCCACATATCCAAGATCCACTAGTTCCCAACACTCTTGTGCTTGCAAGAAGGATCTCATCCGAAGAGACCAAAACTTGTAATTCTTTCCCAGAAGAATCGGACCCTGAGTTGGTCCTAAATTGCTAGACGATGCCATATTTAAAAAAAATTGTAGATAAGAGAAAAAAAATAGAGGGAAATTTCGTGTTTAGCTCCGATCACCAAAACACCGATTTATCGATGGCCAAAGGGAGCTTATCGGCCTTGAGTTTGGCTTTAGTCACTGTGCAATGTGACCACGCACCTTAATTTTATAGCGCTACGGGCTCTTCCGGTTTTTTGCCTTTCAATTTGTCGAAATGAGAAAGTTGCCTTTGGACAATTTTAACAGTCCAGATCTTCTAATGATCTAACGGTTGAGATCTTATCAGGATATCACGAATCGGTATTTTGCGATTTCTGATGACGACCTCTTCTGGCTCCTCGATTCCCCGATCTCTTATTTGTCGATGGCACTTTCCTTTTGGGACTTACCTTGAATGCTTTGATCTTCACCATGCGTCCTTCTATATTGGACAGTCCTGATTTCTCCTCACGATATCGCGATTTGATATGTTCCGGACGTCTCGTCTCCAAGATCTGTGAAATGCCGAATCCTGATGTGTCGATGGCTCACTCGATCTTGCCCATGTGTCTCTTCAAAATGGATGGCTTCAATCGTTTACGAGGTTTTCACCACAAAGAAACCTGATCTTTTGTCCTTAGGATTCACGATTTACCGAATCACGATGCGGCGATAGAATCTCCTCTTTTGGGACTTTTCCTGAGCCCTCGAATTTACGTCGCGTGTCCCCTCAAGATGGACGGTCCGCGTCGTTTCGCGATTTTGCGACTTGCGACTCCAAATTCTGACAACTTGAAACCACGATTGTTGAAACGCCGACGGTTTCTTCGATGTCCGCCATGTGTCCGAACAAATGGATGACTGAGATATTATCGCTATATCGTGAATCGCGATTTCATGATGCAAATGTGCGATCACTTGGTCTCTTGACTCCCGATGTGCCGATTCCCTAAATGTCGATAGAGTGATGGCTTGGATCTGCTGCCACCTATCCTCTGAGATGGACAGCTCACAAGTCCTCTCATGATTTTGTGATATCGCGTATCGGAGTTTTGGAGTGCAATCTTTTGTGCGTCCAACTCCTGATTATCGATTTTGCGATGGGATGAAATTGACGACTCGCGATCTTTCACGATCAACTGACCAGAATGACTCGTTATTTCGTGATTCACGAATTCTCACAGTAGTCTTCTGACCTTACACCTTGCGAGTAAGCAAAATGTTGTGATCTCGCCATGTGTTTCTTGATGTATGGTCCGGATGATGTCGGGACTTTCTGACTTTACAAGTCAAAAATTCTCGTTGGCACTGCAGAGGATTTAAACCTCGTGCACCTTCTCTTCTGATCTAACGGTTGTCGATCCTTTGCGCAAGATCTGATGGCTGAAATTCTTTCATCTTAATTCTTTCATCTTTTCTGTGCTCTCTTCGTCCCTTCTGAACTGGTTTCCCGCTCTGGATGCATTTGCAGGACGAATCTTATGGCCTCAATGGCTGTTCTTTGCACCTGAGATGCGATCTTTAGTCCTGTGGGAGAAAGATTGGTGAATCTTTCAAAGATTTGAAAGAATCTTACGAGATCTTCATTCTCTGCTTCAATCTTTGACAGATTAGAGAGAATTTAAAAAAAAAATTAAACGATTGTGCCTTCTGCAACAATCTTTAGCGAATTTGAACGAATTCTTTGAATTCTTCAAGATTTCTTCCCTCCTGCAGCTCTTCTTTGTCAATCTTTAACGATTCTTGAAAAGATTACAAGAATCTTTAAAGTTTCTTCTTTCTGCAATCTCTTCTTCCTTGGTCTTTTGAGTGCTTTACACTCTGCTACGTCTCATGAGCTTCTTACACTGATCTTTGAGCGTATGATGTTCTTCTTCCTTGTGGAAGTTTCCCTACAAGGATCTTTCGAGAGTATGATGGACGGCTCTCCAAACCTTGTGAAAGAGATTGTGTCGCATGCTATCAAGATCCGTGAAGCTCTGCGCTATGAGGATCGTGTTGCTCTCCGTACTGTGTGAAGAGGCTTATTGCTGAAGCTCTGATACCATGATAAATTGTGAAGGAAGAAATGCAGAGAGAAAGATAGAACAGAAAACAGTATATTAGAATGTATGAAGAATAGTACAAAACGAGTACATGAAGAAGTAAAGCTGAGAAGGTACAATGCAATGGGAGATAGATGAGCTAAATAGGCTCAAGCAAGACAAAAATAGAAAGTACAGCTGGCAGTGTACAGTCAGACTGTTGAGGTTACAATCTGTTTAACACTTATTACTATTATAATTATATTTTTCTATGTGTCATAAATTTATTTCACTTCAAAGTTTATACAGAGTTTATATACACGTAATATAATATAACTGCATGTATGTATTATGATTGTTATTTATATCATGAAACATTTCAAGCGTCTTCCAAAGACTCTTTGGAGAAAATCCAACAATGCAAATTGTGAATGTACAAGAGTGCCTACGTGCTATTAAAGATGCATTCTTTTGAAAAAATTCAACAATGCACATTATGAATGTGAAACACTGCCTATGTACTATTAAAAATGCATCGAGAATATTCCTCTAAGTGTGATATTTAGCATTCATTCTTATTTGGACACTAAACAACCTCTTCAACAAACCCATCAGTGGTTCTACCATAAACCAATCAACGAGGTTCCAATATATTTTATTTGTTATCATCACGCAGCAGCCATGTGCCAATATATTTTATTTGTATGATTATGCCACTATCATGTGTCGATTTATCTGACATGATGTTCAAATAATAATCCTGACATTTAATCCCAGATTAACTAGTGACACTGATCCAAAAACTCATTTTTTATAATATATGTCAAGTAATTTATTGCTATGTTTTAAATTTTGATCGAGACTAGACTTGGGAAGTGCAATCAATGGAAGGTTAGCAAAAGGTTTGAAGTGTGCCAGATTCTAATTCTATATATAGAAGTCTTTTTATAATTGACAATGGGAGAGATATGTCCAAATTTCAAACAAACTAAATTAGAGAAAAAAAAATTAAAAAAACATGGGAAGAGAATTGTTTTCAATAATAATGATTATTAAGGTTGTACTTGTTTTCAATAACAACACAATAGACCAACCACTTTGGTCAGGGGGCGACGATTCGGGTGAAATTATCGTCCACAACGTCTACTCAGCCATCTCACACTCTCTTTGGTCGACAACCATAAAAGGATGGGAAAAATGCATTTGGAGCTGGCGTATTCCGCCCAAGGTAAAATTATTTACCTAGATTTTGGCAAATTACAAGCTTAACACTTTGGATGTACTGTTAAAAAAAAGGTTGAGACTCTGAAACATCAGACCACCTCTTCATCACCTGTTTTTTCACCAAAAAAAAAGGTTTGGAATATAACTACGTTGACACTAAAACTTACTTCTACATGGGATGGAGCTTCACTCTAGCATTACTTCAAAACCTGGGCACTAAAAGAGCACAAGCATATGCATCTTCCCTCCATCATCTGTTGGACGATCTGGTTGGAAAGAAATAAGACCATCTTTGATAATGGGACCCCATCCACAACTGTTGCAGCATATAAATCCATTTGAATCCTCAATTCTTGGAACTTTTTAATAACAAAATAGACAAGACTTCATCGCACTTTAAAGGTCCCAGATATTGAAGATGTCCTAACAGTGTGGTTTGATGGAGTTGGGCTCACTAATGGGACACTAAGTGGAGTCGAGGGACTGATCAAAATCACCCAAAACACCTTCTACAAATGGACCTTCAATTGTGGCCCAGGCACCAACACCAGGGCATAACTTTTAGGTTCCTGGGCCACACTATTTATAGCATCTAGACTTCACATTGACACCCTACAAGTACTTGGTGATTCCAATGTTGTCATAGAATGGTTGAGTGGCAGGGGTAAACTCCAACCCCTCTCACTCCTAGCTTGGAAGGACAGAATCAAAATTCTTCAACCACTCTTTCAAAATATCAGCTACAAACATATATTTCGTGAACATAACAAGTTTGCCTATCTTCTCTCAAAGGATGCAGGAGAAAGTGGGGATCATTACTTATCACCTCTAGACAGATGGTCATGAGGGCCCTCCCCTCTTTCTAACCCTGTGCTAAGAACAGTTTATCGGTTAATCCTATTTCCTCAGCAGACTTTCAAGACATGAAATCTGGATTCACCACTTATCATAGGCAACATATCTTCTTTGTATCTTATCTTGTGACGGCATATTCATATAGCCTACAGTCAATCTTTACATGCTTGACTTTCTCTCTGTAGCTTACATCTCCTATAACTCTCTCTCACTTTGTTGATTGGAAAATTACAAAGGGGAAAGTTATAAACACCAAATTTTACTGTTGCTTATGTAATCTTGTGTTCAAAACAAAATTATATATTTATACATAATGATAGAAAAAAAAAAGGTTGTACTTGTGAAAAGAATTAAAACTAAATACTAAATTAGTTTTGAAATATATTAAACTAGCACAATCACATGATTGTGGTTGATGAACTTTGATAGGTAATTTAGATCTATTGTAAAGGGCGTTCTAAATTGGCCATCTAACTTAACATTTATTAAATTTGTTCATATTTAATACAAACCCTAACCTTAATATAATATTTGGAACATACATTTAAGTTCATTCAAATTAATTTGTGAAATAGTAATGCAATTTAAATAAAACTATACATTATAATAAATAGAAGTTACACATTTAAACCTTATATTTTTGGGTGAAGTTATACATTTGAACTTTAACTATACATTATCTAAGAACAACAAAATGACACTAAACTCTAATTGGGGATCTAATTATGTAAAGTGAGAACCCTGTTATCTAAGAAATTTAACCAGTAAACTTAGAACCCTAATTATTTAAACTTAGAATATAGCTCCAAACTAAATATTATATAAAAAAAAAATCATATTAAATAAAAAATGATTTCAATCTTCTAAATGAATTTAATTATGTAAAATACTAATCCTAATTATCTAAGAACCAATGAATCTAATTATGTAAAGTGGATCTAATTATGTAAACACGGAACCCTAATTACCTTAATTATCTAAAAACATTAAACCATAAATTGAGAACTCTAATTATGTAAATCTAAGAACAATAAACTAGGAACCCTAATTATCTAAGAATAATTTTGGGAACCTGATATGATAAAGTGAGAACCTGAATTATTTATTTAAGAACCTTGAATTGAGAATCATAATTATGTAATAACCCTAATTATCTAGCTGAGAGCCGTAAACTTAGAAACCTAATTATTTAAAGTTAGAACTGTAAACAATAGGTGTAAGCTATGCATTTATGCTAAATTCCTTCATATAAATGCTAAATAGAAAGAATATCAAGAAGTATCAAACCATGCATGGAAAAGTATAATCATTGAATGTAGTGGATTTTCTTTTTGAGATTTAAAATGAGAAGATTCATTAAGATTGGGTAAATTACTTTTCTCCTTCTAATGATTTGTTAATTTCATTAGTTCTTTGACTACAAGCTTGAACTTATTTTGGCTATCAACATTGCTAAGATGTATCAATCGTTTCACGTCTCTCTCATATTTATACAAATTGGGATAATCATATTTATACAAATTGGGATAAGATAAAATTTGTTTTTAAAATGAATCGTTATGGAAAAACCAATTTTTTCAAAGTATATTCATATCATTACACCTAACAAACAAAAAGAAATCATTAAATTGAGAAATATGAGCACTGTGTGAAAGGGATATTTTTTTTGAATACAATGTTCATACATTTAAAACAATGTAGACACTGAGTAGATGTTTCTTATTTTCTCCACAAAGTGATGGTAAGCATGAACAAATATTAGCTAAAAAGACCATAATGAGATCACTTAGCGTGATGGCTAAATGTCACCATAAAACTAGGATTTATTAATGCTTTTTTAAAATCTCTGCACATTCCTTCCCAATGTCAAAACCTAACAGCTAGGGTTCTTTCCCTAGCCACTCTTTCCCTAACCAAGCATGTGCATTCTTGTTGGACCGTATGATGCATAGTTGTTCCTACACTTTTTTTTCTGTGAAGAGAGAAAAAGTTAGTTCTGTGAGCGGATAACATAGAGAGAAACTAAACCGTGTTATTCTCCATCAACTATTATGCACAAACAAAAGAATTCAAAAATTGGAAGCAAGTTGCTCTAAACATATTAAACAAAACACATGTAAAAATTGAAATTGAAGAAGAATTTTTAATCCTCTTCTCTGTTTCACCCCATTCTAAAAATATGTACAAGAAATGGTATGACGAACCTGTAGGATTGTTGTGCAATCAATGTTGTACCGTCCTGCTCGTCGCGTCCCGCCCGAGACAGCCTTGCATGCAGGATGACCTCTGTCAATCCTGCCTGAGCGCGCCTATCGTTCTCGATAATCAGCTTCCCTACCGTACCTACCTCTGGACTTTCAAGCCAAAGGGAGAGGAAGAGGAGCTCGTCTGACACTGACATTAAAAAACAAAAGTAGCTCGTTCCCACCAGACCAGATCACTGCTCTATGACTGTCTCACCCACATAGCAGAAATTTGGGTCTTCCCAACCTATTTCCTTTCCCTATATAATGCCCTATGACTGTTCCATCAGATAGCTGATCATATAGCATTCCGGCTTGTTATCTCCCTCCTGAAAGGGCAAGTGAACCAAAGTGCCCGGTGGGCTGAGAAGGGTCGAATCGCATCCTGCGTGAGGACTCTGGTATAGTAACTGCTGAGGTTTTTCCTTTTCTTCTTTATGAGGCCCAAACTCCACCGCCCAGCCATGTTCACACGATACGAGATATTGAGTTCCCCCATTTCGACACCATGCAGGACACATTGAACCAACATGGCATGGATGGGAGGGGAGAGCACGTACGGAGCTCAAGTACTTACTGCTGTAAGTGAGGCTACGCCATAAATTAAAACTCATCTTGCACCTGTCCTCATTCTCCTGTCCTCATTCTCCAACGCAAGCATCACATTTTTAGGCCGATAGGAGTTCCTTCTATTGAAATTGTTGGATTAATCATCCTTTTAATCACAGAATTTAATTCAATGGTCAAAAATTGAAATTGCTAGGTATATTCTTCGTCTTACATCCAAATCAATAAATAAGATGGAAAGAACTAACTCTCTTGCATTTATAAAATAGTACGTTTATAATGTTTACTTTTTCACTTTTACTAAACATGATTAAAAAATTACTAAACTGAGTTTTCAATTGTCACAAACCATAATTTAACAAATCCATATAAAATTACTTCAATTTTGACATTTACTTATTCATTACTGATTTTTACTTTATGCGTTAGAAATGTTGGAGCTTTAATATAATTTAAACCATATGTTAACAGGTGGAGTGTCCTGACTCTGTCTCCTTACTAGGCCGTGCTATTGATGCCACATTTCCATGCGTTTCAAATGCCACCCGAGCTTAATCTAATCTTAAAAAATATAAATTGACACCTATGATTAGTGGAATCTAAACCATAACATTGTGGTTGATGCCACCTTTAACATGCTTTTCAAATACCACCCCCCGTGCTCTCTCCTTCCCGGGACTATTGATGCCACCATGCGTTTCAAATGAGTTTTAATATCAAATGCTGAAGTTTTAATATAATTTAAACCATATGTTACCAAGTGGACTGTCCTAGCTCTCTCTCCTTACCGAGCCTGGCTGTTGATGCCACATTTCCATGCGTTTCAAATGCCACCTGATCTTAATCTAATCTTAAATACTAGCACAGTCACAATTATGTGACTGATTAACGCCGAAAGGCATATTTACTTTATACATACGTGTCCACTTTTATGCGCGCAGTTTCTTAAGCCGTCGTGAAGAACGTAGTTGAGTCGTCCTCGACCCATCGTGAAGAAAATGAAACGGGCATCATATATTACTACGCAGAGACATTTGGCATCGTGAGCCCTCGTTGAGCTACGAAGAGACGCTTGAGCTACGCGCATCGTGAGCCGTCGTTGAATTCACATCTAATTCAATAGAAATGAAATGGCAGCAATTTACATCCACGCGCAGATACGCATCTGTTCAGTTTTTTAATAGCTATTGTTATTTGTTAATCACTGAACGTGGCAATCTGGTGATGAGCAAGTAATTTTTTAATTCGATTTAGTAAATGTGAAAAAGTAATCACATAAACGGACGTCTTTATAAATGAGACGAAGTTAATTTATTAAAATCTCATCCATTGATTAGAGAGGACGACGAAGAATATGCCAGCATCTTCAATTGCGAACCGTAAGATTGAAATTTATGATTAAAAGGTGATTAATTCTACCCATTGTCAATAGGTATACGCCTTTCGGCGTAAATATGTTACCAGGTGGAGCGCTCCTTCTCCTTACCAGGCAGAGGGTAGTTAGTTTTTAATAATGGATTATCAGGTGGTGCGTTATGGATCAATAGAGAGCTTGTGATATACGTCAATCAGCGTCATTAATTAAAAAAATGAAAAATGATATTGATCGGCGTATATCAACCACTTTTTATATAAAAGTGATTGTTGCTAGTTTATCCCATATCTGAAATGTATCTCAAGACCATAAATAACAATCATTTACATCCCATGCTTAGGATTAAATAATTATGTATAGAGATGATAGAAACTCTGTCGTTGAAGTAAAATTAAAAAAAACAAAAAAAAAAACGCAGCCAAAGCAAGCTTGCCACGCTTCACAACTAACACAGTCCACTACTATATCAAATGGAACACCATAGAAAGGCGGCCATAAAATGAAACGCCCCCCGCAATCACAAATTGGTAAATATGAGTAACTGACTTTCATGCTAACAAACTATAATTTTTGAAGTATCCTAAATTAGCTGACTTTAAGTTTAACAAACTAAAACTTTTGAAGTATATTAAATTAGCTGTCTTTAATGTTAACAAACTATAATTTTTGAAGTATAATAAATTAGCTCACATTCATTCTAACAAACTATAATTTTTTATGTATAATAAATTAGCCGACTTTCTTGCTAACAAAGTATAATTTTATTAGTTTTGAAGTATATTAAAATAGTTGAATTTCATGTTAACAAATTATAATTAATTAACTGACTTCAATGCTAACAAGCTAAAATTTCATTGAACTGGACAGAGAGGGACTAACTAATTTCATCTTATTCATCCCCAAGGGTGCTGGTAAAACATCTTATTCATCCCCAAAGGTTTATATGTACGTAGATAATAGTTGAGGAAACCAATTATTCATCGAATAATTTCGTAGGTCTGGGTTTACAGATTAGAGAATTATATGTAGGCATGGGTTTATTATATGTAAGCCATAATGCTTAGGAAATTCTCATGAATATTATTGAGGTTCTAAAATCTGTTCACAGTACTTTGAGAATGACCATATTGACCTCTACAATTTGACCCAAATGGAGTATAAAAGAATGATACGAGGAGAGGCATGGAGTACAAGAGAATGTGAAAAGGAAAGGCACACTAATAGTGAAATTTTATATGATGTTTGTTGTTCTTCTACTTATATTGTTGAAATTCTCTTTTGTAACATAAACAAGTGTTGCATGGTAGTGTAGTTCCTACTGGGTTGAATTGGGAATAAATGCATAGGGATGGGGGAAAAGTAGTGGAGGCAGATGGAAACTACAACAGAGATGTGGCAAGCAGCATGAAGCATAGGTGGTATACATTAGGTAAATGACACGTGGCCTCTAGAGTCCTATTTATTTTTTGAAACTATATAATCTATTTTATTATGTTCAAAATTTATATCTATTTTGTCTCTATATGTGACAAGACAAAAAAAGTTATTGTCAAATTAAATAAACATAATTTATTGACATTCAGCATAGTGGAAGATAAAAATTTATGAGGACATAAATATAAAATGAGATAAAAAACAATTTTATTTGAAATATATCAAAAAATAATATTGTTTGTTACATATTCCTAGAAATTTAAATATGTTTGTCATATAGACTGGGATTGGGGCTCTTGCAGACCATAAGAGAAATATGTACAAGAAATAGTACTATGGAAAGAAGAAGTGGGGGATGGTAGAGTGTAATACCTGAAAATAATAAATTGAAAGGTATCAGTCTTTGGCTAGACATTTCTATTTAAAAAAATGGAATAACTGGATTGATAAACAAATCATGATGTGATGTGTATAGACTTACATTGATGGTACATATCACCCATTTTTCTATTTACTTGATAATGCCTTTTTATTGTTGTCATCTACAGCTATTCGAATCATGGCAACTTCCTGTTTCCTTTCATCGACGACCTGCTTCAATTCCCTTTCGAGCCATTCTTCAATGTAGCTTCTCAAGGGGGCAACATTGATCTCATTTTGTATTTTTATGTTGAAAAGTTCATTTTCTAATTCCCTTAGATCTATAGAAAGATTACGCAGAACCTGATCAATTTCTTGATTCTATACCGAATAGTCGACTAGCCAGTTGTCGACATCATCTTCACCATATTCAAGGATGTTGTAAAACTTTTCCAAAGACAACGCCTTAAAAATATCAACCCGTTTATCAAAGGCTTGCTTGGTTAAGGTCAAGGAGTTGATGATTAAGTTGGGGTCTTGGAAGTCGCTGGTCCTTCCAACTAAGTCTATTTCGATCATCTTTGTGAATAATTTTTCTTTCTTTGATATGGCTTGTTCACATGATGAGACAATGAGATGCAGGTTCTTCACTTTTTTTTTCCAGCATGTATTTAATTGAATGATCCAGTTTTTGGATGGGAGATCTTGTTGTCTTCTTCTCATTTCTATCGTGTTGTTGAAAATGTTTCCAAAAGGAAGGACCATGTCTAAATAGAAACATTATTCATTTTTTAAATCCGTCTGCAAATGTTTGAGAAACTTATGTGCCCTCTTCCCAAGGGAAGCCATGGTTTGTGATGTTTCTCATGCCCCAGTAATCAGTTCCCTTCTTTTCTTGATATTATTCTCCACATATCCTCTACACGATGCGAGGAAGCTGGAGGATCCTTTTATCTTGGTTGCAGGGGTGGCGGGCATTTCTATTGCTAAATAACTGGGAAGCAATGGCATAGGAATCAAAGCTTCCTCCAATTCCTTGGCCCGGTCCTTCGGTCTGGCATTCTCAACCTCAATGCCTCCAATGGAATCATCAAGAGAATCTCTAGTTTCTATGTGAAGTCGACAGATTTGGGACGACTACATGTTCGCAAGGTTAAGCTCTGAATGCAATTTTCCTTTCTTATTGTTTACATCTCTCTTTTCAATAATTAATTTTTTAGACTCGTTGTAAAAAACAACGCTCTGGACAACGAAGGATTCATCTTCGTAAAAAAATATGGTATCAGCTATGTCCATTGGATGACTATGTTGGATCGTGTCTTCGAGTTGATCAAGGTTAAATATTACGCTATACAGATCAGGCTCAAGTTTCATGTTCTCACTCTCAATTTCGAGCTCTTCCGCCTATCCTACAATTTCTTTTCTCTTCTTGTCCATGGGAAGCTTGTGAGAACTATCAATTTTAGGGTGAGGAGGGACATTATATCCTCCTCCGTTTGAAGAATTATGAGTTTCTTTCTTGTTGTGTTGGGCCATTGGATCGATGCTCTGGGATGTCGTACTTTTGGGAGTGTTATCCACCAATTGAACACTCTTCTCACCGAGGCCTTTTCCCTGTTTCTTGTACAAGTCAGTGGTGCTTTGCAGTGTGTCTAGGTCATCGACATCAGAGGAAAGAGCGTTATCTCCAGTGTCTCTATTTTCGCTTAGGTTTTTCTTGAAAAAATAATTTTCGAGGCCAAGTGTTAGTAAATGTTCTAAATTTTTTTTATTAGAGTCGAACCCTCTTAGGTTTTTAGCATATCTTAGGTTCAAGTTGCTGAAATGGGCTGTGAATTAGTCAATTTTGTTGGCGTTCCTCAACATGAAGTCCCCTACTTTCCAAGGCGGAGGAATGAACTATTTTTTTCTCTTATCATGGAATAGATGAAACCAATAGTTGTATTGCCTTGCTATTTCTGTAACAAACATTATGTCTATAATGTGACATTGAAGGAGAGGAGGTTTTTCCTTGGAGCCAAAAATCCTTATCACAGTGTAATTATCCATATGTTTAAGTGCCCCCTTCCTGTCTGAAAACATGGTTTCCTGGTCAAATATGCAGGGAACATATTCTCTTAACAACAAAACTTTGAAAATAGACATAAAGTCATTAAAAACCTCATAAAAATAGCAGGAGGCCTTGTGCTTCCACAAGGCCTGGTACCAGAACGTTATTGGGTCGAATTCCCAGTTTATCTACTTGGAGAGAGACAGTTTTGGAAACTAGCAGCAATGCGCTATTGTAAAAACCAAGTAGGATGAAATATAAAATTTCTTCTCATTTTTTAAGCTTGACAATTGGGAACAAATTTCATGGGAAATTAGCTTCCCCCAATAAAAAATGGCTTGTTCCTTGACTGTGAAATACAAAATATAAAGAACCATGTGAGAAATAGTTGTTGCGGATTCATGTCCCATTATTCTTGTAAACAACCAAGAAATCTCCGGGAATGGATTTCTAAATGAACTAACCTGCAATCTTTTCATATCCTTAGGAACTACCATTGTGTCTTCCAGGAACTTAGGCAAGAGGTCCAACCCGTTATTATGCTTTCTTAGGAACTCCTTGGAATCTTTTCCTTTGAACGTCAATGTTGGCTCTGACAATCTTAACATCTAGCGAAAAACCTAAGGTGAAAAAGACACAGAAGAGTGGTCCCACAGTGGAACAATTATTTGGCCTAAAATATATTTATTGGCACACCAAGAGACCAACTCATTACAATCAAAAACTTCAGGGACACAGCCTGCACGAGAAATCCCAGAGGTCCAAATTATTTTGTTTTGGGTGGTAGGGGATGAGTGATAAGAATATGCCCTGGACCACTGGAAGTTATGGTACTCGTACCTAAATATGTACACTGTATCTCCACAGAACTATTGTTGAGCTAGTTCCATAAGTTTATGAGAACGCTCATTTTCTCCAAACGATGGTTGAAATGAATAGTTAGAGGGGTAATATAACCTTCGACAAATGTTGGTTCAATGCCTATGAATGGGAAAGATCCTCGAGCCTTTTCCTCATTAATGAAAATCTATATGGGTGTTGCATGATGATTTGTTATCAGTAAATCTTACTTATTGCATACTTAGAAGTGCGAAGGTGGTAGGTACGACGAAGAGAAATTAAAGATTGGAGGTTTCGTGAACGTGCCAACCTGACAACATACGAATGACATTCCATGATTTTGAAATCAACACTCGGAAGGGATAATATAACCCTCCACAAATCTTGGTTTAATGCATATTAATGGGATATCTCCTCAAGCCTTTCGATCACCAATGAAAATATATATGGTTCCTGCACCATGAGTTGATAGTATTAAAGCTTACTAATTGCATATTTAGAAACAAGACATATATATAAACAATTTTTTATTATAGACAAGTGAGAAGGTGACGGAGATGGGAAAGAGAAAGCAAGGAATGGCAAGGTATGAATAGCGGTCGGAGGGGATTCAAAATAGGGTTACGAGGGATACTCGGAAGAGGTGACTGTCCGACGGTAAAATTTTATGTCGCAGAATTTTTGACTACAAAACATGTAAAATGGAAGAGAGCATGATGGGGCAGCTCAGTAGTTTGTTTGTATATTCGCATAATTCCGGGAAAGTGGCTAAGTATGGAATAGGGAAATGATTGGTCAGACTCATTTTTGGAATTAAGGATTGAATATTTCATGAACGGGCCAACCCGACGACGGGCGAATGACATTCCATGACATTTAAAATTAACAGTCGGAAGGGATAATATAACCCTTCATAAATTTTGGTTTAATGCATATAAATGGGAGGTCTCCTCAAATCTTGGTTTAGCATTAAAGCTTGCCAATTGCATACTTAGAAATAAGACCTGATATATAAACACACACACAATATATATATATATATATATATATATATATATATATACAATCTTTTTTATTATAAATAAGATTATTTTATATATATATATATATATATATATATATATATATATATATATATATATTAATGTTTTTCTAAACAAATTTTTATTATAAACAAGTGCGAAGATGACGGGGACGGGGAAGAGCAAGTAGGGAATGGCCAATTATGAAAAGCGGTTAGATGGGTTTCATAATAGGGTTACAGGATATTGTGAGGAGAGGAGAGGGCCCGACGGTCAAATTGCATGTCTCAAAAATTTTGACTGCAAAAGGCGAAAAAGAGAAAAGTGCATGATGGGGCAGTCCAACAGACGGTTTGTATATTTTTGGAATTCGGGGTACTGTTTGCAGGTCATGGAACAATGGAAGGGAAATTTTGAGCCCGCCTATCTAGGAACCCGCAATTGAAAAATTCTATAAGTATGGAATAGGGAAATAGTTGGTCGGACTCATTTTCGCTAATATATTGAAATTTGTAATAGATATCCCATTACCTAGCAAGATCTTTACTGCATGTATATCGTGGAATTTCAGGTGTTGTTTGCAGGTCGTGGAAAAATGCAAGGGAAATATTGAAACCGCCTGTCCGAGAACCCGCAAGCGAAAAAGTCAGTAAGTATTTGTAATAGATATCCCATTAGCTGGGAGGATATTTTATGCATGTTTCTATACAAGATGTGTAGGAAACATTATTATGACGGTCTCCTCAAGGCATGGTGAGATGCTAGAATTAAACCTCAGTTATTGCATACTTGGAAATACGTGCAAAGGGTGTGGGCACAGGAAACAACGATTAGGAATTGGCTATTTCATGAACCCGCCAACCTGACGATCCATGAAAGAAATTCAAAGAAATGGAGAATTATGGAAAGTGGATGGACGGGCTTCAAAATGAGGTGACTATAGTTCCACAGGAGACGTGAGGACCTGATGGTCAAATTGTAAGTATAGAAACTTTTGAGTGAAAAATGTGCACCACGGAAGAGGGGATGATGGGCACACTGTGTAAGATGGAATAGGGGATAATGGTCACACTGTGTAAGATAGAATAGGGTATGACATGAGAGTCTGTTTGCAAGTTTGTATATTGTTGAAGTCATGGCATTGTTTGTAGGTTACGAAACAATAGAATTGCAATCTAGAGCCCGCATACCCGGGAATCCGCAGATGGAGAAGTGGCTAGGTATGGAATGGGGAATTGGTCGGTCGGAGTTGCAATATAAAATCATGAGTGAAAATATGAACCTGCGAGTCCACCAACCTGCGCAGCTAGACATTTTTGGAAAAAATGACTAACTAACGAGAAAGATAAACTGCAGGAAAAAGAGAAACAAGAAATTGGTTAAGTAGAGAAGATGGAAAAGAAGGGATAATACATTCACATCTGTAATAGATATCCCATTTCCTGGAAAGATATTTTCTCCATGTTTTTGGAGAAGTTATATACTTATTCCATATACTTGGAAAGAAGTGCGAAGGTGGCAGGCATAGAAAACAATGACTAGGAATTGGAAATTTTTTGAACTTGCCAACCTGACAATCCGCGAAAGATATTGCAAGAAATGCCCATGTGGAAAGTGGTCAAAGGGGCTTCAAAATAGACTAACAAGGGTTCCAGAGGAGACGTGAGGCCCTGACGATCAAATTTTATTGATCAAAACTTTTGAGTGCAAACTGTGTAACATGGAAGAGGGGCTGATGTAGGAGTTTGGAAGTCAATTTGTATATCACAGAAGACGGAGGGTTGTTTGGAGGTCAAGGAACACTGGAAGTGCAATCTTCCTATCTAGGAACCCGCAAGCGAAAAAATTTGGGTAAGTATGGAATTGGAGGGGCGAAAGAGATTCCAAGAAATGGTGAAATATGGAAAGAGGATGCATGGGTTTCAAAATGGGGTGACAATAGTTTCCCAAGAGACATGAGGACCCAAAGGTCAAATTGCAGGTCTCAAAACTTTCGAGTGAAAAATGTGTATCATGGAAGAGGGTATGATGTGGAAGCACGAGAATAAATTTGTATCTCACGGAGATCCGAGTGTTGTTTCCAGGTCACAGAACAATGTAAGTGAAATATAGAGCCCGCCTGCCTGGGAATCCACGATCTAAAAAGTGGCTAATCATGGAATGGGTAGCGTTTGGTCAGAGTCGGGATATAAAAATATGAATGAAAATGTGAACCCGTGAGTCCTCCAACACGCGCATTGACATATTTTTGAAAAAATGACTAAGTAAGAAGAAAGAAAAAGTAGAGGAGGAAAAGAAATGAGAATTTGGTTAAGTATAGAAGAGGGAAAATAAGATCCAATATATTCAAATCTGCAATAGATATTCCATTTCCTGGCAAGATCTTTTCTGTATGTTTCTAGAGAAGTTGTATACTTATTGCATATACTTGGAAAGAAGTCTGAAGGTAGCTAGCATAGGAAACAACAACTAGAAATTAGAAATTTCTTGGACCTGCCAACTCGACGATCCGCGAAAGAGATATCAAGAAATTGTCAAGTGTGGAAAGTGGTCAGACGGGCTTCAAAATAGGGTGACAAGGGTTCCCGAGGAGATGCAAAGCCCTGATTGTCAAATTGTATGTATTGGAACATTTCAGAGCAAAATGTGTAACGCGGAAGAGGGGATGATGTGGGAGTCCAGAAGTAAATTTGCATATCGCAGAAGCCATAGTGTTGTTTGTAGGTCATAGAACAATGGAAGTGAAATTTAGAGAAAGGTGAAGCACTCCGTCGAAATCGCAATATAAAAGCATGAATGAAAATGTGAACGAGTGAATCCACCAACCCGCACAACAAAACATTTTTGAAAAAAACAACTAAGTAACTAGAAAGAGAAACTACAGGGGATAAAAGAGTGGGAAAATAGAAAAGCGGAGGGAAATTTTCATAAGCGGGGATTGGTTTCAAACAAGCCCCATTGTTGCAAAACCATCATTTTCTAGTCCAATACTTTATCCACTTATTCGTTTTATATTGTGCTTGCACCATTAAAAAGGGTGTGAGCAAATGCTTTGTTGACGATTAGAGTTTATTGCAACTTGTGGGAGTAATTGTGTTCTTGATACATTCTTCCATGACTTTAACATATTAACTTAAGTATTAAAATTATTGCATGATGGATTGTTAGCATTAAAGCTTAATAATTGCATGTCTAGAAACAACAATGACAGTGTTGAATTTTAATATTGTAGTTGATTTCATAGTCCCATTTGAATACAGCCACCATATACCATAACAAAGTAAAAAATGCTCAAATAGAGGCCAGGGGATGGATAGCTAATAAAATATTCCCTTTCGGACTAAAGGAATCAAGCAAGAGAAAGGGATATAAGAAATTGTTTTCTTAGCAAGGCTGAGATGAAAATGATATTTATATGGAGGGGCTCAGATTGTCACATTATGATTTGGTATTATGATGTTCCATCTCCATTACGAATAGAATTGAACGTTGGTTTGAAGCTATTTGAAATTCCTTTTTGTTTCCCTAAAATCTTGATGGATCGACACAATGCATTGTCATATAATTGTTAAATGCTCCATTTTAGATCAAATTACTTGAGCCAATACAATATTGAAGAACTACGAGACTATCGAACCATGCCAATAAGAACATGTGTTAAATTCAGAAAAGAAGCAGCAACCAAGACTCCAAGGAATTTTTTTTTAATAGTAAATCCATTAAAAAAAAGAATACTGGGCAGTGTATATCTATCCATAGAAATTGGACCAAGTTATTTGGACCAAAGCATTGAACATGTTTTCCATAAACACAAGCACAAGACCTGCAACATGTAGGAGCCATCGAGATTTGCTTCAACATGCATACAAACTGATTACCATGATTTTTTTACGAAATCTTTGCAGTCTTCTCCTCAGGGGGTCAATGTTCACTACCCCAATATCAATATCTTGTAGAAGACCTGAGGCGACAAAGAAATAGTAGAGTGGTTCCTCAGTGGAATAAATCCTTAGCTTGAAGTAGATGAACAATAGTCTTGCGGTAAAATTGATATTTCTCACAAGATTCCCATGAGGGAGAAGATGAAAATTGTTTTATGGTAAATGAAAGAGCCCGAAAATGAAAGTTAGGACACACCAAGAAACCATATCCCCACAGTCAAAGACTTTAGGGAAACAGGTTGCACGAGCAATTTCAGAGGCCCAAATTAGTCCATTCTAGGTGGAAGGAGATGAGTAGTAGGAATATGCCTTGCACTAGTGGGATTTTTGGTCCTCATCCCCTAAGATGTTAATTTTATATCTAGAGAATAGGAGAGTGATCTTGTAATTGAATAATTTTTTCTCTTGAAATATATCTCTGGGAGCATCAATAGATCATTTCCTTACAGTGAAAGACTTTCGCCCAGAACGAACTAATTTGTACCTCTGGAATTCCTACTTTGGAATTGCAAAGAAACTATTGCATTCAATGTCAGTTTCTTTTCTGAAACCTCTTCTTTTGGTGTTGTCAGGGCCTCCATCGTTGAGGCAAAAAGTGCCCCCCATTATGGTTGATTTCAATTTGGGCGTAGGAGTGCGACCAACATCTACAGTTCCATCATCCATTTCCATATCGTCTTCCATCAATTCATCTTCTTCCGGCTCGAAATCGATCACATCAACCTCTGCGCCAACCATCAATGCAAGAGGGCAGGTTGTCTAAGCAGGTGGGGTTGCCTTGGAATTATTTGGCTTGAAATATATCTCTTGGTGCGCCAAGGGACCATCTCCTTTTTTTCGCCTGGATGGAGGGAGATGAGTAGTAAGAATATTCCCTGAAATACTAGAACCTCTAACCATCATGCCTGAAGGTGTTTACTGTATCTAGATAGAACTGTTGTGGAACTACTGCCATAAGTTAACGAGAATTTTTTTTTTTCTCTAGATGATGTTTGAAATGAAAATTGGGGAGGGATAATATAACTCTTTGCAAATATTGGTTTAATGCATATCAATGGAATATCTCCTCGAGCCTTTCGTTGATCAATGACAATCTCGACGGTTTGTACGTGATGAGTTGTTACCATTAAAGCTTACTAATGGCATATTTAGAAAAAAGTGTGAAGGTAGTGCTGACGATGAAGAGCAATTAAGGATTAGATATTTCATAAAGGCACCAACCAACTGATGCATGAAAGATATTGCATCATGTTTGAAATGAATACTTGGAAAGGTTAACACTCTTCTACGCAAATCTTGGTGTAATTCGTATTAATGACAAATCTTCTCCAACCTTTTGGAAATTAATGACAATCTTAACAGTTCCTGCATGATGAGATACTAGCATTAAAGATTAATAATTTCCTATCTAGAAAGAAGTATGAAGGTGGCGAGGATGGTGAAGAGAGACTAAGCATTTTACATTTTGTCCACCCACCAACCTGCAAAAGAGATTCCAAGAAATGGCCAAGTATGGAAAGCAGTCAGGCGGGCTTCAAAAACAGGGTCACAAGATATACTCAAGAGATGTGAGGGGGTGATTGTTAAATTGTATGTATCCGAACTTTTGACTACACAATGTGTAACACGGAACAGGGCACAATGACAGATTTTGGTTGTCAATTTATATATTGCAGAATTTCGGGTATTTTTGTAGGTAGCGGAACAATGGAAGCGCAATGTTCAGAAATCATGGCCAGGATTTGATGATGGTAATAGTGGCCAAGTATGCAATGGGTAAATGTTTGGTCACACTCGTGATATAAAACCATGAGACATACTCGGAACATGGAATATTGACAGTCTTGAAAACAGGGCGACAAGCTCTACTCAGGAGACGTGAGGGCCCGATGGTCAAATTGTATCTATCCCAACTATTGATTGCAAAATCTGTAACACAGAACATGAGACAATGACGGATTTTGAGGGTCAATTTGTATATTGTGGAACTTCGGGTGTTGTATATAAAAGCACTAGACATTTGGAAGAATGACACATTTGGAAAAAGGACCAAGTAAACAGAAAGCGAAAGAAAATGAGAAAAAGGGGAATTTGTTTGCTAATTTGCAGATCGGGGAAGTATGGGTGTTGTTTGCAAGTGGCAGAATAATGGAAATGCAATGTTGAACCTGCCTATCTAAGAACCCACGATCCAAAAATTTTGCTCAATATGAAACATGGAAGCGGTTGGTCGAGTTGGTGATATAAAATTATTAGTGGAAATCTGAATACGTGAATCCACCAACTCCCGCACCTAGACATTTTCCAAAAAATGACTAAGTAACCAGAAAGGGAAAGCAGAGGGAAAAAAGAAAGGGGATGGTGATTTTCGGAAGCGAGAATTGGTGTAAGAAATCCCCATTGATGGTATTAACAGTAACTATGAAATGCATTAAACATGTGAACAAGTTCTTCAATCAAGGAATAGATAAAGAGAGCCATGCTTATAGTTTATAGGATGTGTTTGTATAAGAGAAGCATCGAAAAGCCATAAGAAAATCAATTTTGTGATGTTTAAGTAAAGTTATTATACTCTCAACTTCACCGCAAGTATAACAACAATGAATTTGAATTTTAATGTTCTGTCGTTGATATGATAGTGCCATTGGACTTCGAACAATATATATCATTTTATTTCAAATTATTCCTGGAGATGAATTTTTCTAAGTTCATCGATCGAGGAAAAGTGTTAAAATGAGTCACATACTACATTTGTGTCAGAGATATTATATTAAAAGGAAAAGCATGTCCTGTATATTCTTTAAGATAATAAAAAAATGGTAAAGATCCTGAATGTATTATTAATTTTCTAGAAAGAAGCATACAACCAAGAACCAAGTAAACACCAAATGTATTGAAAGTCAAGGCACAAGGAAACACATGAACATAGAAGGCGCCAAGCAAGATCCCACAAGGTTCCATAGAGAAGTATTCATCAAAATTTGCATCAAAAAATTTGATATATAAAAAAAAACATGTGGCATTGGTTTTCTCTTGCATCTAGTGTATGTTCCCATGAGAAAATAATCGAGGCCATGGGATATGAACAAAATTTTGTCAAACACAAGACAACACAAAACCAACAAAGCTTCACCATTGCACCCTAGCTATAACCAAGCCTCAAAATGGGGAACAAGAAACTTGTCGATTACTATTTTACCATGAAGCAAGATAACCATGGACATTTTCTTCTAATAATTCCATCTTCTATCACTACTAGTTTTAACAATGCCAAATTTTCAATATTATTGGAAATGCCTAATGGTTCTTCCCATAGGATTAAGCTATTTCAACGGTTCAAAATTTGGTCCTGAGTTATTTACAATTTGATACTTTGTATGGGGTTTGTCCTCATGCTTCCCATTTATGGACTGAACAATCTTCTGCACTTGTACATCACCAATAGTTGCACCTGCCTGTATGAATTCCAATACTCGAACTCCCCAATATCTATAGTGAGTTATGAATATCTCAAGCTCATGTTTCAATCCCTGTTAAGTCATTTTTTGTCAATAACAACATCGAGAAAATGCAGATACCATAACATAAATGTATAGTTGGAGACCATCTTGATTTTTATTTGGGTACCAAAAAAAAATGCAGAAATTCTGCCATGGCTATATAGTTGTAAAACATATTTCTAATTTGGGCACCCAAAAAGGTGCAGACTCCTCCAACAAAGTCACATCCAGCGAGCATTTTTTTTCATTTGCACACCCTAAAAAATATGCAAAGTTCTTACTAGGATATGCAAAAAAACATGAAAATAACAACATCGATTGCATTTGTATTTAGATTCTCCTTGTTGTTTCAAGTGCACAAGATGAGACAAAATCTCTGGAAATAAAATTTTACAGCCATAGATGTAAACTCCAAAGAACTCAAGTCTGACAAACATTCATCTGGGTGTTGAAGAAAAATTACAGACACACATGAGATTTTTTTGTGTCTTGCCAAAGCTTGATATGATTATTTATTTTTATTTTTTTCAGTTGATATGCAATATTGCATTGTCCTCATTTAAGGTAAATTTGCTATGTATCTGAAAGTCACGCAACATGTAGACACTATTTGCCTTTTACTGTAGGTATTCTTCATATGAAAATTCTACTAACCTAGGAAGCACATATTGTAATAGAGGTTGTCTAATTGTACAATGTATGATTGTGTTGCCCATTGTTCGGATGGCAACATTGAGGCAATGCCTATATATGTCAGGGCATTTTTTACTGCATCGTAGACAATCAATTGTATCATCACTTATGAAAGAAGAAACAGAAGAAGGAGAGTTACATTTGGTACATACAAGCTTGAAGGGGGTAGAGTACGTATTCACTGCAACGAAAACACCCTCAACCTAGGAATGTGAGNACAAAAAAAAAAAAAAATACAGAAAATCGGTGAAGGCAATTTGTATGATCAAAGTGAGGATGAAATTGTAGATGTATACGCACAACAGTTGTAGTGATATTTAGTTTCTTGAGATCCTGTACTATGTATGTTCACAATTCTGTTACAAATGTTGCTTGGATTGTGCAAAATATCCTTTCTTTAACATATCTTTTATTTGTTATATTTTTGAAGAGAATAAGTGGAAATTTCCCTTTATGCAATTGTTGTTCCATTGAGGAAAATAAATTTGAATAGTTGTTGAACAATTGCAGCTACAACATGAAACAGTGCAATATTTTTGTAACATAATCGAAATACATGGACATGTGAAAGTAAAGCACAAAACTAGATATGGAGAACAGTATCATTTCCTTGTCATTGTCTGACTCTCCATATTTTATATGGAGAATGTATTGCGATCCAAGTTTTCTCACGAGTGTGAAAGTTGCACCAATGGTTCTGATTGGGTAAATGTCATTACTCTGTGCAAGTTGATTGATAGTTGTGTCAGGGACAGAACGATATTCTGAACAAATAGCGGGAATTTTTTCCACAATACTTGTTTCGTTGAGTGATATAATATGATCAAAATCACCACTGTCATATACTATTTTGGGCAATATATTAAAATTTGTAATGGATATCCCATTACCTGGAAATATCTTTTCCTCATGTTTCTGGACAAGATGTATGGGAATAGTCAGTGTGACTGTCATGAGGGCCTCCTTGTTTTTCATGTCAACACGCATAATGTATCTAGTTTTGTTTTCCTTTTCCAAGTAGGTTCTATAGATGACCATTATGTCCCTGGCGAACACTTGTCCAATTCAGTGGTTGTTCAAGCCCTCTATTTATAGTATTTTGGGTGTTACAAGTTTAGATCTCCTGACATTTTTTTAACAGGAAAAGTAATGTGAATGGTAGTGTGCATTATTTTTTTGTTTTCTTTTTTCCTAACATAAATGTACAAGTAAACGAACAACTTGGATGAAGTATGGAGCTGGAGTTTTTCAACCAGACCTCTTAGTGTATGGAACATGCGTTATGTTCGGCGTCTCTCTTACGCTTGTTGATACTTCTTGTGAACTGCAAAGTATGTGTTGCCGATAAAATCAACATATTTACCATGGCAAAGATGAATAAATAGTTGAGGATATTTGTTTGGTAAACATATGAGGAAAAAAATGTATGCATTTTTACCTTTGGCCTTGTCAATCTGCCGATGTTTGTGAAGATTGAATGCTCATGGCCATGTTACTAGTCCAAATTTTTCTGATGCAATCATGTGTAGAAGAACATCATAAGGACTAAATAATCATATGCATTGTATATTTTCCATAATTGTTATTAATGTCACAGACAGGGTTGAAGGAGATGGAATACGAAATAGGTTTTCAAGGGATACTTAGGAAACATGAGGACCCGATGATAAAATTGTATGCCTCGGATATTTTGAATTAAAAAATGTGTAACAATAAGTAGGGCGTGATGGGGGGGTACGACGATCAATCTGTATATTGCGAAACCTCTGAAGCCAGAGGCGCAATCTTGAACCTGCCATCCTGGGAACCTGCAATTGAAAAAGTGGGTAAGTATGTAATGAGGTAGAAGCATGACTATAAATGTGAACCTGTGAATCTTCCAACCCACACACCTAGGAATTTTCAGAAAGACAACTAAGCAAAGGAACCAGAAAGAAAAATTAGACAAGAAAATTTAAGTATAGAAGAGGGGAAAAAAATGGATACTGGAAAGTGGAAAAATTATAAATGGGGATCGAAATGTTTGGAAGTGGGAAGTCTCAACAAAGGACCATTGTTCCCAAGTCATCATTTTCTAGTCCAATATTATATGCCCCTACCCGTTTTCTATCTTTGATTTACTAGCAGAGTTGGTATACCTTTTCGAAGATTGTACCACAGAGCCCTCTTTTGTGGCATATAAGAATTTATCTTCATGTCCAACCAAGTTGTTTCATTCAATGTAGCAACGTCGAACATACAGTGGACATGAAGGCAATTTAGTATGCAGAAATACATGTAAAAGAAAGAAATACACTTATATTTATTTCAATGTATCAGCAAAGAGAATACAATTCACATGAGAATAAGTTACTATGTAGAAAGATACATAGTATATACATATAGTAAAAAAGGTGCAAAGTAGTGGAACAAGTAGAACAAATACACAGAAAATAAATGAAATACTAAACAGTGGAATATGAAATAAGAGTACAGGTATGCGCCTTTGTAACTCCTCCTCTACATTCACACCAAAGAGTCCATCGTCCTCGTCATCCACTTTGTTTGTTTAAATGTAGCAATGTAGGAAAAATACAATGGACATGAAGGAAGTTAGTATGCAGGAAGACATGTAAAAATAAATAAACAAAGTTCGAATTTTTTCAATGTAGCGGCACAGGAAATACAAAGGACATGAAGATAAGTTATTATGTAGGAAGGTATGCAATATCTACATACAATAAATTAGGTCAACACATATACAGACAACAAATGAAATATAAAACAAAGGAATATGAAATAACAATACAAGCATGTACCTTTGTATCTCCTCTTCCACCGTTGCAGTTAAGACTCCTTCATTTTATACAACTTTTCTGTTTGTTTGAATGTGGGAACACACAAAATACAATGAACATGAATGGAAGATGGTATGAAGAGAAGAACAAGTAATATGTACATACATTGAATGAGAATCAACAAATAGAATAAAATATAGTTAGAAACATGAAGCTTTTCTTTTCTACATCCATGGTTGCAAATATATAAAGTTTTTTCCTGCCCAAAATATATTACAAGCCACAAAATATCAAGAAATTGCATGGCCATAGCTAAATGATTTTGTTTTTCTGTAGAAAAGTATCCAGATATGCTTAAAGACATGGAAATATAATTTTGTAGTATCTTTGGTGTACATATCATATTTAAAGACAAATTGTATCTTGGTCACACCGGTCTGTGTACAGGATAAAGAGGTTGTATTGATACGGGCAAATTTCACCATATATGGTTAATAAGTGTGTTTTGCACATGTTTTATATTAACAAAAAGACAATGAACATTGTAATTGCACATGTATTTTTTCAATCATTTCTTATGCCACTATTTTGTATCATGTCAACAATGAAGTATCCTAGAATGATAATGGTTTCATCCAAATGTAAATGGTGTGATCCATTTCAGCACACATCAATTCTGCTAGCAATGTTGCACGCCAAACAACATTGAAACTGAATACTGCAAGTTGCAATCCATAGAAAACCACTCCTAGTAGAACCATCTCAGTATCCTTTTCTTCTATAAGAAAATTTTAAAAAGACATGTAGGTATGGTCAAGAACCAGGAAAAAGAATTGGAGAAAAATTTAACAGTAGGACAAGCGAGCATGAAACAAGCACTAGATCTCGAGTTTGCCTGAAATGACAAACAAAATAACTGCAGGTCCACTCGTGGGTGCAACACCTGAACACCGCAAAGTGAAAAAAAACAAAAAATCTCCAACTTCCGGCGCAGAACCCCAACCCTACAAATGCGAAGTAAAAAAAAGAAAATAGCAAGAGACAAATAGCGAGCAAGCATGAACAAGCCCAACTGCATCCCCAGGGCCCCGAACTCGTAAACTTGAGCCAAACAACAACAAGCAGTAACCAACGAACCAACGAACCAACAAATAAGAAACAACCACCGAACTAGTAAACAACATATGTATCTCCAACGATTACCAAACTACAGTCGAAGCACAGAAGGAACCAAAAAAATATGATGAGCATTGTAGTAGAAATAATCAAACATTCTTACTTGCAAACTGAAAACATTGAACAACAAAGAACGAATAGAAAATGAAATAATGGCATTGAAACTTACTCTGAAACGATGAATGATAGAAGCGCAAGTCAAATTGTGGCTACAACACCTAGACCCCACAAAGTAAAAAAAAAAAAACGATCCGATTGTGAATGCAGGACCCCAACCCTACAAAGTTTAACTAAAAAAAAGCAATAAACAAGCACCAATAGGTCCAACCGCAGGCACAAGTTCCCAACCTTGCAAAGTTGAACCAAACAACAACAACCAGTGACCGACGAACCAGTGAACAAGAAGCACCCACCGAACCAGTAAACAATGTATGTAGCTTCAATGATGACCAAATTGCATTCCAATCATAGAAGAAGTATGAAACATATAATGCCTATTCAACTGGCGGTGGACAACAATATTGTCCAAATTCACTGCAACATTGTATGGAAATAATTGAGGGAAAATGTACTCTGAGAAGCCTATTTAGGTAAACATTTAAGGTTGTCAGGGTGTCTAAGGGCCTCGCGGTATGCAAACATTTAAGTTGTCAGTCATGTTTCAAGACCTTACACTATATAAACATTCAAGTTGTCGGGCCTATTCAAGCACCTCAAAAAAAGTGCCAATGCTCTAAACATTCAGTATGTAAAGAACTAATAATAATAATCATAATAATAAAGTACATATTAATATGCAAACTTTATAGTCCCTCTATGCATTCGGCATGGACTAATAATAAAAAAACATTAAAAAATAGCATCCATGTTGAACTTTCGGTATGTAAACATTTCAGTAAAAATTAAAAATGAGTGTCTAAGCTCAAATCTTTGGATATCTACACATTTACAACATTGGGAACAATGAAGCTGGCAATGATACCTCGAATATATTCTCCAATGAAATGGTGACATATAAGTTTATATATATATATATA
>ML778304.1:969065-1003042 GCA_009831015.1 Picea engelmannii
ATAATGTTTTTACTTCTATAGTATGAACAATACAGATGATGCGAAAATTTATAGTCAAAGGACATATTAATATGAAGTCAATGAATTATCAATCACTATAGTCCCTATGTGCCCTTGGTAGGGACTAATAACATGGAAATACAATGTGATTGATGGAAAAATGTGCTAAGGCTAAGGACATAAAGGCCTTAAATGTGAATATTTTTTTGTTAGGCCTTAAATGTGAATATTTTTTTTTAATATTTTGGGTGTATCACTCAAGAAAACAACATTTATAGAGCTATTATCATACTTTCTCATTTTGGAGGCCTATGGTCTTATAGTTGAATGGACATTACTATCTATGAATATGATATGTGGTTTTAGTTATTTAAGGTAATTATTTTCCAAAGACTGGTAGCTAATTGTGATGGGCTCCTATGTTTAGAATTTTTGCTATCTCCCGGATAGAGATATATATACGTGTAAAATAAAACTAATTGTAGATGGAAAGTGGGGATGTATCTAATGTTAGAGTATAATTACTCTAGTAACTATTTAAGGAAAATTTTAATGTTAGAATATAATTATTCCCTAGACTCTAGAAGAGTTTTCGGTACTTGTGCATTAGCTTTTTTTGGGGAATCTTATTATTAGTATGTTTTATGTATTTAACTATTTATGGAGAAGCAATGACTTGTATTTTTTTTGGTATGTTTTTATTGAGTTCATGCAGCCACAGTTGTTCTAAATTTGCCTGTCCTCCTTCAAGGTCATATCATGACATGCAGTTAGAGAGGGAGCCTGTAGAAAACCAAAAAGGGGTCGCGGAGTTGGGTTGGTGGTTGTAGATCACAGTGAGATTAGAGAGGAACCCTGCAGAAAATTCAAGTTGAGGCCGAGGATCAGTGACGACAACCTAAGAAATCAAGAGGAGACTATTGTCGTTCATTGGATTAAGGGAGAGCCACTTCCATTCTTGTTTCCTACACTGTCGCCATCCATAGAAGTCAAAGAAGAGGTTGCAGAGCCACAGAGAAGAACGGAGAGCAAGAGGGAAAGTTATTGATGGAGAGCGAGAGAGCAA
The DNA here is from genome assembly GCA_009831015.1 of Picea engelmannii. Lineage (NCBI taxonomy): Eukaryota > Viridiplantae > Streptophyta > Pinopsida > Pinales > Pinaceae > Picea > Picea engelmannii. The sequence goes on from ML778304.1 coordinate 970,132, forward strand.
GTTATTGGTCGCAATAGGAAATTTCAGGACAAAGACAAGATAGCCACTTTTATTATCTGTGGGATACCATGCTATTTGTTGAAGGAGCCAAGGCCTACGAAATAGTCTCCACTAGAACCCTAGAGATCTTAATATATCCACCTTTACTTGTAAAAAAAACAAAAATTAAAAAATTGGTTCGAAAGTTGAAATTTGCATGATTTTTCTTAGTGGATATCTATATGGTAATTATTTCTTAAATGGAAATAATATATTGAATCCCAAGTATATGATGTGAAATATATGTCATTATTTTATTTTAAAGGAGGTAAGTGAGATTTGTTTTTGGAATGTGTAAAGAAATAAAAATAAATAAATAAAAGTGTTTTTTGGTTTTTTTTTTAAGTATGGAGTGCAAGTAACAAAAAAATCCACCGTTTTTGTTTAGAAGTTACAAACAAAATATGGCTTAAAGGAGTAGTTTTACACAATTATAGATCCCAATTCTTATAGGAAAAAATGTTATATGGATGTTCACATTTATACAAAACCAACTGATCAACTCAAAAATAACAGGAAGAAGGTTGAAAAATCTCTCTATCTCATCCAAAAGAGCTTGGACGAAAGTATATTTCCCAAGATCTTAGCAATGAGATTCTCAAAGACAATGTGGAACATATTATAAATTAACTATCAAGGTATTACCAAGGAAATAACAATCCAATTGCTGACATTACGAATTAATTTTGAGAATCTAAAGATGAAGCAGTCATATTCAATAGACCAGTACATGACCCAAGTCATGAACAAAGGTTCTCAATCAGATATTGGTGGAAAAGGTTCTTATAACCTTGACTAATAAGTTTGATGTAGTGGTTATATCCATTGAAGAATCTAAGGACTTCACAGAGCTATTAGTGGATGAGTTGTTGGGATCCTTGTTATCCCGTGAGTCTAGGATGAACATATATGATGATTCCTTGGAAAATGCATTCAGATCCCAAGTATTGATATCAAGAGGTAGAGGAGGATCAATGTCAAGAGGCAGAGGAAAGAGTAACAAAACAAACAACCAAAGAGATAGGTCAAAACAATAAAGGACACCAAATCAAAATCATCATAGCTTAAGGGTGAGTAGCAACAAAATCTCACAACCAAATCAAACGTATTACAAATACAAAGTTAAATGTTTTGATTGTAACAAGATGGGTCATTATGCACATGAATGCAGGAAGAAGAAGGATGACCTTAGCTGACAAGATGCAAATTATTCTAACACCACTGAGAACTATTAAGACTCATTATTCCTTTATTGTAATGTTGCTCAAGATACTTATAATTATATTTGGTTCTTCGATAGTGGATGTAGCAATCATATGACAGGAGACAAAATCTTAATTAAATATTTGGATGATTCAATGAGGATTGAAGTCAAGTTGGGGTTGGATAATATTCTAAAATTCATGGGAAAAGGAATGATCAACATCCAGACCAAACAAGGTCATAAAAGACAAATTATAACAGATGTGTATTATGCCCCAAGTTTGAAACATAATCTTATTAGTGTTGGCCAACTTATTAAAAAGTGTTATGATATAATATTTAAGGGTAATGATTGTTTCATATATCATAAACCTCCAAATGAGATGTTGATTTCTAGGGTAAATATGAAAAATAATAGAATGTATCCTCGTTTCATGAATTATGATAGACAAGTTGTCTCTCTTTCCCAAAATACAACATCTTTAGAAAAAAAATTGTTGTCGCATCTCATATTTGGTTATCTATATTTTGGTGGTCTAAAACTATTGCAGGAGAAAAATATGGTTGAATGTTTTCCTCTCATTCAAGATCCATATAGTTCATGTTAGAGTTGCATTTTGAAAAAGAAGCACAAGGAAAATTTTCCTAGAGGGGTTTCTTAGAGAGAAAAGGCACCATTGAAGCTAGTTCATACAAATCTATGTGGTCCAATGCAGACCCAGTCACTAGGAGGAAGTTACTACTTCCTAACCTTCATAAATGATTACAACAAAAATATTTCAGTGTACTTTCTGAAAAAGAAATCATAAACTTTTGGCAAGTCCAGAGAATTCAAGGAAATGGTGGAGAAGAAAAGTGGTCACCAGATTAAAGTGTTGATACCAGACAGAGGAGGTGAATATAACTCAAATGTTTTTTATGATTTATGTTAGCATGGGATCAAAACATAGTTTGAAGCAAGGTATGCACCTAAGAAAAATAGTGTAGCTGAAAGGAAAAAAAAACCATTATGAATATGTCTAGAAGTATGTTGAAGGAAAAACAATTGTCAAATGATTTTTGGGGAGAAGCATTATCTTGATATGTTAATAGAGATCCGACTAAAAGTGTGAAGAACAACATTCTACAAGAAGTATGGATAGGTATGAGTTGCAGTGTAGCACACTTCATAGTATTTGGTTGTGTGGCATATGCTCATGTGCTTAAAGAGTTGAGGAAGTTAGATGAAAAAAGTGAAAAATTAATCTTTCTTAGGTACAATGATATGTCCAAGGCATATAAATTGTAAAATCTAGTGACAAAGAAGGTGATAAACATCAGGGATGTTGAATTCAAAGAAGATGAAACATGGAATGGAAGCATAGATAACACTATATATGTTGGAGCAATAATACCTCAAACAGAAGATGAAGCGGATGAGTAGATTGCATAAGGTGGAAAACAAGGTTCACAAACTCAATCACCAACCATAGATACTCCAACAATAACTCTAAGAAATTTTGTGCAAGGTGAGTCATGTAGCCTAGTAGCCTAGTTTGTTGATGTTTGGGTAGCATCAGAAAGACATTCTACTAGATTAATAATTAATAATATGATTATTAATTATTAAACAATATTATTAATGTAATAATATATATAATATAAAGTATAAATATATTTATTACCCAAGGGACACATCTCTTCATGGATGGTCACCATGGTAACCATATGTTCTTTATATATAGAACACTCATCAATTGTAATAATATATTCATTAATATACAATATCATCTGTTATGAAAATTCAACATGGTATCAGAGAAGGACTGGGCTTGACTCCCTCACAGGAGGGCCAAATGAGAGTAGAGTAAAGTCTTGGGAGTGTTAAATTTATGGGGTTGTTGCAATTTCCGTGTACACCATATTTACTTTTTACTCCTAACTAAATTATAAAAAGAATTCCATAAATTATGTTGGGCAGTAATTTCTAATAAAAATGTATAATTACCTAAATATGAGGAATGTACTGCATATTTACTTCTACCTATATTATACAAAGAATCGCCTGAATTATGGAGGAACAATTTAACAAAGTCAAATACTATGTGGTTTGATTATAACCAAATTAATCTTTGGGTAGTTACGGGAAGTATTCTCCAACTATTTATAAGAAATAAAATCAAATTTAATTTTCATTATGGAGGAACAATTTAACAAAGTCAAATACTATGTGGTTTGATTATAACCAAATTAATCTTTGGGTAGTTACGGGAAGTATTCTCCAACTATTTATAAGAAATAAAATCAAATTTAATTTTCATTTTTTCTCTCACACTTGGGAAGTGATCTCAGGAAGAGACCAAAGTTTCTGAGTAGTTGAAATTTTCTGAGTGTAATTACTTAGTGATGTTCTAGAGTTTACTAAAGTAATATCATTGGAAGTAATTAACACTTGCAGAAAATTGTGCTTGCCTAATTTAACAATAGAAAATAAACATGGCTAGTTGTATGACATCGAGAATATGATGGATGTGTGTTAATAGAAGACATATCATTTTGAGGGTCACTATATATAGTTGTGCACAAGATAAATTTATCTCCTTTAGGAGGTTCCTTTTTTTGTTCTTGTTTCTTGTTTCGGGCACATCACATGTAATAGCTCTAAGAAGGATCCATAATAGTAGTTGTAGGAAGACACATAAAGCAAGAATATCTAGACATAGAGTTGTGCACATCCATGTACTGAAGAAGAAGAGGAGGTCAGCACATCCAGAGGGAGTAGATGACTTCGAAGAATTTATAGCCTCAAAGGGAGTGATGGCTTCAAATGTTTTCTGTGGGAAACTAGATAGTCTCATGATGACATGTTGTAGCTATTAGAGAGCTACCCACTAGCCCTAGATGCATGCTGTGAAGTCACTATGGATTTCCTATGATGTATAGATTCGTGTGTCCAGAAATCAACGGTCATGAGCTCGTGTGGATGGCAATATTGTTAGAGTTTGTTCTAGATATAATACCTTCCTCATTAAAAGGGAGTGTTGATATTTTATGTAATTTCAGAATTTATTCTTAAGTGTTAATGTTTCAACATTAGGATGAAATTCTCTCGGGATTGGTCATGGTAATTTGACCAATCGAGAATGACCCTGGCATATTATTCTAAGGACATCAGACTCAAAGTGTGTGGATTTCAACATCTGGAAGGATTGAAATTATTCATGTGGCACATATGGCAACCTGATTAGAAAGAATGGTCCTTGTAGTCATAGAACACTCCGTTGAGTACGTGAAAACTGTGGGACACTCAGTGTGCATATTGAAGAATCCTTTATGTGGATTAAAGAAGGAATCCACATCATGTTATGGTAGGATGGACAATTTTCTGATGAGCTTAGGATTTAGAAACAACAGTGCATATCCTAACCTTTACTTTAAGGTCGTGGATGATGGTTCAGTAATACTATTTTTGTATGTGGATGACCTATTTTTAACAGGTGTGGAAAATATTATCTTGGTGTGTAAGAGAAACAAATTGGTTGTTGAGTTTGAGATGAAATATCTTGAGATGATGCATTACTTTTTAGGTCCCAATGTATGGTAGAGGCAGGATGAGATCTTTCTAAATCAAGGGAAGTATACAATAAAAATCCTGAAGAGTTTCAGTATTTTGGATTGCAAGGAAAAATGGCTACACCTATGGTATCAAATCTATAGTTGTTGCAAGATATGACTTAAGAAACCATGGACGTTACCTTATACAGGGAGATGGTGGGTTCATTGATGAACTTGACAAACACAAGACTAGATATATGTTTTGTTGTGAACACCCTGAGTCAATATATGGAGCAGACTTGGTAGGTTCATTTGGTCGCAGCAAAACATGTGATGAGGTACCTTAAGGGTACATTGGATTATGGTGTCAGGTACGTGACAGACAATGTGTTTGGTTTCTATGGATATTCAGATTCATATTAGGCCGACATTATTCCTGATCGGAAGAGTAGTTTGACATATTGCTTCAGTCTAGGCTCCGGTATGGTTTCATGGAGAAGTAGGAAGAAGTTTTGTGTAGCACTCAGTATGGATGAGGTAGAGTATGTGGCAACATGTGCAGCAAGTTGCGAAGTAGTGTGGCTTCAGAAATTACTTAATATTGGACCGAATTTGACTTGTACGTAAGAACTACAAGAAGAGGATGAAGTCATTAGGTTGAATATCAACAGGTTGAAGATCAATAGGTTGAAGATCTATTTGTATTCATCTCTCAAGAATAAGGAGTAGGATCCTCTGCCAGATGCAGGAAGTAGTCATGTGTGGCACTCAGTACATTTGAAGCTGAGTATGTGGAAGCATGTGCAACAAGTCGTGAAGTAGTGTGACTTCATAAATTGCAGACTATTGGACTGCATTTGACTTGTAGGTAAGACCTACAAGAAGAGGATGACAAGACTTGTTCTGGAGGACAAGTGATGAAGTCAGTAGGTTGAAGATTCAGTCGATATTCAATGCTCGAGAGGGAGTTGGAAGGTCAGTTCCAGAGGGAGTTGGGTACTACAGTAAGGAGTAAGAGGCTCTGGTGGATGGAGGAGTAGTCATGTGTGGCACTCAGTATGGTTGAATTTGAGTATTTGGCAGCATGTGAAGTAGTAGTGTGGATTCAATAACTGTTTTCTAGGTTATTTGGTCTTAGACCAAAGGCGACCTACATTTGATGTGAAAACTAGAGTTGCGTGAAGTTATCAGAGAACCTCGTGGTCTATGACAGTTCGAAGCATATCGAGATCAGATATTACTATATCATAGATATGGTGCGGAAGGGAGCAATGAGGCTCCAGTTTCATGACTATAGAGGATCAAGTTGTGGACATGTTTACCAAGCCGTTGTCAAGGATGAAGTTTGAGTACTTTAGGACAAGCTTGGCATGATCCCTCTTCAAATAGAGTATTCTCATCTAGCATGAAAAAGGGTTGGCACTGAGATATGTGGAACTCATTTAGCATGAAAAAGGGCTAGCATTGAGTTTTCTCATATAGCATGAAAAAGGGTTGGAACTAAGACATGTAGAACTCATCCAACATGAAAAAGGGATGGCATTGAGTGTTCTCATCCATCATGAAAAATGGTTGGCACTGATACATGTGGAAATCATCTAGCATGAAAAAGGGTTGGCACTGAGTGTTCTCATCTAGCATGAAAAAATGATGGCACTGAGATAGGTCGAACTCATCCAACATGAAAAAGGGATGGCACTAAGTTTTCTCATCCTGCATGAAAAAGGGTTGGCACTGAGACATGTGGAACTCATCCAGCATGAAAAAGGGTTGGAACCGACTGCTTGCATCTAGCATGAAAAATGGTTGGCACTGAGATAGGTGGATCTCATCCAACATGAAAAAGGGTTAGCATGAGTGTTCTCATGTAGCATGAAAAAGCATTGGCACTGAAATAGGTGGAACTCATCCAGCATGAAAAAGGGTTGGAACTGAGACTAAGGGTGCACATGATTAGATACTGATGCATTGTTGGGTAGTGGATATCCTCGGGACATTTTGTAGTTATTTGAGAACTATCCACAAGCCTTGGATGCATTGGTTGTGAAGTCACAAGGGTGCACATGATGATATATAGATGCATTGCAAGGTAATATATATCATAGTGACATTTTGAATATATTTGAGAGCTACCCACAGGTAATGTTCAAAGGTAATCTTGGCATAATGTAGAATGTCTCCCTCACTGAGAGGGAGTGTTGATGTTTGGGCAGCATCAGAAAGACATTCTACTACATTAATGTTTAATAATATCATTATTAATTATTAAACAATATTATTAATTATAATATTATTAATTATAATATTATTAATGTAATAATATATTTACAGTATAAAGTATAAATATATTTAATAAAGTATAAAGTATAAATACAAAGTATATTTATATTATTTGTATAATATAACATAAAGTATAAATATTTATAATAAAATGTAAAGTATAAATACAAAGTATAAAGTATAAAGTATAAATATACAGCCTGAGCGGGCCTAATGGTTAAGAACATGTGTTTCCTCTTAAGAGGTCATAGGTTCAAATCCAGAGGGAGGTAGGTTATGTATACCTTTGTAGACTTTACCAGTCAAATCGTTGGGCAGAGGGGAGTCCCTTGTCCCACAAAAAAGGGGGTCTCATACACCAATTTGGTGTGTTGGCTTGGCTGTGACCTTAAAAATAGATTATTATTATTATTATTATTATTATTATTTGTATAATATAATATAAAGTATACATATATTTATTACCCAAGGGATGCATCTCTTCATGGATGGTCACCATATGTTCTTTATATATAGAACACTCATCATTGTAATAATGTATTCATTCATATACAATATCATTTGCTATGAAAATTCAACACAATCTACTCCTACTTCTCAATCAAGAAAGATTATCTAATTCTACAACTTCCTCCATAAGGTCTAGAAAGACTAGAATTTTAAGAGAAATATATGAAGATCTAGATGCGCATTTTAATTTTTCATTGTTTTATTGTCAACCCACATGTTTTGAAGAAGCTATTACAGAAGAAAATTCGGTCGAAGAAATGGATGAAAAAATTAATTCCATACAAAAGAATGATACATGGGATCTAGTAGAAATATCAGAAGATAAAGATTGCATTGGTCTAAAATGGGTTTACAAAACCAAGTTTAATGAGAAAGGAGAAATTGAAAAGCACAAAGCCAGATTGGTAGGAAAAGGTTTTTAACAACAACATGGAGTATATTATGGTGAGACCTTTGCACCAGTTCCAAGGTTAGATACATTTAGATATGCCTTAGCTATAACATCTCAAAAAGGATGGAAAGTTTATCCAATGAATTTGAAGTTAGCATTCTAGAATGTTATTTTGGAAGAAGAAATATATGTGGAGGAGACACCAGGATATGTGATAAAATGACATGAATATAAAGTTTACAAATTGAAGAAATCTCTCGGTGGGCTTAAGGAACCTCCTAGATCTTGGTATAGAAAGATTGATTCATATTTGATCAATACATGATTCAACAAAAGCAACAATAAGCCCACATTGTATACAAAGGTGAATAAGAAATATGTCAATGGACAATTTTAAGGCAACCATGAAACAAAAATTTGAAATGATTGATCTCGGGTTAATGCGATATTTCCTTGGTATTGAAGTTTTTTAATTAGATTCAGGAATATTTGAATTCTAGGAAAGGTATGTTATGGATGTGTTAAAGAGGTTTAGGATGATGAATTGTAAACCAACACTAAATCCAATTGCAATAGGGATAAAGCTTAGCAAATAGGATGTGGGATTCCATGTAGATCTAACATTATTCAAGAGATTGGTTAGCAGTCTCATGTACCTCACTACGACTAGGTCAAAAATTATGTATGCGGTCAATTTGATTTCCAGGTTCATGGAATCTCCAAAGGTTCACATTGGAAAGTCGGAAAAATAATTATGAGATATGTCACTAGAATAAAAACATATGCCATATTATATTCCAACACTACTAATGGTTTTTGGATTGGATATACTTACAGATATTTTACAGGTAGTATTGATGATAGGATATGTCTTCCATATTGGTTTAGGTGTGATTTCATGGAAATCCAAGAAGCATCCCTTTGTGACGATTTCATCTGTCAAAAGTGAGTATGTAGCAGCCACAACAACAATTTGTCAAGTAGTATGGTTACGTAGAGTATTGCGTGATCTTCTACAAGGACAAGAAAGACCAACTCCAGTGTATTGTCACAACAACTCAACAATAAATTTATCAAAGAACTATGTTTTCCATCAAAAAAGAAAACATATTGATACTAGATATCATTTTATTAGAAAGATTGTAAACAATGGAGAAGTCTATTTGGAATCTTGCATATTGCATATCAAAAGACCAATAGATTGACATATTTACAAATCCATAGGGAAAATATGTGTTTGAGTTTCATACACAAAATTTAGGTGTTGTAAATGCTAAAGCATTTAAAGATAGTAATTAAGGACAAATGTTAAAATATAATTACTCCCATAGCTATTTTAGCTATTTTATGAAAGTTTTAATTTTAGACTCGAGAATATTTTCAATTAGTTGTGCATTAGGTTGTTCCTATTGTTAGTAATCTTTGTGTATTTAACTATATATATCTTGGGTTTTGTCGTGTATTCCATTTGTGTGTGTTTGTGTTGAGTTCGTACAACTACAATTGTTCTAATTCCCCCCTCTTCCTCCTTCATCTGATGTTGCGTTGAGAGACAATAGAAATGTTATGTTCTCGAGGGACAAAGGAAATAAAATACTTAATATTTGAGTCCTTGATAAAAATTAGTGTGTATTTGAGACTTAAATACCAGACAGAATTCAACTTTCTGAACATCGTTGGTAGGTGAGAGATGGTTCAATTCTTTGGGTGAGAGACGGTGGCTTGTCTCAATACTGTCATGAGTAGAAAAAGAGAAGGGGTTCATATTGGTTAAAATTAGAATGTTCCATTCAAACCCATCGCCCAATTCTTTATGCCCCACTAGATTACTCTTAAGTGAATGAAACTACTTAGATTATTTTGGAGTGTTGGCAGCAGTAAAAAACTGAACCAAAGAACTGTGATGGTGTGAAATGAAAGAATACTACGACTTTCTTAGTAAGGTTGTATGGGTGCAGGGGCTGACGAATCTCATAAGCCACGACACTATTCCACACACGTATGGAAACTTTAATGAAACTAAAAGAGAATCAAGTAAACTGCATATATAAGAAACAAAGAAATTATAAACAACAGAACTTAGTTGGTAAATGAGTATCTAGTCGAATGCCATGGGAATGCAATCTGTAACTCAACTAAACTCGCCAATTTGTATCGTTATTGTCAGTAAAACCATGAGTGTCTGACTTGAACACGTTAAACAGAAGAAGCACCTGAGTAAAATGAAAATTCGCCACAACTGCCATGAGAGTCCCCACCACGTGAAGGGAAGAATAATATTTCAAAATTAAGGGTTAACATTATTGTAACTTGTGAAAATAAATTATCCTTTTTATATGAAAAAAAATAATTTATTCATAAAATAATCATTTTATAACTTATTCATTATAACAAAGTCTAACTTTTAATTTATTATTCTTCAAGTATAACATATTAATCATTAAATTAAATAAAAAATGATATTCTAACTAATTCCATGATATCTTTATTTACTACTTTATTCTACTTGAAATTTAACTTATAATTGAAACATTTTAATTAGTTTTTATGATAACATAATAGAATTATTTTTAAATAATTTTCCAAATTTTATTCTATTCAATATAATTTCAGCAGAAATTGTGTAAAAATATTATATACAAAGTTTAAAAAATTAAAAAATATACAAAGTATAAGTAATAATGAAAAAATTAGATAATGTCTAAATTATTGAAAATTATGTTTTAAAAAATGCTTTCAAATAAATATTAATTTAAGATTAGCTATTAAAATGAAAACTGTAATTACCATTGTTTATGAAAAGCATATATGAGAGAACTTCTCTATAAAAGGCAACACACAAGGCAAAGTTTTTGATAAGCAAGCATTTTTCAAATATGCTAAAACCTTAAAGAACAAAGCTTCTTATAATTAAAAATTCTAGCACACTATAGCTCAGTATCATTGAATACTCGGTATAACTGAAACATGTGAACACTCATCTCACTTTCCCTTTTTCAGTAAAAACACAATTCCCTTTTTTCATTAAAAAAAATAATATTATGATAATAACTCTTTACACATCTGAAATGAACTTACACGGATCAAAAAAAAATGACACTTACAGGGACTATGGTTCTTGGTATCTCTCGTCTCCCTCCTACTTTACTTACTTGGACCACCAACAGGTACGAAACTACTGCTCAAGTTTTACCTTGGATGAGCGAAGGTTTCCCAGGTGCTGCACAGAGTCAATAAGTTTAGTATAAAAATAATAATGTAAAATTTTATTTTTTAAGAAGTTACCACAAAATTTAAATTAAAATTTATTTATATCAATTTAGACCAAGAATATAGATGGAATTCCGTGAGAATTAAAAAAAGGTGTAAGTATAATTTTTCAAGCTCATAACCCATAGGAAAGTTTAAAACTAGCACAGCATCTTTAATTTATTAAACTCTAATTTTAATATAATCCCTAATTAGGGTTTGAAAATAAAATTCAAACCATTATTTCTGCACATTGCGATCTTCTATTTAATTTTTCATTTACCTCTAAACACTAGCTCCAGCAATTTTCTTCAATAAAATTTAAAAGTAATCACATAACTAAGAATTATTATGTTATATATTATGAATGCACAACAATACCAGCAGCGCGTAGAAGACAACGCTGGGTTTAGAGAGATATCTCCCTCTTCTCTCCTTCATCCCCCTTCTTCCTTTCCTTATATCTGCAGTTACGGCTATATTACTGTAATCATAATATATTACTGTAACGGGAGTGTCCGAAGAGTAGAGCATCTCACACTATATTGTATTGATTATTCCCTCTTAAAACGCAAGCTCCTGGTGTAATCTATAAATTCAATGGAGAAATTAGAGATTGACAGGCAGATTGCAATAAATTGCAGATATCCGGCAATTTTCTGCTCTTGACACATAAATCCTTTCGTACAGCTTTCTAAGGCTCTCGCAATCCACGGCTACACCGTCTCGTTTCTCTCAACGCCAGTTAACATTTCCAGAATCCAGCCGTCGTTACAGCTTCACGATTGGCACATTTCCAGAATCAAGCCGTCGTTACAGCTTCACGATTGGCCGGGCCGGATCGATCTGCTGGAACTGCCGTTACCGCCCACGGAAGGTCTGATGATTTTACTGCCGATTCCGAGCTGTGGGAACTCTTGAGCTTCTTCTCCGGCTTGGCGAGGTCTTTCGCGCATTTCACATTTAATTGGTTGTGGCGGTTCAAGTCGTGGAATGTTCATAATGTGGGAGGTAATGCGTGGAGGTTGTGAGATAAAAAACGAATAGTGCTCTAACATAAAAATTGTGGAGTGATATAAACGTGGCATGCATACATATTAATCATTTTTAATCATTTGAACGTGTCAATTATATTCTTAATCATTTGAAAGTGTCAATTATATATGTTTACAGTAATTTTTTAAGCATTCTTAGGTAAATATAAAAAAATAAACATGTTAACAGATGCTCTCATAAATGCAAGAAAGTTATGAAATAAAATAGTATAAAGCTCCTAAGAAGATTGTAGACAGGAAATTGTTGTGTTTTAATATAATATGAAACTTACAGCAAAACAAAGACTGGGAACTTGGGAAGGGTTTTTTTGACAACATAAATTGATTTAAAAAGTGTAGGAATATATCCCCAACTTCTAAGTCAACCTTAGTTGGTGAGGCTAAAAGAATTCACAATTTGATCTTCAATTTCCAACAAACAATGTTTGTTGTTGGGTTGATCTTCAATTTTTGTGGTTTCAATAAATAGAATATATATGCATATATTAATAACTCCATAAAATAAGATTTTATTATAAAAAAAATAAAAAATAAAAAATTTATTGACTTGGCATCGAAAAATTGTTAACATTTTTTTAATTTCTTTAACATTTTTTAATTTCTAAGATATTAGAGAAATTACTAATAATTTAAAAAAAAAACTTATAAAAATAACAAAATAATAAAAAAATAAAACATATCAGAAAATTTTCCAACCTAAAAGTAATGAAAAGTAGAATATATTAAAAAATTTCCCCAAAAAATAGCGAAATGGAGGAGGAAATGGTAGGAATGGTATTGCAAAGCCAGCAATACGGAGCGATACTTCTGTATACATTAAGACCGCCCTGATCGCGGCGTCCTCATGCGGGTCCTCGCATGAAAAGGAGAGAGGAATGCTTAGCCAAGAACAACCTATCCACAACACTGCGATCCGTATTTGCAACCATAATCGAGAACAGTATGCGGGCAAGTCATTCTGGACTCGGCTTACACGAATTTCTTCCCAACAGAATTACTGGATAAGATCAAACATCTCACGAATCCTAGAGTAAGAGAATAACATGTCAAATTCTAACGGGGATGGTCATGAGAGGAAGACGGATATTTATACACACTGCGCACAAATCAATACAATGAAATCCATAAATCGAATCTCCTGAAAATAATTGAAATGGGTGTGCAAAAATTATATATTGGATTCGCCGCATAGTGCGCCCACGTTTTATTGGAATACACAAATCGAATCTCTTGAAAAGAAATGAAATGGTCTACAAAAATTGTATGTTCGATTCACCGCGTAGTGCGCCCACGTTGAAGAGCATAAAACTGATACGCCTTTATCCGCTTCTCACCTTTAATAGTACCGAGACAGCTACTCATCGGACTCGTAGCAAATCAATCGACTTCAGCAATAGACGAGCAATCGCATAGTGTACTCTCATTGTTCAGATAAACGATAACCAAATGAAGTCTAATATAAATTGGGAAAGAGAGTACACACAATTATTTGTATATTACATAAGAGAACATATAACAAGTGTGTATATACAATAATAAGCAAAGCTTGACCGTTGATCTTTCACGGTTTTGATTTATCCTAGCAACTGAGCTTATATGCACTGAACTACTTCTTTGACTTCGAATGAAATCCTTTTACTCAAATGCGTAGTTCAACGAATCAAGTTATTATGTTCTAACACTCGGGGTTAACAAATACATATTGTTTTGCTTCTTCATTGTTCATTGGTCCAAATATCTTCTATGGGCTTAGTTCTGTCATCATAACAAGTCATTAGTCTATACATTTGCTTTAGTGTATCAAAGACTTTACCTTTTTCCACCTTCATCAAGTTTAGGCTATCGGTTCATTTGTCACTCCCACAGTGATTCGAGTGGTTAATTCCACAACCCCTCTCTGCTTAAGAGAGATTACTACATGGGATACTACGCACCAAGTATGCCTTAACTAGGCTTACAACAACCTAGGTACAACACCTTACATGTGACCAGGCAATACAACTCTGACCAAGAATATGAAGTGTCGAGCACCACCAATCATGCACCTCACTGCAACACTTTCCCAATTCCAACTAGGACCATTACATTACTTTTGTTTTCGACAATTTGTTTCTCCCTGGATTTGTGATTTTCCATATTACAAATTTAAATTCTCATATTTGTTACCAATGGGAACCAACCCTACATTTCGGCCAAACAATGGTACATAGATTGAACAACTTACGACCCTATGGAAATACTTCTCTGTAATGAGACACCTATGTACCCAACAATGGGGATTTCCAATTCTCTAGGACAATGCTCTCGATATAAGGTTTATCGCTATCAATCCAATATGGTGGTATGGAAAGGCACCATGTAATGATGATAATGTAACAAGTAAAATTGGGAGACTTCCTTCTACAACAATGTGAACCATCATAACATCCATCACATTGATGGTGACCAAGACTTTATAATGTTTTCAATGACTCGATATTTTTATACCTCCTAGAGTAGATGATCTATTAGCAACTCAAACAATAACAAAAAAAACGTTTACATTCATACTACATTAAAATATATATCTTGGATCTCCTTGGAAATACACCTTCCATCATCAGAGAGGCATGTTCTCGTGCACTCTCTTAGTTCATGACACCAGCACAAGCCATTCCTTATATTGACGATGAAAGGATCAAAGTCATGATGCACTCTTTTTCTCTACACAATAGGCATCTTCTTCTCTTTGACACATTGCAGGAAAGAAACATGGATCTCATGATCTATCTGCCATTTCATTCAACAGATCATACAACACATTCAAATCTACATCACAAAGCATATGGTGGCTCAAATGGTGATTAGTAGAATTTTCACATCATTACTCGTCTAGGAAACCTCATTTCCAACTCGTGAATTCATCCATGTCAGCCAGTGTTGCTCAAAGGTGGTATCTAAGAACTGTAACTAAGAAGAAAGAACCTCCATTACTAGAAACTCTACATAGTAATCGGCCCAAACACATTGACATTGGGATGGTTGTTCTCGGCTTTCTTAGATCTTCATGCTTTACGTAGCAATTGCTAGAGTGGTCAATTCTAACAACTACTTCCCTTACATGATACTAAGTTGAATAAGTTCAATATGTGTCAACTTTTATAACACCAAGACATTTTCATTGCCTTTACAAAAAATGTGAACTTTCAAGCCTAAAGACACTTTGAACTTTTCAAATACCCTATCACAATTTCAGGCCAATACGATGAAATTAATCCCTTTCATATGAATAGGCTCACATGGCCATTTCTCTTTTCCTTGTGGAATTAATTTATCAATGACTGCATTAGCCAAAATAAAAGTCAAAACATATCCATGCATCTTTCTCTTCTACCTAATATACTTCCATGCTCCTTCACACTCGATCGGTTCCCACTCTATTCATTTTCCATATAAAACAATCGCCCCACGTCCTCATCCTGATTTGATCACTTGGAAGTGGAAGGTATCTCCATTTAGCTAAGAATAACACACAACACACGGTAAGGAGGAGGCCAATTGATGCACATTTTTTCGTCATACAGGCTAGCAAGAACTCCAAGTTGCATGCATGAAGAACAAAATATAATTCTCATTTCAAATTTTAGCATCTAGAATTTGAAGTGAGTCTTCTGATCCTAGTGGACAACCCCACACCCTTTGTGTAGTCGTGAGCCACCGAGTTGGCGATGCCTTCATATTGGTCATAGTAGGATTTCAAGAATGCATTCACCATCCCACAACTGCATATGGCTCTCAAACATTGTGCCACCGTGTAGAGAACTTCCATATGAAAGGACACCTTCCTTGCTGAAAAAAACATCCCAAAGGTCACAATTAGGTTGATATGCCCACTTAGTGTGCATTTGTATGCACACAAAACTTGTTTTACATTACGTATTAGTATTAACACAAAACTTGTTTTACATTAAGTATTCACACAATATTAATACATTTACAAAACCTATTACGTATTCACACAATATTAATACATTTACAAAACCTATTACCAATTCTATTGTAAGAAATATCTCCAACACCCTCCCTTATTGTTTATATTACAAATATTACAATATAGAAAACACATACAAGTCATATCTATGTATGGTCTTCCCTAGCACTCACATTTACTCTAAATTCTCAGTTTCTGCTCTCTTCTTCTACACAAATTCAAGCTTTCCATTTCATTCATTTAAAACATAACTTCTTCTAACCATTGTTGACAAACTTTGCAGAATTGACGCTTGGACCTCAAGGACAATCTTGATACTGAAGTATTCTATAAAACTGCTACCATCTCTGAATACACGGCCCTTCTGGCTATTCGTTAGTTATCTATGATAACATTCTAGATACAGATTATCTTTAGCAGCCAATTATACAATTTGACCTTATAAAAATAACATGTACTGACGCTTGAGCAGGATGAGTCACATCCTCTTAACCTTTTAAGAACTACCTGTAACTAATCCTCCCGGACCACAACGGGTCACATTAACACATAACAATCTTAGACATAACTAAATCAACGATCTGTTCTCTCTCGGAGCACAACGGAGCACAACGGTTCAAGAACCACTAACTTAAATTATGTATCTTGTTCAATAATCATACTGTTCTCTTTGTGGTTCTGTAATAAATAATTTTACAAACTTGCACATGAATTTAATATGGTTTCCATATGCACATAGCACTCAACACTATACTACTCAAACATGAAATACTCAACAATGAACATAACCCTAAAAATTAGGAACACCACTCCAACTAAGGAGGTGCTAGATGCTATCAATGTTGATAGCTTGAACACAGAATGAATCAAGAAATTCGCCTCGATTCAACCTCGCCTTGTGTTCATTGAACTTCACTCCTTTTACCGTGTTCAATTTATGTTCGAATGAAGATTCTGCCAACAATGTCACTTCAAACTGATACGATGACTCAATAAGTGATTCTCACAGCTCTATTCTCTGAACAGGTGACTCCCTTTGATTATAATTATTTGCACCCACGCTAATATGAATTTTAAGAAATGATAGAATGTGGTTTGGATGCCCAATTGAGTCATTTTTTAGATTTGCCAGGACTCAATAAATGCAGAATAAATTTGAATGGACCAATAGCGGGGATGAAGCCTAGAGCAAAGTTGATATTCAAACGCGGCCCTATGAACTTCACATGCCGATGAAGCATCATGACGAGGCCCAGATCTTCGAATCTCTCTCGTCCTAAGAACTCGGAGGCCCGCATCTTCAAATCTCTCTTAGTGGCGGGGAGTGATGCATTTGAATAGTTTATCTTCCTTTTTCTCTTACTGATGTTGCACCAGTTGTAGCTTGAGAAGCCCATCGCAGAGCCATGCACACAACACTTCATGCCAGGGAGCCTTCACTTCCAGCAACACGAATCCCCCGTCCCTCTTATAATTGTAAAATAATATGTGGTTCCATATACATGGCAATTTTAAATCAAACACACACAATAACTCTCACACAAAAAACATTACACTCCACTCTCAAAGAATCGGCTCCCTACATTCTCACAGTTCACTGGGCCCTTTCGCGAGGGAGATAGCCCAGAGGGAGATAGCCCAGAGCAGCTTGCTCTCATACCAAAATGGAGAATTAGTATGTACACAAAATTTACAAAATTTGTTGTCAGATCTAACTTATTCTAAACATGAATAGAGAGGTTGATATAATCTCTCAACAACCTCCAACAAATCCAAACCAATGACTAATCAATTTTATTGTAATAAATATCCCCAACACTAGAAACTCTACATAGTAATCAGCCCAAACATATTGGCATCGGGATGGTTGTTCTCGGCTTTCTAAGATCTTCATGCATTAACTAGAAATGAGTGGTCAATTCTAACAACTACTTCCCTTACATCATATTAAGTTGAATAAGTTGAATATGTGTCATGTTTTATAACACCAAGACATTTTCATTGATTTTACAATAAATGTGAACTTTCAATCCTAAAGACACTTTGAACTTTTCAAATATCCTATCACAATTTCAGGCCAATAGGATGAAACCAATCCCTTTCATATGAATAGGCTCACATGGCCATTTATCTTTTCCTTATGGAATTAATTTATCAATGACTGCATTAGCCACAATAAAAGACAAAACATATCCATTCCTCTTCCTCTTCTACCTCATGTACTTCCATGCTCCTTCACACTCAATCGGTTCCCACTCTATTCATTTTCCATATAAAACAACCGCCCCACATCCTCATCCTGATTTGATCACTTGGAAGTGGAAGGTATCTCCATTTAGCTAAGAATAACACACAACACATAAGGAGGAATCCAAATGATGCACATTTTAGGGTCATACAGGCTAGCAAGAACTCCGAGTTCCATGCATGCATAACAAAATACAATTCTCATTTCAAATCTTAGCATCTATAATTTGAAGTGAGTCTTCTGATCCTAGTGGACAACCCCGCACCCTTTGTGTAGTCGTGAGCCACCGAGTTGGCTATGCCTTCATATTGGTCATAGTAGGATTTCAAGATTGCATTAACCATCCCAAAACTGCATATGGCTCTCAAACATGGTGCCACCATGTAGAGAACTTCCATATGAAAGGACACCGTCCTTGCCAAAAACAACATCCCAAAGGTAACAATTAGGTTGATATGCCCACTTCAAATACCAACAGTAAACCACCACAAAGTTTATTTCCACAAATTCCTAGGCACACTTCAAGGAGAACATGCTTTAGCAGAGAGTTTTAGTGATCCAAAATTTGACAAAATTTTCAAAAGGATCTCCATTACAATTTCACTGGTACACACACATAAATGGGAAACATTGGTACATACATAAGTGAGAAGCATTGTTGCACACACATAAATGATGAGCACCAGAACTTACACATAAATTACAAGAACCGATACTCACACACAAACGAGAAGGATAGATATCCACACATAAATGAGAAGCATTGGTGACCACACATAAATGAAAAGCACTCGTGATTTCTACGTTTATGCATACACTAATGTGTATTGTAATGATGCACATCAAAATATTTTGAAATGATACAAATATAATCGCACATTATATGTCATTTAAGGTAGTGTGACTTGCTCACAATTTTTAGCACCAATATGTATAACTCATTAAAAAAACATCATTTATTGAGTTCAAAAGAATGCACTGTAGCGATTTACACATTTTCAATTAATCATCTCAATACCAAATACTTGTGATAATAATATTTATTTTTTTATTTTTGTTATTTCATTTTGAAATAATGATTACATTAACGTTTTATCCAATGAATTGAACCTCTATTATTTGTAAAAATGTAAATAATTCATATATGAATTAATTATCAGCACAACATTTTACAACATTTGACAATGAAATAAAATAATAAACTCATTGTATTATATATGAATAAGTAATCCACCATCATACAAAATGGGAGAACATAAAGGTCCACAATAATCAAAATGCAACCAATATGTATTATTACACTCATCAGTAACATGTCCTCCTACAAATGGGACAATATGTCTAGTACATTAATCAAAATCCCTGATTTTCACAAACAAATATTCCAAAACAAACAACTTGCAGTAACATTCAATTATATTGATTGTCATTCAACATTGCTTGAACTACTATAATCACTCGAGTTGTTTGCATGTCTCATTTCTTCATCACTTGTAGGCGATATTGTACATTGGTTATTTAAACTAATATTTTTATCATTAGCTTGTTTTTTAGTTTCCACATCTTCATGTTCCATCTACATACATATAAATAAAATGTAATAAGTATATCTAAATTTATGTATATAGTATAATATACATGATTGTGTGAATCAAAAAGTATACCATAGAAATGATTGTTTCATAAACAATACACATTATTTTGAAGTCGTGATTTATATCATCTCTCAAATTCTCTTATGTTGGATGCAATTCATACTTTGTTTATTGCATGTTTAATACACTATGACAAAGCATAGTCAATATAATTAATACAAACATTTATTTTTCTTCCATTAATTATAAAACAATCTAAGTTAAAAAACATATCTACTTGAAAATTGTTCAATTAAACTTTATACTTCAACATATAATCCCAACCCATACTTAACCCAGTGTGTATCAATTTTTTAGTTGGTTCTTCTTTGTAGGTTAACACCTATTAGAAGACATCGATGGATGAGTGTAAATTAATTATTTAAATATAAATATCATAACAACAATGAACTTGCAAGTAAGATAAAAAAAACAAGTACTCACAAACTTTGTGTTCAAACCTTTTATTCCTCATCGTCCTATCTTATGTGTTGAATGGATTTCAATTTTTTTTTTGCAACAAAACAATTGAAAAATAGTATTTTATGCAATAATTAAATTTGATGTACTTAAAAGAATAAATGAATGATTACATAACTCTTATGAACATTGTAATTCTTGGGATGGGTCCTCCTAGAATGCAATTATGTTCAATTATTTTACCATCTCGGTGTACACTATTTCGGACATCCCCACCAACATATATTGGTTTTTTCCTCATTTTTCCCTTTGAATTTCATGAGATGAATTTACTAACACACATCATTAATTTAAACCTACAAATAATTCAAAGACATTAAATTTTTCGAAGTTGTTTACCGGATAATCCACAATTGGTGTCATTTCGGGATTCATTATCAGTACTAATTGTCAATTGATAGCATGTTGATCTTGGTCAATTAATAGTTACTGTGAAGGATGTTTTAAAGATGTTAACCTAGGTCGACTGTCTAAAAACCTAGAGAAATTAATTAATTTATTTTTTATTTATTTTTAAACTAAATAATAATATAATAATATATAATAACTTATTACTAAGTTTGTAAAGTTATTTAGTTATATATAAGTAAAATTAAGTTTTAAGTGTTTTTAATTATGTGATTAAATATTTAATTAATTGAATTAAATTTTTAAACTAAATAATAATATAATAATATATAATAAATTATTACTAAGTTTGCAAAGTTGTTTAATTATATATAAGTGAAAAATAAGTTATGTGATTAAATATTTAATTAATTGAATTAAATTTAATGTTAATTAATTGAATTATAGTAAGAAGGGAGCTTTAGTTATGGTTGTTTTTAGGTTTAGAGTTTTAAAAGTAGGGAGCGGTTAGGTTGTTTTTAGAGTTATAGTTTTTTAAATAAAGTTTAATGAACTAGTTACTAGATATAGTTTACGGAAAGGTGGGGTTTTAGGTTTAGATTTTAGTTGATTAGAATAAACTGATTAGGATGTAACAAAGTAGGAATATAGGAGTATTAATAAATAAGTGTCATAAGGTAAGGTTATAGGTAACTTAAGGATATAAATAGTAGGTAAGGCGATTTAGCTAGACTCCTAAGTCTAAGAGCTGACACCAAAGAAAACCTAAAGAGTCGGGAAGGAAAAGCTTTAGGGTTTTAATTTGAAAGTACTTTTAATTTATGTTTATATTAATGTTTTAAATTAAATTGTCATATTAGGTTATAAGTGACTTAATTATTTGAAAGAGTAGGTGCCCATAATTAAAAATTTTAAAAAGGTAAAACAGGTAGTTAGACCCCTAAGTCTAAGCAATGAAGCAAAGGGAAACCTAAACAAGCAAGGCAAGAAGAAGGGAGGTGTCAAACCTGATTTGATCTATGAGGGTTTCTAAGTTGGTTGATTAATGGGTGCCAAAAACTGCTTACCTCCAGGCCACCGTCTATGTTCATATTGTTGGGGTGTTTGATTATTTCGAGAGCTTCTCTTAAGCGTCTCATGTAGTAATGATCCTCTTTTGCTAGTATTTTTTTATCCTCCAGGCAGACATGATGTTTGGTCTTAAATGAGTGTTTTGGTAAGGCTGAGGTACTAATGCGTTCATTTCTAATGTCTGCTCCATGTTCCTTAATCCTTACCTGAAATGATCATTCGATTTCCCCAATGTAACATTTCCCGCATGAACAGAAGACCTTGTAGATGCATTTTCCTTGTTCTTGGTTTATAGGGTCTTTTACAGACTTCATTCTTTGTCTGATGATAACTAAAGGTTTGAAGGAGGTTGTAATTTCTTTCTTTTTTAATACTTTTGAAATCTTGTCTGTGACACCCCGAATGTAAGGAAGGAAGGCCTTTATGTTGGAGGTTTGATCATTCTGTACACGGGTCCTATTATCCTTCCTATACATTGCCTTTTTTATGTATCCATATCTATACCCAATGTTCTTAAAGACCTTAGTTAAGTGGTATATTTCTTCCTTAAGATGTTCTTTGTCAGAAATTATTGTTGCCCTTATCTCCATGGTGTTGAGAACCCCCATCTTCTGAGAGGGATGGTGGTGGACTATAATTGTTCATGTTCTCTTATTCGGATGAACTATCATTGTGCTCACTGCAATAAGTTTTTTTCCTTGAACTTCTATCAACCATATTCTATTAAAAAAAAGATAGGCATAATCATATATAAAAAAATATGATTTGTTTTTATAAAACAAGAATAATAGAAGCACCAATGCTCTATAAATTAATAGAAGAATCCACACTCTATTAACTAATAGAAGCACCGGTCCTCTATTAATTAATAGAAGCACCAATGCTTCATTACTGTTTATTGTGCACTTCTGAAAATGTGAACAAAGTTATTTTCATTTTAAACTCCACAATGTTGTTGACAAGAACATGAGCACCGGTCTCCTTTGTTATTGGGGGAGCAGGGGTGCACTTTCTTATTGAAGAGCACCACGATGCATTCTAGTTATGATTAAAAAAAAGACAATATTTTAGTATTTTGTATTAATAGAGGTTATCAGAAGCACCATGGAATTATGTTTTGGAGAACTTGTCTCCTTTGTTATTCAGAATAACACCAATGTACATGGTTGACTTAGGAGCACCAGTGTGCACGGTCAACTTAGGAGCACTCGTATTGTTGTCATGAAAACTCACGGCAATGTTCTATTCATGCACAATGTGCACTGCAAACCGCGAACGTCTTTGTTTTAGGTTTCACATCTTCATGTTCCATCTACAAACATATAAATAAAGTGTAATAAGTGTATCTAAATTTATATATATATATATAGTAGAATATACATGATTGCGTGAATACGAAATTGTACCATAGAAGTGACTGTTTCATAAACAATACACATTATTTGGAAGCCATGCTTTATGTCATCTCTCAAAATATCTTATGTTGGATGCACTCGATACATTGTTTATAGCATGTTTAATATGCTATGACAAAGCATAGTCAATATAATTAATATAAAGGTTTTTTTTTCTTCCATTAATTATAAAACAAGGTAGGTTAAAAAATATATCTACTTACAAATTGTTCAATTAAACTTTATACTTCAACATATACTCACAACCCATACTTAACCCAGTGTGTATCAATTCTTGAGTTGGTTCTTCTTTGTAGGTTAACACCTATTAGAAGACATCGATGGATGAGTGTAAATTATCTTTTTAAATATAAATATCATAACAACAATGAATTTTCATGTAAGATAAAAAAAAATAAGTACTCGCAAACTTTGTGATCAAACATTTTATTCATCATTGTTCTATCTTATGTGTTGAATGGATTTTTTATTTTTTTTCTGCAACAAAACAATTGAAAATTAGTATTTCATGCAATAATTAAATTCGATGTACATAAAATAATAAACGAATGATTAAACATTGTAGTTGTTGGGATGGCTCCTCCTAGGATGCAATTATGTTTATTTCTTTTACCATCTTCATGTACACTGTTTTGGACATCCTCACCAACATATATTAGTTTTTTCCTCATTTGTCCCTTAAAATTTTCATGACATGCATTTACCAACACACATCATTAATTTAAACCTACAAGTAATTCAAAGACATTAAATTTTTAATAAAACACAAATAACTTGTCTTGTTCTCTTATTGGGATGAACTACCATTCTGCTTGTTGCAATAAGTTTTTTTCCTTGAACTTCTATCAGCCATATTCTATTAAAAAAAAGATAGGAATCGTCATATATAAAAACTATGATTTTTTTTTATAAAATAAGACTAATATAAACATCGATGCTCTATAAATCAATCGAAGAATCTATGCTCTATTAACTAATAGAAACATAAGTGCTCTATTAATTAATAGAAGCACCAATGCTTCATTATTGTTTATTGTGCACTTTTGAATATGTAAAAAAAATTATTTTCATTTTATACTCCACAATGTTGTTGCTAAGAACATGAGCACTGGTGCGTTTTTTATTGGGGGAGCACGGGTGCACTTTCTTATTGAGGAGCACCACAATGAATTCTAGTTATGATTTTAAAAAAGACAATATTTTAGTATTGTGTATTAATAGTGGTTATCAGAAGAACGAGGGAGTTATGTTTTGGAGCACTTGTGTGTTTTGTTATTAATAATAGCACCAATGTACATGGTTGAATTAGGAGCACCAATGTGCATGTTAGACTTAGGAGCATTGGTATTGCTGACATGATAATTCATATTGGTGCACTATTCCTGTACAATTCGCACTACAAACCGTGGAAATATTTTTTTAAGAGAAAAGTTAAAATGATAGGGTTTGGAATCTAATGCAATGAGTTATCTCATTGCAACAGATACCAAATGCCCCGTATATAAGTAAATAAACGCTATAAAATCTATTTATTAAAAAACATCTACTTGTGAAATATAGAGAGGAAAACTAAGAGAAACGACTAGGAACTTATGGCTTCCAATAATGAATGTAACTATGAAACCCTTTTATTTTATTTTTAATAATGTAATGAAATCTATTTGAATAAAAAGAGGAAATATTGTGATGATGAATAGAATAAAATAAAAAAACGTGAAGTTTGTCCTCTACAAATGTGTATGTAAGTGTGGCTCTTCAAAAAAATCCTCCCACTCAAAAAACTTTACCTGTAAATCTCTCTTGCACAAGTTTCCCCTCTGAATTTTGGAAAAATAATGAAATAATGATTAGGTATTTGATTTATAACCACATAGAAAATATAATTGTTTTCCTCATTTTTCATTGTATGTCTCGGTGCATTAAATTGAATTTGTATTTTTTTTTTTACCTTTTAATGGTGTGCTCAATGGTAATATGCACCAATGCTTTGTTGGAAAGCATCGAGGTTGTATTGGTTTCTAAGCACACTGTGGAAGGTTTATGGTTTTAAAATGATCTTATTTTTGTTTAAAAATTGTATTTTTTTTTGTGCATTTGTTATATGAGCACTAGTGCGCTTTGTTATTGGGGGTGCAATGGTACATTTTGTTATTGGGGGAGCACCGGTGTGCTTTGTTATTTGGGGAGAGTCGATGCACTTTGTTATTAGGGGAGAACCAGTGTGCTTTGTTGCTGGGGGAGCATCGAGGTACTCTGTTATTTGGAAGCACTACGATGCAATTGATTTCTTATAAAATAAAAAAACAATATTTTAGTATTTTATATTAATAGTGGTTATCAAAAGCATTGGGGTGTTATGTTTTGGTGCATTGGTGGACTTTATTGTTGGGTAGAGAACCAATGCACTTTGTTATTAAGGGTGCACCAATGCACTTTGTTATTGGTGGAGCATCAATGCACTTTGATATTGGGGGAGGACCGATAATATTTTAGTATTTTATATCAATATTGGTTATTAGTGTGCTTTATTTGTTAAACATCGGGGCATTATGGTTTGTAAGAAAACCAGTGTGTATGATAGACTTAGGATCATAGGTGCATATTGTTGACTTAGACGCACTGGTATTAAAACCATTGCAATAACCTCTTCCCTCCTTTTCTATAAATGTATAAGGGATAATTTTTTCACGGGAGATCCGTAAAAACCTTTTCTAGAAGATGTTCTCCTTGTAGTGGCAATGCCCAATATATCAACACTACCATAGGAAGCTTGATTTTTCTTATGATGGATGACAGTGGCCACTATTATATACAAAAATAGTAGCATGGGAATGAACCCTGCTATGATCATACAGTAGAAGGCCCATAACCTAAACTCAAATATGGCATTGTCATACTCTAGTAGTGCTCTAAAATCAATTTCCCACTCCACCAAAGATGTAATGTGGATCTCCTTTAGAGGCTTTCCAAGGGAATATACGACATCTAACTTCTGCTTTCCTTGCCTTGTGCTTTCAATGGTCTAAAATCAATTTCCCACTCCACCAAAGACGTAATGTGGATCTCCTTTAGAGGCTTTCCAAGGGAATATACGACATCTAACTTCTGCTTTCCTTGCCTTGTGCTTTCAATGGGGATGGCCTTATTGTACCTACCACAATATCTCTCAGTGATTTTCCACCAATTGTATGTAGATGGCTCTATGGACTTGTTGGCTTCTAAGAACTGTACAGAATCTATGATAGGGTTTCCTTGTAGGAGCTCGTCATCTCCATGGGTGGTGTTGGGGTTCCCATGAAATCCTTCATGGTTTCTAGATATGGGTAGTTGATTGATCCCTTATACATTATGCCCTTTGGGTCTAAGAATGGTTTGAGAAAGACATGTCATGATTAGCTCGATCTACAATGGGGAGAGAAACCAATCAAAGTGGAAACATGAAGAACGTTGTGGTAGCCGATAATGATAGTGTTAAAACTATTTTCTTTTAAAATATCCTATTTAAAGATATTTAGCCTCATTGTAGCTCTAGGAATATCCAGGAGAGGGAACACCTTCACTTCATTCCCTAGGTCAATCATGGAAGATGTGGGGCAGCGTATTTTCCTTAAATTTTCTGAAGCTCGTTTGCATAGTTGTTCCCTAGGCTGCTTCCTCTTCATGCAAACTTCTAACGTGCTCTTCACGATATGGGTTTCATATATAAATCCTACATGATCTACAAACTTCTTAGAAATCCAACGAATTCTCCAACAAGCTCAACCAACATTAGCGCTCAAACATTCATGACATCTCATTCACATGGATACTTTTCTTCACAACAATGGATCTACTCTCCTACACAACTAAACACTTTTATCAAAAAATCTATCTACCCTTCCTAAGCCTACAGAGCACTACATCCTCATGACTCTCATATTCATGGGGTATCTTATTAGGGAGTCGAGACCATGCTGTAAATAATCCACGGATTAATAATACGATGAGATGTGAAGTGTAAGCATGCAATGCAAAATGGTATCGAACCCAATAACCAGATCGATAATAAAGAAGAACGGACCAGTAAAAAATAAGAAACCAGTAAAAAAGAACTGGCAGTAAAAAAAATTCCCAAAGAACAGATGGTAAAAGAAATTCCAAGCTGGATTTAAAACCCTACAAGGTAAAATTTCCATGAGATTAATAATGCCATGAGGTTTTTGTTATAAATTATTGCTATTAATAATTACATTGGTCATTATTAAGTTAATAATACTAATGACTTTTAGTAATGATTAACGGCCATGTTTATTGGTATTAATAATTACATTGTTCATTATTAAGTTATTAACAGTAATGATTAACGATCATGTTTTGACATGCTGTAAAGTTAATAATTCAAATTTTAATTTTTAATCCTTGGTCATTTCAAATTGGTAATAACTAGCAACAACCACATTAATTTTAAAAAGGTGGAAAACGGTTCTAATAAGCTTATATCAACCACTTGTTACTTAATGTGGTTGTTGCTAGTTGACGGTGGACATGCATAGCCACAACCATGAACACATTTATACGTTTTAAATGTAATAATTAAGTATTATTTAGTAATTACAAAATTATTATTTAAAATAAAATTATTGGTTATTTAGTTAATATTATTATTAATTATTTAATTTATTAAAAATAATAATAAAAAATATATGTAATAATTTTATTAATAAATTTCTAAAATTAATTAAATAATAATCCATTATTAATTCATTATGCATAATTATTTATTTGGTTAGTATTATTATTAATTATTTAATTTATTAAAAATAATAATAATAAATATATGTAATAATTTTATTAATAAATTTTTAAAAATAATTAAATAATAATCAATTACTAATAAGAATTTAATAATAATTAATTATTAATTAATTATGTATAATTATTAGTAACAACCACTTTTATCCAAAAAGTGGTTGATATTAATTAAAAAAGGTGGAAAATGTAATTGATCAACGTATATCAACCACTTTTTACATAAAAGTGATTGTTGTTAGTTGACTGCTGGCATGGATGAATAACCATTAATAAATTAATACATTTTAAATGTAACAAATAAATAATAATTAATAATTAATTATCTTTAAATTTTTTAACTAATTATTAATAATTTATTAAACTACAATAATTAATTGTTTAATTGTTAATAATTAATTAATTGAAAATTATTAATTAATAATATATTATTTTAATTATTAAGTAATATTAATAATAAAGTATATATTAATTAATAATTAATAATTAATAATAAAGTATAAATTAACTAATGAAAAATTAAACACTATATAACAAAATAATAATAATAAAGTAAGCATGTGATAATAAGAAAGTAAAACTAAACTATATACATCTAAAAAAACAAAGTAATAAAGTAATAATATGACATATTAATTAATTAATTAAGTAATTTTTTAAAAGTATAAATAGATTGTTGAATATATTAATTAAATACTAATACATTAATAATATATAAATACATTGATCATTAATATAATATTATATAAATGTACTAAGGTAATAAAATACTAATTAATAAATTTATAAATAATCAATTAATTAATATAATAATAGAAAAAATACATTATTATGTTATTAATGGTCATAGAAAAATACTTTATTATGTTAATATTATGTATATAATAATATATAAATACATTGATCATTAATATAATATTACATAAATGTACTAAGGTAATAAAATACTAATTAATAAATTTATAAATAATCAATTAATTAATATAATAATAGAAAAATACATTATTATGTTATTAATGGTCATAGAAAAATACATTATTATGTTAATATTATGTATAAAGATGATGATTACATTTTATAAAGTAATTAATGTATAATATAATATGTAAATGTAACATATTAATTAATAAATACTTTATTAATATCAATTAATTTGTACATTATTACATTAATCATTAAAGAATTAGTTAAATAATAAATACATTTATAAATTATGAAAAAAATTAATAAAGTATTAAAATATTATTAATTTAATAGATTAATAAACATCCATACATTAAAAATAATATTAATAAATACATTAAGAAAGCATACATATATTAAAGTTTCCAAAACTAAAATTTAAAATTTAAAATACAACCACTTTTATAAAGTGGTTGATATAGACAAATGGACACCATTTTTCACCTTTATAAAGTGATTGTTGCTAGTGCACGGAATAATATGTCTTGGGATGACCATTAATATATTAATTAATTATTACTTTACACTAATATATAAATATAACTTATTAATGTAATACGTTAATATCTGATATTAATGTATTAATGTATACAAATTAATGGTTTATTAATGTATAAATTAAAGTATTAATTTACACATATTAATTGACCAATACATTGATAATGAATTAATACATAATGTATTAATTAATGAATACATTAACACATTATTAAATATATTAATTAATTAATACATTATTAATTTATATAGTGCAAAAATATAACCTACTAATAAAGACAACATTAATAATACATCAATAAAGTAGTAATACATTACTTTAATATATTTAGTAAAGAATTATTAAAATATTAATACATTAAACTATACTAAAATGTATTAATTTAATTAATTAAAATGATAACACATTCTTAATAAATACATTACTAAAGTATTAATACATTAAAACTTTAATAAAGTATTAGTACATAAATTAAATAACAAAGTATTAACACATTATTACATTAATATAATGTATAAATTAAAATATAAATTTGTATTAATGTATAATATAATGTATTATTTAACTGACACATTAATAATG
This sequence comes from Picea engelmannii, assembly GCA_009831015.1. Classification (NCBI taxonomy): domain Eukaryota; kingdom Viridiplantae; phylum Streptophyta; class Pinopsida; order Pinales; family Pinaceae; genus Picea; species Picea engelmannii. The sequence continues at coordinate 1,000,391 of ML778304.1, forward strand.
TAATTATTTATTTGATATATTATAAATTATTATAAATTAAGTATACATTTTTATTAATGTATAATATAATGTATTATTTAATTGACACATTAATAATGTAATGCAATAATTATTTTTTATACATTAATGTCTAATATAACATATAACTTATTATTTATTTGATACATTAATAACTTATTATAAATTAAAGTATAAATTTTTATTAATATATAATATAATGTATTATTTAGTTGACACATTAATAATGTAATGTAATAATTAATTTTTATACATTAATGTCTAATGTAACATATAACTTATTATTGATTTGGTACATTAACATCGGACGACACGATATTTGCATCATATTGTGATGACATGATATTTTTGTCACATTGTGATGGAATGATATTTGAGTCACAATATAGCGAGGAGGCCATGTTCATCACAATGTGAAGACAGGGCTATGCTTGTCACATGGCCACGATAAGGCTATGGTCCTCACATTGCATAGGATATTTGCATCAGATTGTGAAAACATGATATATGCATTACATTGCGACGACATGAAATGTTCGTCACATTGCGACGATGAGGCTATGTTCGCCACATTGCAACGACGAGGCTATGTTCGTCACATTGCGATGTTGAGGCTATGACAAGGATATGTACATCACATAGAGGCGAGAAGGCTATGTTCGTGAAATTGTGATGACAAGGCTATGTTCGTCACATTGCAATGACAAGGCTATGATTATTACATTGCAATGACAAGGGTATTTTTAGAACATAGCAACGACAAGGCTATGTTCGACACATAGCGACAATAAGGCTATGTTGATCACATTGTGACGATAGAATATTTGCATTGCATTGTGAGGACATGATGTTTTTATCACATTGGGATGACGACACTATGTTCATCACATTACAAGATATCTTTGTCATAGTGCGACGATAAGACTATGTTATTCATTGTGCAAGGATAGGGCTATGTTCTTCACAGTGTGATAATAAGGCTTTATTTGCCATGGTGCAATGATAAGGCAATGTTCATCACATTGCGACGACGAGGCTATGTTCGTCACATTGAAAAGACAAAGCTATGTTCAACACATTGTGACAACAAGGCTATGTTCATCACATTATGATGAAAGGATATTTGTATCACATTACAAGGATAGGATATTTGTGTCACATTGTGATGATGAGTCTATGTTCATGACATTGCAATGACAAGTCTATATTCATCATAGTGTAATGATATGGCATGTTGATCACATTGTGCTAGTGGGGATATGTTCATCACATTGGGATGACAAGGCTATGTTTGACACAATGGGACGTTACTATGTTTTTTAGATTGTGATGCTACTATGTTCATCACATTGCAACATTACTATGTTAGTAATTGGGGGGTGAAATCATGAAGGTGGGTTACACTTTTGCTTGTTTTATGACAAAAAAAACTGTATTTTCACAAGTTATTCAACTTTCGACATATAAAAGTATTTTTTTTATTTAGAATTTCACTTTCCAGTAAAAACAAAACTTGTGAAGAATTGTGTTATCTTTCTAATGACTATTTTTCAATTTTTTTTTATCATGATTTGATATGTCAAATTGACAATTGTTTAACAGTATGTTTCTTAAACATGAAATGAATGATAATGACTTACTTATTTCTACAACAGTGTTTTTTTTATTAAACTTATGTTTTGAAGAAACAAAATATACTACAACAATCCACAGAGACTCTATTTTATTATGACTATCATTTTGAATTTAACGGATGAATATTATAATTTCTAGAATTTTTTGAAGTTGACCAAACTGAAAACATTGCAGAATTTGCATACATGTTTTTCTACACCTCGTATCTATCTTAATTTTTACGTAAAACTAAAATCTAAAAATACCCTTTTGAAAAGAACAGTTTAAGGATTATGAATATATTTTTTTCAAATTTTTTCACTGTATATTTTTTGAGATATCGACATTTCATTTCACCGAATCATAATGTCTACTGAAAATATTGCGTAATGAGTTTTTTAAAAAATTAAAGAAAATTAGATAAAAATAACGAAAATGAAAACAAATTATACGAATTGAAAGTAGATTCAATTTTGAAAATGCTGGTGTCATTTTCGAAACCAAATTCTCAATGTTTGTAGGAGTCCGCAACCTCTGAAGTTTGTCTATGCTTGGGGCATTTATCTGGTTTCGGTCTTCAGTGCCAATTTCATGTTTTCAGCCGAAAATATTTTTCGACCGAAAAAGTTTTTTTTCAGCCGAAAGAATAAAATTTAACGGAATCCGTTAAATTAAAAGGTTTCCCAATCTTTCGGCCGAAAGAATAATTCTTTCGGCCGAAAGGATGTCGAAAAAAATCCGATCGTCGGAAAATATGAAACGAGACGTCGTATACGTTTGAAAATATGAAACGACACGTCGTTTAAGTTCTTTTCGTGCCAAATGGTATAAATAGAATTGCGACCGAACAAATTTAACACAATCCATCACATGAAGGAAAAGATATGAACTCGAGGATAAGGATTTCAAAGCACTTCTCTTACTGATTGTCACTATATTCTTTTCTTTTTTTCTTTATTCCCTCTATTCCATAGTCTTAATCGGAGGATCGATATCGATACATGGTGGTTTTTTAAAACA
>ML778304.1:1003142-1020440 GCA_009831015.1 Picea engelmannii
GAAATGTAATTGGTGATTATGTTAGTTCTATTAGTATGTATATCTTATCTGTTTTGGATTTGAACCTGTGAGCTCTTAAGAAAAAGCACATGGTTTTAACCATTATATACACTCAAGATATAAATAATATAACCACCTAGATGATCAAAAGCTTTAAACTAGTAATCATTTTCATGATCCACTTATTTATGGATGAAAAATGAAAATGTACAGTTTGGCAAACGCAAACGCAAACGCAAATGAAAAATGAAAATGTACAGTTTACATTTTACATCTACGAAAATGTACAGTTTACATTTTACATCTACAAAAATGTACAATTTACATTTTAAAGTTTATATCTACGAAAATGTACAGTTTACATTTTACAGTTTACATTGTACAGTTTACATTTTATTTTACGAAAATGAAAATCAATTTACATTTGATATCTACAAAATGCAAATGTACAGTTTATGACTATGAAAATGTACAGTTCGCAAACGCAAATGTACAGTTCGCAAACGCAAATGAAAATCAATTTACATTTATATCTATGAAAATGTACAGTTTACATTTTACAGTTTATATCTACGAAAATGTACAGTTTATATCTACGAAAATGTATAGTTTACATTTTACAGTTTATATCTACGAAAATGTACAGTTTACATTTTACAGTTTACATTGTACAGTTTACATTTTATTTTAGGAAAATGAAAATCAATTTACATTTGATATCTACGAAATGCAAATGTATAGTTTATATCTATGAAAATGTACAGTTCGCAAACGCAAATGTACAGTTCGCAAATGCAAATGAAAATCAATTTACATTTATATCTATGAAAATCTACGAAAATGTACAGTTTATATATATGAAAATGTACATTTATATATATGAAAATTTACATTTATATCTACGAAAATCTACGAAAACGCAAACAAAACGTGAATGTGAATATATGCAAATCTACGAAAACCTATGAAAATCTACGAAAACGCAAATAAACATATACGAAAATCTACGAATACACAAATAAACATACGCAAATCTACGAAAACATATACTAAAATCTACGAAAACCTATGCAAATAAACATATACGAAAATCTACGAAAACCTAAACATATAAACATATACGCAAATAAACATATACGAAAATAAACATATAAACAAATAAACATATACGCAAATAAACAAATAAACATATATGAAAATCTACGAAAACATACGAAAATCTACGAATACACAAATAAACATATACAAAAATCTATGAAATACGCAAATAAACATATACCAAAATCTATGAAAACGCAAATAAACGTATACGAATATACGCAAATAAACATATACGAAAATCTACGAAAACGCAAACAAAACGCAAACAAAATGCACGAAAATGCAAACAAACCGCGAATGTTTACAAACGCGAATGTAAACATATGTAAATGCGAATGTAAACATATGTAAATGCGAATGTAAATACCTCCCCGACCACTGCATCCACTGCTCCACTTCTCCCACGACCGTTGTGTCCTCGACGTCCGCTGCGTCCGCTGCTCCCTGCTCACAAAGCCCACTGCTCCACTGCCCACTGCTCCCAAAGACTCACAAAGCCCACAAAGCCCACAAATCCCACTTCTCCACTGCCCACTGCTCCCAAAGACTCACAGAGACTCACAAAGCCCACTGCTCCACTGCTCCTTCGACGTCTGCTGCTCCACTGCTCCCACGACACAGAGCCTCACACAACCAAAAAAATTCGAAACGTTTAACACTGATGTGTGGCAATTATATAGAAAAATCTTTCGGCCGAAATATTTTTCGGCCGAAAACTTATCGTCGGAAATAAAATATCCAGTCGACCAAATTTTTACACGCAAATCAAGGGCCCCGTAATGGCTCCATTCGATTTGACGTTTATGTTTTCGGCCGAACAATAGTTCGGCCGAAAAAATGTTCTTTCGGCCAAAAAATATATTTAGTTCGGCCGAAAATTTGTTTTTCGAAATTTTGGAAACCAGATTGTCACGAAAGTATAACCCACCTTCGTGATTCCACCCTGGGATGATGCATTAATAATACATTATTAAATTATTAATACATTAATTGGCAATGGCCATGGTTCACTATGGTTGACCATGACCAATGTTAAATTTTGTTGAACATGACCATTGTTAACTTCCCTAGAACTTCAGTATGCATGACCTTCATTGTGGTTGACTTGGGTTAAGCATGGTTCACAATGGTTAACCATGTTTGACAATTGTTTTCTGTAGAAGATCATGGCTAGCCATGACCATCAATACGGATGACATTAATACATTAATGTATATTGTAAAGTATGAGTGCATTAAAAAATTAATAAAATGTACATTAATAAAGTATTAATACATAAATAATGCATCATTACAATAATGTAATGTCTAAATTAAAGTATTGATTTTCATTAATGTATCATGTAACTTATTAATTAATTGATACTTTAATAATGCATTGTATTAATTTATTAATACATTATTAATTAATACATTGCTAAAGTATTAATATACTAATACACTGATACATTTTAATAATACATTGATAAAGTAGTAATACATTGACTTTACTGACCTTAGTAATACATTATTAGGACCTTAATGACCATACTAATACCTTAATAAAGTATTAATACATAGCCTTATTAAATATCATAGGTCGAACATAGCCTTAGTAAATAGCCTAGGTTGAACATAGCCTTAATGCATTAATTCAGACGATGTTAAGTTCGTCCCACTGCGACAAGAAGGCTATGGTCGTCACATTGCGACGATGTGATATTTGTGTGACATTGTGATGACAAGATATTTTCATCATATTGCAATGACATGATATTTGCATCAGATTGTGACAAGGAGGCCATGTTCATGACAATGTGACGAAAAGGTTATAGTCATCGCATTACTATCACATGATATTTGTGTGACATTGCGATGACATGATATTTGTATTGCATTGTGATGAGGACGCCATGTTCATCAGAATGTGACAAGAAGGCTATGTTTGTCACATTGCGAATAAAATACTATGGTCATCGCATTGTGATGCCATGATATTTGTGTCACATTGTGATGAAAGGATATTTGCATCAAATTGTGACAACATGATATTTGCATCACATTGCGACATTATATGTTCATCACATTGCAACACATTATGTGTTGCAACATTTGCGTCACATTGCAACACATTAAATGTTCATGCAACATTATATGTTCATCATATTGCATCACATTGCAACACATTAAATGTTCATGAAACAATATATGTTCATCATATTGCATTACATTGTAACATTATATGTTCATCATATTGTGTCACATTGCAACATTATATGTTCATCATATTGTGTCACATTGCAACATTATATGTTCATCATATTGTGTCACATTGCAACATTACTATGTTCTCCATGTTGCAACGTTACTATGTTCATGACAATGTGACATTATATTGTTTCTCAGAATGCGACATTACTATGTTCGTCACATTGCGACAAAAAGGATGGCTCTTCAGATTCCAACAACAGGGCAATGTTCATCACATAGCGACATTGCATTGATTGTGAGATTGCGACATTACTATGTTCGTCACATCGATGTTAATATGTTTGTCACATTTCAACATTACTATGTTTTTCACATTTCAATATTACTATGTTCGTCAGGTTGCAATGTTGGGATAAGTTTTTAGTATGGTCAACATTTCAATATTACTATGTTCGTCAAGAGAAATATATTTTTTGCTTGAAGCTAGTCTTGTAGTTTACATTGAAGAGTGTGTCACATAGCCACATTTAGAGAGCAATAATTTTATGAGGTTGACATTGATATTTCTAACATACAAGAATATGACATTGAATTAAGGAGTAAAAATGCGAGAGATTCAGTTTCTCTTTCATAAATTAAGAAGTAAACATTAAAATTAAGCCATATTGTGACATTTTAAATGTAATAAGATGAATAACTTGAATGGATTGCGTCATATTGACAATTATTGGGTTGTCTTTCCATTTAAGAATAAACTATTCATTAAAATTTAATATCGTTTGAGAATAAAATATTTGTCAAACCAATATAGCATTAATTGTATTCAAACATTATAATTCATAGTGGTTATTGCTGCTATGAAGATTTAAATGCAATGATGTTTATTAATTGTATAATAAATATTTAAATTCACTATTTCCTCAAGAATTATATTTATTGTTTAGTCAATATTAACATTATATTAGTGGAATATTATTAAAATTAATGTAACATTGTTAACATAACATTATTAATGAAAGATCTTCAACTTAATACTATTAACATTAATGTAACATTATTAAAAATATATTTATGTAACGTTATCATTATTAAGATTACTAATGCAACATTATTGTAATATTAATGTGTCATTAATGTAGCATTATTAATTAAGTGGGTAATTGAATAAAATTAATATCATTAATTATAAAACTAATGTTATATGGTTATTGGAAACATAATTATTTATATTTAAAAATAAGAAAAGTTTACAAAAAAAAATGTTTAATTATTTTATTTTAGGTTGCATAAAATTATTAAATCTATCCAATTAAATCTACAAAACTTTAAAACTTTATTAAATTTATTAAACATAAATTTTTAAAGTTTAAAATGTTAATTATTGAACTTTATTTATTTATTGTAGAATTTTAATAATTATACTTTATAAATTTGTTGAACCTTATTAATTATTTCCTTGAAAAAATAGTAAAACCTACTATTACTATTTTATTCTATATTTATTTATTACTTTGGATAAATAGTAAAACCTAGGATTACTATATTATTCTATATTTATTTATTACTTTGGATAAATAGTAAAACCTAATATTACTATGTTATTCTATATTTATTTATTACTTCTTTGCTACTATATTATTCTATATTTATCTATGACTTTATTGTTAGATTACTATATTTATTCATTGTTATTAACTTGTTATTGTTATATTATTTTCTATTTATTTATTACTTTATTGGTAAATTTGTATATTTACTCATTACTACTAATGGGTTTTACATTAATAGTATATTATCACAATATAAAATTAATACATTAATAATATAATATTATTTGTTTACATTAATATTACATTAGTTTTAAACATTAATAATATATTACATTTAAACATTAACAATATTACTTTACTTTTAAAATTATTAATAATATTATTTTGAAGATTAGGATTATTAATATATGATGATTAAATATTAATGTTAATAAATGGTCTAGGTTAGTTAGTATTTAGGGTTAGGGTTAGGTTTTAGTTTAGGACTCAAATTTATGAGATAAGAAGTGTAACTAATAATGTAAAAATAAACCACACAAACAATGCATAAAGTAGTTGATATTATTGATAATAATTCAAGAAGAATAATTCAACTTTGCATGCATTTTATTTAATTATTATGCTACAGTTCTTAGCCCTTACCTTCCTACTCTAACTTATTTCACTTATTTCTTTCAACTTTCCAATATAGTTATTAATAATAATATACAGATACAAAGGAATATAAGAGGCATACATAAATTACATAATAAAAGTAGACTGAAAAAAATATAAATAAAACATAATCGCACGCATGAGTTCAAGTAAATGCCCACATAAAACAAATGTGCACATATAAATTACATATCATTTGAGTTAATCGCAGGCATGAGTTCATGTAAAACAATTGCGTTCATCGCAGCATGCATGAGTTCATGGAAAACAAATGTGTTCATGGCATGAGTTCATGTAAAACAAATGCCCACACATAAATTACATATCATTTGAGTTTTATAAAAAAATATAAAATAAATTAATTGAATTTTCAGGCTTTGTTGATAGTTCAAGGTCATTTGAAAACTGCTTCAAATCACAACAGCCCAGACTAACCACTTGCTCACCTGTTTTACATGAACCATGATTGATTGACAGTAGGCCTCTACAGTCAGAATATTGTTATCTTCGAGGTGAAAGGTGTTTTTAAATTATTAAAATATAGAATAAATTAATAGAATTGATAAGCTTATTGGTTGGTTGTTATGAAAGTACACGAAAAAGAATATAAATAATCGCAGGCATATCCTGTATCCTATATCCTATAAATTTCTTGAGTATATCATCATACAAAATTTGGGAATATAAATAAAACATAATCACCATTAATCTCAGGCATGAGTTCATGTATCTTGTATCCTATATCCTGTGAATTATGGTCAAATTATGGAGTGTACCCTGCACATTATAGAGTGACATGAGCCATTGATTACTGAGATACAACTTTAATGGTCGATTGCACCAGAGATGAGACAAACTCCCAACACCGTGTTGAAGAAGTGATAAATGTATCCAAAGGTCACTTTATGCAGTGGATTCATTGATGCAGCAATCTGATTCAATAATCTAGGGGTTATGATTTATACACCTAATTCTATATGGAGCAGGTTCAATTATCTAGCCAGGTTATGCAATGAATTTCAAACGTAGGTTAAATGAAACGGCTAAGCTTGGGAGTAGAGATAAATGGCCAGCCACACAAATAATCAAATGACCAAGCGACGTAAACGATTAAATGAGAGGCACAGAAGGGATAAATGACAAACAGAGGGAAGAGGTAACGCGGCCAGGCCACTCGTCAATATCGGAGGTGGTAAAATGTAAGGACAAGCCACGATAGGGAAGAGGTAATGAAAAATTCATTACAAAAGGAGGCGGGGAGGTCACACCCGTCAATCTATCATTTTTCTATGTATAATCAAATCTTAATCAATGAGCGTGGCAATCTGGTGGCGAGCAAGTATTTTTTTAATTTTATTTGGTAAATGTGAAAAAATAATCACATAAACGTACGTCTTTATAAATGAGCGGAAGTTAATTTATCAAAATCTCATCCATTGATTAGAGAGGACGATGAAGAATATGCCAGTATCTTCAATTGTTAACCCTAAGATTGAAATTTGTGATTAAAAGGTTGATTAATCCACCGATTCCAATAGGGGGACGCCTATCAGCGTAATAAAATTTATATAATAATAATTTAATTTTAAAGTTATCGTTAAGTTACACCTCAAATTCTTGTAGGAGGCTCTTTGTTTGTGGGATAAGATATCCTCTACAAATTGTTGTATGAGATCCTTTGTTTGTGGGGCAAAGGACCCCTTTCCCACAAAGATTTCATTATTAAAATTTATGGAGATATACATATCATACCTTCTTTGGATTTGAATTTGTGACCTCTTAGAAAGAAACACAAGTTCTTAAAAAAACATGTATGTACAAATACATCATATGACAAAATCCTTCTATTGACCATAAAAGATAATATTATTAAAAATAAAAGATAATATAATTTTTATTTTTAAGTAAAAAAGAACAGAGCATGTTGTATTAACTTTCCAAATAAAGGTCACACCAAAAACACCATGTCTGCTAGTTGTCCCGCCGTGTAAACAGAAACCAAGACTGTTGGATATCTATGCTATCTGTGATGAAGATCGACTCGATGCCATTTGTCTTTCCCGAAGGAAACCAAGTCAAGTGGTCACCATTGGTCTGAAAAAAATACTCTTTGAGTCTGAGGGTTACAAAATAATGTAGTTTAGCCATCACTAGCTTCAAAACAGAGAAAGGAACGAAAAATATTAACAGTGACAATTTACTCGGTGGCCTCCCATTCATCCATGTTACCCTCGCCATCCTCATCGACTCCCTTAGCTATCATCACGAAGGCCTGAGCGCACGTCGGGCAGCGCTGTCCTGGCTGGGTATTGGAATATGCTTCGAAGAGCAGGTCTACTCATTGGTTGACTAGACTGATGTGGTGGATTATGTCCTCCACCAAGCTCCGTAGCTCAAAGATTACCTTCGGGTGGTCCGGGTGGAGGAGTGGCAGGTGGTTGCACCCCGCCTCTTTCATGATAGACAAAGAACGTGGCATAAGAACAGTGCCACACTCCCTATCCAGACTATCCCATGACGCCTCGCCTTCCATACCAGTTGTCGCGGCCTTGGCTTCTTTGTTTTGTCCCAGGTCCATCGTTGGAGGGGTCTCTGTTGCTCCTGTGGTCGGGTTTGCATCCATCGTTGCCTGATTTTCTTCTATAATGTAGCAGGGGAGGAAATCACTTAATTGGGTTGCTCCTATAGTGGAGCTATGAAAATCCTTGAAGGCCCGTTGGGAAGCTTCCCCGGGAAAACAAGTAGATGGGTTCCAGTTGTCTGGGATAGTGAAAAGCAGGTGCGTTGGGGGGACATGGATGGTTGCCTCTGGGATGATTTCCTCAATAGAGGCCATGGGAGGCAACTCACATTTTCTAGATTTTCGGACAAGATGCGTTATGGACATAGACAATGCCCTCTCAAAGATTTGTTTTTTCCTTCTGCGCGCAGCTGAAGCATACCATGCAGCCCCCCTACGGGGCTTGCCTAGTTCCCTTCGCATTTGAAGGTGCCAAGAGATGGTTCCAATGGAAATTGGACAATTACAGTCGCACCTGAGCACAAGGATGCTCCAATTTTGCGGCTTCAGCTCCAAATGAGCCCCTTCCTCTCCAAAATCAAGTGGATGCATGAGGATTAAAGTGACCAGACCTGCCATTAAGGCTCTCCACTGATTGCTCTGTAGTTCTATTCCCATCACTCGCATGAGAATTCTTGGGTATTCGGACCAGCTGAACCAGCTTTCCCTCATCCTTAATGGTGACGGGATGGGGGGCGGTGTCCTTCATTTAAGGCCCAACCAAGCACTATACCACATGGTCCTTCTGTTCTAGGTGGCACCCCATCCGGGGGTTGGTAAGCTTTGTTCGCAAGGCACTGACAGTGATTGGAGAGTTCTATATCTTTTGAGATATGAGGATCCCAGTAGATGCTCTCCCTTTCCCTTGCTACCCCTTCATTTTCTAGGCAATCCACTATACGGTTCGCTTCCCTTTTCACATGGGAGGGAATGATACTGAGATTAGGCCTAAGTAAGGCACCAAATTCCTCTAGCAGTCCCGATAGTCTCCAACTGGGTGCGATTTTTCCTGGATGGTCCCTGTGGAGGATTTTCATAATTAGCCCGATGATGATTTGAGAATCCCCTTCCACAATGAGATTGTGGAAGTGGTTGTCAATTGTTGCTTGTGTTCCCTGGAGGAGGCTCGTTAGTTTCGTGGCATTGTTTGTATTTTCTCCAATAAAACCTGGGACAAGACAGAGGATTTGGCCATCTGAGTTTCTGAGGGTGGCTCCAAATCCAGCTGGTCCCGGATTCCCTTTGGAGGCCGCATCAAAGTTGACCTTCATAAATCTTGCTAGAGGAGGGGACCAGGTAATTGGACTTCTTTTTCAGGGATAGCTTGGATTTTTCACAAGCTAATTATTCAGTTTGAGCTACCAATACTGAAGGATGCGCTGCTCTTCCGGGTCGCAATTCTTATCCGCCTGCTTCCAATTTTTACTTCGGATTGTTTCCCATATGAGCTTACATATTTTTCCCCATACTAGTTCTGGAGTGGATTCCTTGGAGTGGAAGATTCTTTTGTTTTGTTCCTTCCAGATTTGCCAGAGAGTGAATCCTGGGAGTAGGAGCCAAATGAGAGCAATAATGGGATTTTTAAAAGATAGCAGGTCCTAGTTCTCTATTGTGTCTTTGATACTGATCCTGTTCTAATTCATCCTACGCATTACTTGAGCCCCTTGGTCCCATATCCCATCGCTGAAGGGACATCTGTTGAAGAGATGTTCCAGAGTTTCCTCTTGTTGTTGACATAAGGGGCAAACTGATGGTCTAATGAAGCCTCTTTTTCTGAGATTATCCCAAGTGAGGATATGGTTGTGAATGATGAGCCATAGAAAGGTTGACACCTTCAGCCAGAGGAAGGGGATCGAAACCTTGTTCCAAATATTCTCCTTGTCATGATTCTGGTGATTACCCTGTAGATAGTAGGCTTCTTTGATTGAAAAGTTACCTGTAGTGGAGTGCCCCCATCTAAGAATGTCCAGGCCTTCTTGCTTGGGGATTTTCCTGTGGCTGGCATAGTGCTACCAGGCATGCAGGTCTGAGTTTAGTGGGATTTGTAGTTCCTGGGTGGAAGTCTTCCATTTTTGCCAAGGTAGAGGTCTCATTCTTGGTCGCCAAAAATCCTTCACATGCTGAGGGGGGTCTGTGTGAAGCAGTTGCCTGGTGGGGCTTAGCTCTTCTATCTGATCTAGAGGTTTTTGTTGTTTCCACGATTCCTACTAGAAAAGTGCGCTTTCTCCATTCTGGATCTCCCAAAAGGCATGTTTTTGAACAAGTTCTTTGTTTTGCCAGGTTGTATTCTAGATGTTGGATCCTTGAATCTGGTCGTTGTGACAAATGAGCTTGTCTACACTCGTGTTTGGAGAATAATTTTGTTTCCAAAGTTGCGCCCAGAGTGCAGTGGAGGCCTTTAACCATCTCCACCACATTTTAGCTCCCATGACTTGGTTGAGCTTCCCTGGGTCTCACAGTCCCAGTCCTCCCCATGCTTTAGGCTTGCAGAGCTTGTCCCAGCCTACTAGCACCCACTTCTTGTTCGGCTAGTGCCCATGCCATAGGAATTTTTTCTAGAGGTTTTTGATGGCCCTGATGACCTGTTTAGGCACTGCCAAAGCTGTGAAGAGGTAGGTATGTAGGGCTTGCAGAACTGACTTGAGAAGCACCAGACTTGCTGCAATGTTGAGAGGTCTAAAGGTCCAATTGCTAAGCCTATTAGAGATGGAGAGAAGCAGCTTGTCCCAGGAAATGGATCTTGTTGGAGCCCCTATGAGGGGAATTCCAAGGTAGTTGGATGGAAGGGAGCTCTTGGGTATGCCCAAGAATCTTGAGATGTGGTTTTGAACCCCTATTGGGGCGTTGAAAAAAAAGAGTTTGGATTTGTTGAGGTTGAGGGCCATGCCTGAAGCTTCTACAAAGTCAGAGAGAATGGAGGTGAGTTTGATGGCTTCTCGAGCAGTGGGGGTATTCAAAAGGAGAGTGTCATCAACAAATTGGCTATGCAAGGGTGCCGGCTGAATATTATGCAAGGGTAGGCCTTTAAGGGTACCTTCTAGGATCGTTGTCTTGATATACCGCCCTAGACCTTCCGCCATGAGGATGAAGAGGAGGGGTGAAAGAGGGCCCCCTTGTCTTATGCTCCTAGAGGGAGTGAAGGGTTGGTAGGGTACCCCATTTACTAGGATGGAAAAAAAGGCCGACGAGGTCAGTTTTAAGATCCAGTCTATCTAATGATGATCTAAGCCAAAGGCGTCGAGCATAGAGTGGAGATACTACCAGCTGACTCTATCGAAATCTTTTGAAAGATCGAGTTTAATAAGCATACCTGGGGTTTTAGTCATCATGAAGGAGTGTATTACCTCATGAGCCAGAATGACGTTGTCCATGATTTGTCGTCCCTCTACATAGCCTGACTGTTCCTTGGAGATAATGAATAACAGGATTGGCTTGAGACGTGTAGAAATCACCTTTGTAATGATTTTGTATATAACATTGCATAGTGTGATTGGTCTGTATTGCTTGGGATGGGTAACCCTTTCCTCCTTCGAAATTAGAGTGAGGAAAGTTGCATTGAGGGATGTTAATACTTGGTTGGAGGTTCGCGATTCCTCCATAACCTGCCTTACCTCTTCCTTGATTAGATCCCAGCAATGGTGGAAGAAGTTAGTAGTGAAACCATCTGGTCTGGGTGCCTTGCCTAGTGGCGTTTCTTTAACTACATGATCTACTTCTTCCTAAGTAATGGGTCGCATTAGAGCTTCATTTTGTTCTGGAGTCACAAGGGAGGGTATGTGCCCTGTTATCCTCTGAATTGTTGTCGATCCGTGCTTGTTGGTTTCTGTTAGGAGATCTTTGTAGTAGGTGTTAATTTCTTCAACAATCTGGTTGTGTTCCCTGATTGGGTTTCCTTGGGTGTCTCCCAGATGTGTTATTCGGTTGATGTAGCGTTGGTGGATCACAGCTCTGTGGAACAATTTTGTGTTCCTCTCACCCTCTTTGAGCCACTGGACTCTGGATTTCTGTCGCCATAGTATTTCCTCTTGCTTTTTCCTTTCCTCTAAACTTTCTTGGAGCTCTTCTTCCTCCATCATTAGTTATGTTGTTCTGGTCCCTGAAATGAAGATTTCCTGCAGTTCGGCTAGCCTATTTTCAATAGCCTGTATGTTTTGAAATATGTTTCCAAAAGTTTTCTTGTTCCATAACTTTAGCGAGTTTTTGAAGTTTTTAATATGCTGCTGGAATTTGTACATGCAGGTACCATGGTCTATTTCTGCTTGGGCCCACCAAGACTTTGCGAGATGATGGAAATCGGGGTGTGATAGCCAGAATTTCTCAAAGCGAAAGGGTTTGTGTTGTGGCATGGTGTTTCTAGGTAGAAGACGACCAGCCAATGATCTGAGCCTGCCCTTGGGAGAATGAGGCTCTCCATGCTCAGATCCCATACGAGTAATTCTTCTGCTATGATGAAGCAATCCAGATGGCAGGCCACTTGCTAGTGCCCCAATCTACAGTTGGACCAGGTGAAAGTTTTGTTGTAGTTCTCTATGTCTATTAGGTTTAGTGAGTCTATGAGGGTTTTGAACTTACCACTATCAAGCTCCAGTCACTTGGTTCCACTTTTCTTATCCTCTAGCGTCAGGATCATATTGAAGTCACCGCCTAGGATCCAGTTGGGAATATGAAGCAAGGTTTTAATATGACCTATTCCCTTCATGAGACTATCCTTGTCCTGCTGACTCTGAGGCTCATAGACATTTGTGATGTAGCCTTCCTGAGCTGACCCTATGATCATGAAGTGGATGGTAAACGTGCCCAAGGTAGAGAAGGGTTCGCTTAGGGTAATAGTATTGGGGTTCCATAATATGGCTAATCCTCCTGACGCTCCAGTGAAGTCGGTGTGTATGGATTCACATCCACTCTAGGTTCTTTGGAATATGACTTTTTCTTCCGGTCGTGCACATTTTGTCTCCTCGATTAGTAGGATGTCTGGCTTTTCTGCTTTGAATGAGTCTCATAGGATCCATTGTTTGGATCTACCATTCAGTCCCCTAATGTTCCAAGTGATGATCTTCATCATGAGGTTTGTTGGGTTGGGTGGAGGTATCCCTCCGAGAGCTTTTGGATCTGCCCAGAATTGAGCATGAGATTTTCTGCCTCCTTGATAAGCTGATGGGCCAACTTTCATCCTCTTCTTTTGTTTTCTCGAGGTATCTTCTTTGAGTCTGAGCTGGGATATGTGGCTATACCCAGCCTGGCTTTGGATCCAACCGTGGAGTCCAGAAAAACTTTATGAACTTTGCGGAGCTTCTCTTCAGGGAGGGCTTATAGATCCTTTTGATTTAGAGCTTCTTCTAGTTTTTCCATATCTATGCCTACCAGGTCATGGTCTTCCAACTACATGTGGATGTCTATGTCCATGGCGTCGCGTTCTTATAGCCTGGCCTCATTGTATTGGATCGATGAAGATGTAGCCTGGTTCTTTCCTTTCTCCCATTGTTTAGTTGTGTGTGGGTCTTGAATTTCTTCATCTTTTGGTAGTTGGTTTAGGATCTCATATGATTTTTTGGTCAGGACAGTGGTCTCGAGGTCCACCTGCTGTTTCTTTAGAGGGTTTCTCTTCCTTCTTATGACCATAGTGAATCCATATTTCTGCTTGACCTCGCTGGCTTTGGTTGCTTGGATATTTAGTGGACAATCCCTAAAAAGGTGCCCATGTTCATGACACTTCCTACAACGAAAAAGAATGTGTTCGTAATCCAGCATCTGTTGTCAGTCTTCGTCTTGATATTCCAGAGTAACAGAGCCTGGAAGAGCGTGGGAGATGTTCATGTATACACATATTCGGGTGTATGAGGTGTATTTTCTTTGCCTTGTGGCCTCTAAAGATTTGACATAGTGCCCTACTGTGTTTCCTATTCCCATGAGGATTTCCTCTAGTCAAAACTCCTAGGGCAGAGAATAGAGTCAGATCTAGACTGGGGCCATTGTAAAATATTCCTTGTCCAGACTGAATCTGTCCATCCAGAAGCGTAGGAAAATCCCAGCCGAGTTGTAGAAGTATGGTCCATTTTCAAAAAATTTGTCCTTATCCTCTAGGTTGTACAGGATGATTGTGAAAAAACCTTCGGAACTTAGTTGGATTTCATAATCTCCTTTAAGGTTCCACTAATTCTTGATCCAACGGGTTAGGTCACATTTGGATGGCCATAGTCCCAGGAACTTGCCGATGAAGGCATTCTCATGCATGAACTGGGTGTGTTCGCCCACCCTTGTTGAGCTGATGAGATATCTTGGGGGTTTCTCTGATTACGGGATGCATTTTCCCTTCTCCCAACCTTAAGGTGCTTTTGGATGGGACGGACCTGCATCCATGTCCATCTCTTTCTACAGCCCTTGTTCTCTGGCTAGGAGTTGATCTCGTAGCTACGGCGGTGGATCGAAGGAAGGACGCTTCTCTCTTGTGGTCGCCTTGTCATTGGAGGTTACGTTGTTGTACGAGGGGGGATGCCCCCCCTCCACCGGGCTCATTCTGACTAATCAGTCTCGAGGTCTACCTATTACAGATCGTAGCAGACGGGAGGTTCTATGGCAGAGAGTTTAGGTCATGCAACAGGTGTGCAGGGGAAGCGTTGTAGAGCCCTAGGATTTCATCAACTCATCATCTCAATATAATGAATTCGATGATCGTATGCAGATGAAATATTGAAAAGATTCAATATGGTGAATTCAAAAGAAGCACCCACACCTGTCATAACAGGATTGTAGGCCAATTTTTATTTTTTTATTAATATAATATAGTATATTGTAATTATTTCATAAATAATATGAATATAATATATTGTAATTATTTCATAAATATATATTAGTGTATGCACATTCTGGTGTTGTTTAAGTTTGATTTTGCAGCTCACTTTCACACAGCTAATTTCCGTATTAAATTACAATACGAGAATTGCATATGTCAACACAAATGCGAGACTTAAGAATGGGTATCATAACAATGAAGTATAATCTCTTTGTAACATATATTAAATATTAATATATGAATAGAAATCCGATAATTGTGTAATTGTCTGTGAGTATAAGTTGTACTTTAGAATGGATATCATAACAATAAAATATAATCTCTTTGTAACAAATATTAATATATGAGTAGAAATCCGATATTGTGTTATTGTTTGTGAGTATAAGTTGTACTTAAGAATGGGTATCATTAATCTCTTTGTAACATATATTAATATATGAATAGAAATCCCATAATTGTGTAATTGTTTGTGAGTATAAGTTGTACCGATATTTTTTTCTTATGGAGTATCTAAAAGTTTTATTTTAAGTTTTAGACATAATTTATTAGGTTAATAAATTTAAAAATAGTAACTTAAAATTAATAGTTGGGAAATAAAATTAAAAATTTTATGACAATTTTTTTCAACTTTGTTTTTATAATAAATAAATACAAATTTCTCTTAAAAGTAAAAAATCTAAATTAATTTAAATAAAAATTAAAAAATATAAATTAACTACATATAATATATAATAGATTTAATAGATTTAAATTTAAGATAAATTTAAAATGATGATGATTAAATTCCAAACAAATTAAATTGTATTCAATACATAATAGATTTACAAATTAAATTGTATTCAATACATAATAGATTTAATGTTAAGATGAATTTATATTATACTATTATAAAAATAAATTAAATTTTATATTATAATAAATAATACATGATAGATTTTATAAAATTAAATTAAATTGTAAAGTTAACATTTTCTTAAAAGATTTAAATAGTAAATTAAACCTCCTAACTTATAAGGATAATATTGAAGAACTCTATCATAATTTTACAACTACCCTTTCCACTTCTATTAACAAGTTCTCTTTCGAGGTGTCCCATTAAAAGAATAATAGAACAACCAACCCTTGGTATGATAAAGAATGTAAAATTGCTAGGAAATCCATTAGGGATGCTTCTAATGAGCCCTTAAAACTAGATAAGATCAATATGTACAAAGCCCTAATTAAAAGGAAAAAAATATACTATATCAATAAAAGGCAAGAGCAACTTTCACAACTATACAAGTTGGATCCTAAGAAGTTCTGGAGCCAAATTATAAAACACAATACTAAAGAAAATAATAGGAGTCCCTTAATGGACTGGAATTTCTACCTTAAAAATCTTTACGATTTCCCTAATGCCATGGACACCATTCCTATTGTCCCTACAAAGGAAGAAGTTTTTTCTTTAGATGACATAGAGTTCGGGGTTAAGTGGCTCGCAAATGGGAAAGCTAAGGACATTGAAGGCTACTAAGCTGAAATTTTTAAAATCGGAGGGCCAATCCTTATCCCTCACATACACAAGCTCTTCAACTTAGTTGTCAATCAGGGCTTCCCTAAACCCTGGACGCAAAGCCTCATTGTTCCTATTTTAAAAAATGGGGATAAAAACATTCCCTCTAATTATAGGACCATTATGATTAGCCCGATTTTAGCCAAGCTTTATGGAATTATTTTGGAAAAGAAGATTAGCATTATGCTAGAAAGTCATGGTAAAAGAGCTAAATGCCAAGCCGGGTTTAGGAGATATCATTCAACTGTGGACCATCTTGTTACCTTTAGGATCATTGTGGAGGAGTTCCACAATAATAAAACCAATCTTTTTTGTTGTTTTGTTGACTTTAGAAAAGCTTTTGACATGGTTCCTAGGAAAAACCTTTGGAATAGGTTGGAAGAGATAAAAGTGTCTCTCGAGTTGAGAGATGCTGCAATAAGGATGTATGAGAATGGTATTGCTAAGTTCAAAAACATTGAGGGTTGGTCAAAAGAGATTAGCTGCAATATCGGAGTCAAACAAGGTTGTCCCTTGTCCCCTACCCTTTTTGGCATATACATTGATAAGTTAGAAGAATTCTTGGAAAAAGTAGGTTGTGTCGGCCCTACTCTCATGGTATAATCATTAATCTTCTTCTTTATGCCGATGATATTGTTCTTATGGCAAGGAGTCCCCATGATCTTGAAAACCAACTAAAAATCCTCAAGGATATTTGCTCGAATATGGGTATGACTGTTAATACTAATAAGACTAAGGTCGTGATTATTAAATCCAATAATGTAATGACCCAAATTAAGTAATTTATTAAAGATTTCAAGGAAAAATCAGTTAAAGAAAAATAAACATGATTAACTGTGTTATAATCCAACTGAAGAGTTCATTTAATGAACTGTGAATAGAAATTAAATGAAAAGAAATAA
>ML778305.1:27577-37795 GCA_009831015.1 Picea engelmannii
AACGCTGTTATGATATTGACATGGATCGAAAGTCAGCTTCATTGTTTTTTTCGGCAAAAGCATCATTTCAAAACCCATCAGGAAAGTTGCAGCCATGTCAGGAAATGCATGAGGATGAAGATAACATAGATAAAGTGCCAGAGCTGCCATCCAAAAATCAAGGAACATGTCATTTCTACCTTGATACTGTAGCTACCTATATGGAAAATTTTCTCACTGCAAAGCCTCAATCTTTCTCTGACATTACTTTTGTTTTTCAAGATTGTCGAGGTATCTATGATAAAGATCAATCATGTTTTGGGCAGTGGCCTTTTCATTTTGCAGTTTTGATTCGATGGGCAAAAGGTCAAGCTGCGCATTTCACTGTGCTAACGAGCAGTCAAGCAATCAACTGGTCTCAGAAGCTACTTGATTGCCTTCATTGGCATTTTTGTATTATTTGATTTAACAAAATGAGCAGTAGCATAGGGTAGGTAGGAGAATGTGAATAAGCTCATCATTCTGAGCATCTCTTTTTCAGCAGTGTTCATTTGATTTGTTTTCAGTTGTAAGATCAAAACAGGTACAGGTTGCAGAATAAGACTTTGGGATCAACCCAATGGATAAAGCTCTGGTCTGCATGCTCAGAAGTCTGTGGTTCTTGACACCTCCTGAAAGAAGCTGCCATCCCCAGGTGGAGCCACTGTTATAACCCTATAATTCATAGGATCATATGTTGACTGGAAATTTTTCACTCTGGGTGTATAGGTTTGCAAATAATATTTCATCTCTGCAAATTATTTTCAAGAGAAGCAGTGCACAAAATCCACATAATGCACTTATCCTAAGTTTGGGAGAAAATATGATTTTGTGCTCACAGAGTAAAGATAGCACATAAATGAACGGTGGAGAGGCTGGCGCATAAATCTACTATTGAGATTAAATTCCGGAGCCCCCCGACCATTCTGCCTTTAACGGTGGGGGGGGGGTCCGGAATGGTGATTAAAAGGTGTGCACAGATCTATGGTCATCATGGCAGCGCGCAGATAGACGGTCTACAGGCGATTCCGGACCCCCTCGACCTTTCTTCTTTTAACGGTGGGGGGGGAGGTCCGGAATGAAGCGGTTTTCCCAGTGGGCCCTGTCCCAACATGTCACCCATTCATCGCATTTGAGCTCCTCCGCTCCATACCACTTACTGCTTACCACCCTTCCAACTTACTACCATACCGCTCCTGCATCGTGACGTCAGCCTCCATTATCCCGCCATCTCACCCATCCATGAATGATTAGACTTAGGATGAACAAAAATGACAATAAAGTTGATTGATAGGTTAGATTAATTAATAAAAAACTATTTAATAATTAATTAATTATTAATTAAGTTAAAAATCTAAGTTAGTAACTAGTTAGTATTTAGGTTAATAAACACAAATTAATAAAATAAAATAACAAAAAGTAATAAAACAATTATAATAAACATATTATAATAAATAATATAATATAAAAAATAATAAAAAAACATTCAAATAACATAATATAAAACAAAACATAAAAAAAATAATAAAATATATAAATAAAACATATAATATATAAAACAAAATATAAAAAAAAAAACATATATAAAAATCATAAAACAAACTAAAAACAAACATAAAAAACGTAACACATAAAAACATAACAAATATTAAAAAAATACAACAAAATTATAAAAAATTATAAAATGAAACTACCCTAAGTCTACCTCCACTCCTGCTCACGTCACACTCCACTCACCTCAACGCACACCCAAAACTCCCTCTCACATTTTACACCTCACGCCCCTCCATCATATCCCATCAAATTAATCAAACGACTTTAAAAAATTCCGGACCCCCCCTCACTATCCGGAATTTAACGAGAGGGGGGGGGTCCGGAATAATGGTTTTTCAAAACCACCCCCCCTCCATGTGTCATGATTCTATTCCTGCGGAACCCCCCCAAAAAAACCGCTTACCACCTCAGGGGGGGTCCGGAATACCGCTTTTCCGAGATTAAAACCACTTTTCTCATTTTTGCCTAATTTTTGCCTGTTTTAGCATGTGTTCGTCCGAGGAAGTTTCTGGGCAAACGAAGATGGATTTTAAAAATCCAAGAGAGGTTTTTTCTCAGAACGGGCGGAAGAAAAAAAACCTCTCTCATTTTTTTCAACGGAGCTACGAGCAGGGATAATAGAAGCCATATTCGAGGCCCATTTTTTCAGATTCTCAATTTTCCGTTACAGTCCCGATCTTGCAAGAGATGTTACGGCCAGCTGGGGATGAATTTGGTAAAACCGAAGGAGTTTTTTGTCCCGAACATGCCCATATACAATAAAATCCTTCATTTTTCTCCCAGGTGTCATCATTTAAGAGAAAAACACATCTATTCGGACCCCATTTTTCGTAGAAAACCAGTCCGTCTTTCATGGCAGAAAGTTCCAAATTTTGTGGGAGTGGTGGCTATTTTTTGCCGAGGCAGTTAAACCGACTTCCAAAACTTATTGAGATGGTCTATCCTATTTATTCAGAGGATTTTAATGTAAAAGGGTTCGACCTGTGAAAAGTTTTTCTTTTTCTGTTGGACTGTGGGCCTGGTTACTTCAGGAGGTTTTCTCTGTAATTTTGGAATGACCAATCAGTAATGGAGGAAATGATTTACAAGATTCTCATGTAGCAGCGTTGGTGGTATGTCCCTTGTCTGTTTTTAGTCATTTTTCTGCTATCACTCAAACATTTTCATTTCTTATTATTGAAAAACAGTAAATGGAGAAGAATTTATGCATGCATACTCTTTGTCCAAATTTTTCAATAATCTTTATGTTTTCTTATAAAACTCAGTCTATGAATTCTTAACTGCTCATTTGCTCAGTTTTTCCTCCCCCATTTATTCCTCAAATCGATACCCTTCAAACTTGATTCGATCCAACAGTTGTTACTATCTTTCCCTGTGGAGACATTTTCCTCTAGATCTGATTTGATCATTGTCTTATAAGCATACCCCATAGCCCAATGGTAATCTGAGAAACTCGTCAACCACATCCTTATCTAAATATTTCACAAAAACCCCAACCCCATACTTTCATAGCTAGCCTTATATTCTCTTCAAATAAAGCTATATCAGACAGAGAGATCCCTCTCTGAGTCTTGGAGGGCTAGATCCAAGACTCGAAGCGGTTTTGATGTTGCCTCTGTGAATGCCTCCGCAGTCTTAGGAAAATTACAGAGTGCTAACAGATTCAACCTCAAATTCACTAATATATTTTCCAAAACATAGACCATAACGTTCATAAGATATATATTCAATGTAAGTGTGTGTGTCGAAATAAATGACACTTTGAGGTGTATTTATAATGTGCTAGGTAACCTATTTCCTTATTTTATGGGTTTCTTGTTACAACCACTTTACCCTTTCACCAAGACTTGTAACCAATTAAGGGTTTCTTGACCACTCTTTGGGGATTCCAACTTTACAAGGCCATATCTCCCTAACCATCAGGAACCACATGGCGTTCCACATATCACTGAAAATGACACAACGTGTTGTATCCATATATGATAGTATTATGTACAATTTCACTATCCTCCATGTCCATATTCCTTAATCAACTTCAGATCCCATAACCACACCTCTGGGGCTACATGTAGACTACATCAAATATACCCAACTAATTCATCATAAATACCAATCATACAAATGTTAATCAAATTTCCAACATCTTTGGACCACTCCAAGGATTGACATAAATATCTAAGGGTTGAAATCAATCTCCAATTTCACTCTCCAAGGTTTGACATCAATGGCAACCAACTATCCAAATGAACAATTTAACACAAGAACACATCAATACCTCATTCTTCTATGATATATTTTCAAGCATAATAGATCTATCGATGTCAAATTAGACAAAAATAGACATGGTTATAATGAACAATATAAACATGAGGGGAATAGGCCAAGTTATTTATTAATGGAAAGAAATCAATACTGATGCACTTACAAATGTTGATAATGAGAGAGGGGTGAATCAATATCAAGTACAATTTAAAAACTTTTTCAACTTATACTTCAACCATATTATATATTCAATTATACCCAATGAGAAATGAACAATAGTATAAGAGTTACACCAATACACCAAAATACACCATGCACAATATATGAAAAATAATCAATAGCTATTGTTCAAGGGAAGTAATGACTTCCAAGGGAAGCTACAGCTTCCAAATATAAAGGGAGGGATAAACCTCCAAAAGGAAGATACAATCCTCCAATATCAAGAGAGGTTTGAGCTCTCCATCCTTTTTCATTCCTTCCACCCAAGAATATATGAGAGATAATAAAAACTTACATTAAATTATCACCATCAACCAACCATCACATAGAACCTGATAATGCTTCTTGAGACTTCTTCAACTTATGCAATTATTCACTTCTTGGAATACTTTGATCCTATAGATAATATTACTCAATGTATTCTCTGAAACGCCTCCAAGTTTCACTCCTTGAATCCTCCCATAAAGGGAGTTATAGAGAAAATGGTAGAGTTTATTCAATTATGGTTTATTCAGGAGAGAAAACTTGTACATAATGCACTGTGCTCAATAATTAACATAAGATTCTGAAATTCGTACAAAAGAAACCAAAACCAGTACTATTTCAAATGCAATTTGTCTCACTTCATTTTGATTCTCTATGAAGACGTTATGACTTTTTTACCCAGAACACCTGTTTATTACTAGCTTCAGGACTAGTCAAAAACCTTATCTTCCATGGAGTGTATCTCCCAAATTATAGCGAATAAAGAGATGAAATTTTTAGCATAGGTACCTAGATATGTCTTCTCAATAGACTCCAAATTCCACCATCTAAATCATTCTAGAAACAAATTTATAGCGAAAATGGTAAGATGACCTGTAAATAACATACCTTAGAACACATCACCTAAATACTTCATCCTCCCTTGAAATTCGGCCTTCTTTACTTCATATTTCCTCTAAAATTTGACTTATATCTCCTTGTTCATTAAAAAACTTGTGTTTGTTTAAGATGAATGTATAATGATATGTATTTATACCATTTATGTCACTTCCTTTTAACATTAGGGATGACATGTAGTTTCTGCTTCAATTCACATTGTCATCTTCAAAAATTTATTTCTCCTCAATCGTGAGGATCCACATGATGTGCCACATACCACCGAAAGTGGCACGACTTATACTATCCATCCATGGGTGTTGTATTTGGATGTGTAATTTCCTTCATGTCTATCTACTTCGATCAAATGTGGGGTCCAAAAGCCAATAGCTAGGGTTGACATCAATGAAAACAACCAATATTCCAACAATCTCCCCCTTTGTCATTGATGGAAACACTCATTCTCCCCCTGTCCTCATGCTCCTGGTTTATCTCCCCCTTTTACATCAATGGAAAAGGGTGGGGCTGCTCCCCCTAAGTTTAATGGCAAAAGGTAACTCTCTTCTTTGGGGTTGCTCCCCCTGAACATATAGCACTTAATAACACTTCTTTTTTATGGTAGTTTTCTTCCTTGGATGTTTTTCGTGGATCGAGGACATATATGTTACTTGGTATTCTTGTTGAAATTGAAACCAATATTCTTGAACCTTCTTCTTTGATTTTACATCTTTGTGAGTCAAACGTGAGAGTATATCCTTGATCACACATTTTACTAACACTGAGTAGATTATGATTCAAGTCTTCAACCAATAGGACATTCTTTTCTTTTACATTTTTTATTCCAAGCTCTACTACACCTTTTCCAAGTATTTTAGCAGATGAGTCATCTCCAAATGCAACATTTCCACCCTTTCTCTTCAACATGATGAATTTTCCTTGATCCTCGGTCATGTGTGAAGAACATCCATTGTCTACATACCATTCATATTCTTCTTTACATTATTTAGTGGTCAATGCTATTCGACAATATTCATTGTTTAGAATCTCTTTCCTTCTCCATACTGTGGTTGGCATAGGGACATTGGGCATAGGAGCATCTTCATTCATATATCTGCAATCTCGTGCTTTGTGACCAATATAGTTACATTTGTAACATACACTGTTTTTTTCCATCAATGGGGAAAATGAATTATAACTTATGTTGGCAAATCCATGATTGTTTCCATATATTCTATTTACACCATTCATGTTTCTTTCATAGTTTTTCCTTTCATTGATTCTGCAATTAATTTCCTTATGTCCAAAATTTTTGCAAGTATAACAATGACCAAGAAAGAAATTTTGATACCTGGGAGTAAGTGACCTTCTTTGTGATGTAGTCCATCTGGGTTCATGATATACTCTTTTGTAGATTCTTTCATACTAATTGAATCTTCTTTAATTCCTGAAGGTAGGAGGTCTTATTGGATATTCATCTCTTTTGTAATCATTCCTTATTTTTGGTATCCTGGTCCACTTCTCATCAACTGTCCATGTAGAGATTTCTTCAACCTTATTATTGGTATTTGCATCTTATTTGTATGAATTTTCACCCATGCATCCAATATGTGTTAAGCCTTTTGGCACTTGAGAGTTTCTTAAGATCTTCCTCAATGAGACAACTTCTTGTTCAAGTTTCTCACAATCTTGTTCTTTGTTCATCATTTGGACACTCCTTACTTCTCCTATTCTTCTTTCTTCTTCGAGTAGAGTTTTCAAGGAAATGGTTTATTCTATTAGTTTCTCAAAGTATTCTAATTGTTTCTTCAAGCTTTCAATTGTATTTTCACAACTACCCAATTCACATCTTAGTTTTCTATGCGTGTTTTTAAGCTTGCTATTTTCAATCTCAACTTGCTTCAATTTTTTAAGATTCTCATCTTCTTATTGAATCATTTATGCTTCATGATTTTCTTCTTCTTCATTGGAATTTTATTCCTCAGTATCATCTCTTTCAATCCTTGGATAAGGACATTCAAATTCAACATGTCCTACTCCTTCACAATTAAATCAAAAGAACTCACCTCTATTTGCTTCTTTGAAATATGAGATGTTGTAAATTGCTTCAACTTCTTCTTCTTCTTCTACAATTCTTGAATTCTTGGAATACTCTGATCCTATAGATAATATTACTCAATATATTCTCTGAAACTCCTCCAAGTTTCACTCCTTGAATCCTCCTAGAAAAGGAGTTATAGAGAAAATGGTAGACCTTATTCAATTTTTTTTTATTCAGGAGAGAGAACTTGTATAGAATGCCCCACCCTCAATATTTAACATGAGATTATGAAATTTGTACACAAGAAAATACAGCCCCTACTCTTTCCAATGCAATTGGTATCACTTCATTTTGATTCTCTATGAATACGTTATGATTGTTTTACCCGGAACACCTGTTTATGACTAGCTTCAGGGCTAGTCAAGAACCCTATCTTCCACAGAGTGTATCTCCCAAATTATAGAGAATTAATAGCTGAAATTTTTACCACATGTACCTATATATGTATTCTGAATAGCCTCCAAATTTCACCATCTAAATCATTCTAGAAACAAAGTTATAGCGAAAATGGTAAAATGACTTGTAAATAACATACCTTAGAACACATCACCTAAAGACTTCATCCTCCCTTGAAATTCGGCTTATTTACTTCATATTTCCTCTGAAATTAGACTTATATCTCCTTGTTCATTAACAAACTTGTGTGTGTTGAAAAGGAATGTATAATGATATGTTATTATACCCTTTATGTCACTTCCTTTTAACATTAGGGTCGACATGTAGTTTCTGCTTCAATTCACATTGTCATATTCAAAAATTCATTTCTCCTCAATTGTGAGGATCCACATGGTGTGACACATACCACTAGAAGCGGCATGACTTATAATATCCATCCATGTGTGTTGTATCTTGATGTGTAATTTCCTTCATGTCTATCTACTTCAATCAACTGTGGGGTCCAAAATCCAATGGCTAGGGTTGACATCAATGGCATCAACCAATCTTCCAACAACAACCTCAATCTCGATGTCACATTAGCTCCTCCAATCTTTCCTTTTCAACCCCTTGAATTTCACAAATTCATAAGTATGATCATCTAGATTCTCCCCCCCTTCACTCAAGCATGGCCTCCATTATATAAGCATTGAGGCATAACAACCATAGGATAATTTTGAACAGAGGATGTGGTCAAATGAGGATTTGGATGAACCAACAAGATTGACCTTTCCTTAAATAGAGGGTAGCTCTAACCAATCCCTTAACCAACTGAAATATACTAGAAATAAGATAAAAAAATCAAGGCATGATTGTTGCAACTACTTCATCGCCCCTCCATAACTGAGCATAAGGTTAGACTACCACTTTCTCTAAGTGTCTTGGGGAGTGATGATCAGGGTTGATCCCTTATTTTATATGGTCAGGGGGTGATGAAGCTTAAACAAGGAAAAAAACTCAAAGAAAAAGGTAGTATTTTGACCTCCAAATGATAGATTTCCTCCTTAACATGTGTAGGGATTATGAAATACACTTCCTCATGGCGATGGAGTTGTGACACTTAAGTGCGACATTTGGTAGTATGACATTTGCAACACTTATGATACTTAAGTGTGACATTTGGTAATGCGACATTTAGGTGTGTAACAGATGCCCCCTAAAGTGTGAAGTCAAAAGAAAGGATGATGGCCTAGAAACTTTACAAAAATATGTATGTGAGGGTGATGGAATATGAGAGCTAGGTGGAAACTACAAACAAACATCAAATATTCTATATGTATCATCCCCGAGGTAGGCATACCCATTCTCAAAATAATCTAACTCAAATCATGGTCACCAACCAATACACTACATATCCATGAAAGAATTGACTAAGGGTATGGCCACCAAATATACAATGTGGATCCATATCTCCATGAATTGATTAGGTTGTAGCTGTTAAAATTTTAATTAAAATAAAGTACCAAGGCAAGTGTTTCTCTTCCCTAGGCGCCTAAGGGGGAGAAATTGTCGAATGTGGGTCCTAGTCATTTAATTTGTGAGATGCAAATTAAAAGGTGACTTTATGATTAAAGTGAGGGTAAGTGAAGAGACACCAAATCTCAGCCACCCATCTGATCTAATCTCAACCGTTAAATTAGAAAACCCCTCACCTTCCCTCATGAGGTCGACTTGGGCAAGAGGGCGCACCCATTCTTGGGTAGTTCGAGAAATCTTGGTGAGATGCCAAGAGGCTCTTGGTGAGATGCCAAGAGAAAGGGAAGTTGAAGCATTCTTGTTGAGAGAACAAGAGGAGTTCAAGCATTCTTGTTGAGAGAACAAGAGGAGTTCAAGCATTCTTGTTGAGAGAACAAGAGAGAGAAAGAGAGAGGTCGAGCTGAAGAAAAGAGACAGAAGCTGCAATTTCTGGGAGTATTGGCATGCATTCCAAGGCTGCCGAATAACATTTAGTGGCACAGAAATTGAGTCTTAGCAGAATTTTGGCACGAATTTCGTGACAGTCCGTACAACATTAATTGCCGTACAGTTGTACGAATTTCTGGTTCAGAAATTGAGGAGCAAAGCTACAGGAATGTCCAGATAAGTTTGTGTAAATATCTGAAGATGAATATGTTGTAAAAGAATTTCTCAGAAGATCATAAATAATACAAAGCCCTCTCTCACTGGTTTTCCCCTTGTGGGTTTTTCCAGGGTCGAAGTTAGACCGAATATCTTTGTGTCTATATTTTCTGAGTTTTGCATATTGTTGATATTTTATTTTATGCATTGAAAACGATGTTCAGAATCCTCATGTTTCAGTTCTGAAGTTTATTTTCTGTTAAGTTTTTTATATGCTGAAACACCGCTGTGAGTATATGCTGAAACACAGTGCTGTAACATATGTTGAAACACAGTGCTGTAACATATGCTGAAACATAGTGCTGTAACATATGCTGAAACACAGTGCTAAGTCATATGCTGAAACACCGCTGTGAGTATATGCTGAAACACAGTGCTGAGTCATATGCTGAAACATCGTTGTGAGTATATGCCGAAACACCGTTGTGCTGTAACATATGCTGAAACACAGTGCTGTAACATATGCTGAAACACAGTGTTGAGTCATATGCTGAAACACCGCTGTGAGTATATGCTGAAACACAGGGATGTAACATATGCTGAAATAGTGCTGAAACTGAGTTTGGCATTTAAATTTGGCTGAAAAATCAGCGAGACTGAAACTGGGTTGGGGTTTTGAAAAATTAACATGGTATCAGAGCTGAGTTGAAGAG
>ML778305.1:41935-87110 GCA_009831015.1 Picea engelmannii
TTAGACCGAATATCTTTGTGTCTATATTTTCTGAGTTTTGCATATTGCTGATATTTTATTTTCTGCATTGAAAACGATGTTCAGAATCCTCATGTTTCAATTCTGAAGTTTATTTTATGTTAAGTTTTTTATATGCTGAAACACCGTTGTGAGTATATGCTGAAACACAGTGTTGTAACATATGCTGAAACACAGTGCTGTAACATATGCTGAAACACAGTGCTGAGTCATATGCTGAAACACCATTGTGAGTATATGCTGAAACACAGTGCTGAAACACCGCTATAAGTATATGTTGAAACACAGTGCTGTAACATATGTTGAAACACAGTGTTGTAACATATGATGAAACACAGTGCTGAGTCATATGCTGAAACACTGCTATGAGTATATGCTAAAACACAGGGTTGTAACATATGCTGAAACAGTGCTGAAACTGAGTTTGGCATTTAAATTTGGCTGAAAAATCAGCGAGACTGAAACTGGGTTGGGGTTTTGAAAAATTAACAGTAGCCACAAAAGAATACAAAGTGGAGCTAAGTTATGAAAAACAATTAGCCATGGACCAATACAAAGTGTATCTATGTGACAACATATACATTAGTGAGATTGCCAGGATGATGACCATACTATAACCTTCTTAAGTACTCAAATAATCCTCATCACAACCTAGGTAAATCCTGTAACAGAGGTGGGTTCCCATGGTCTTCATCCCAATCCAGAAATGGTACAATTCCAACAATGTGAATAATGTGTTGGTGTCAAACATGGTAGAAACCACTTGATTATCGGTCATTGATGTATACCATTAACAAGTGAGAGGGAAATCACCAATGATGACAATGACTCGTAAGGTATCCTTGTACATTCCAACGAATGTGAATAAATGAGATGAAGTCAAACATTTGTGGAATCATTCAATTAGAGGCCAATGATGTAAACCTAATGTTGAAGGCAAGGATACCTACCATTGAGGCATGCAAGTTCCAAGGTACTAGTTGGTTTCTAAGTCTAATTCCTGAATGATGTGTTGAAGTTGACAGGAACAAACTCATCGAAGGATGGACATGATGTTGTTGGGTATGTGTTATATTATTTTCATGCCCTTGAGAATTTTTTTCCTTGGGAAATGTGTCACATTTTAACCTTGTTTTTCGTGTCACCTCGATTTTTGTGTCCATTGTTTGATGATTTTTTGATACATGGTTTTTTCCGATGGTTTTCTATTTTCGGTTAAGGAATTAGGGTTGTTGACTAATATAGGTCATTGGGTTAGGGTTTTGGATGTCGTTGGCTCCTATATGTATATTGTATTGTAAACAATGTATGACAATGAATGAATATAGAATATGTTGGTTTTCCCGATTTGGGTTTCCAGGGGAAAAATCTTTGTGTAATGTGTGTATTTGACATTGTATCTTTTCTGTTCTTTTATTGAAAATATGTTTGCAATAAAATATTGTACAAGGTCAAATTATACATTTTGTATCAGAGATTTGTTAGCTTCAGGGGGATGCCTTTGTGGTCAAGGGTTTGGATTGGGTCTAAGATAAGACAATTTCTAGTGGGGGATCTGTGGTATTGATTTTCCAAGTGAATAGAAATGGTGAGTAGTTTAAAAATGGAGATTGATAGGTTTAATGCAAAAAGTTTTGAGTTGTGGAAGCTCAAGATGGAAGATCTGTTGGTTGACAGAGATCAATGGATCGCGGTGCATCCAGGTATTGCACCTATAGGAAATTCAACAGATGACTGGAAAAAGTTGGATCGGAAGGTGAAGAGTAGAATCTGACTGTGTCTCTCAGATTCAGTATTACTGAATGTGTTAGAGGAAGCTACAACCAAAGATTTATGGGATAAGTTGGGGAAGTTGTATCAATATAAGTCCCTAGTAAATAAAATATTCCTATGAAATAAGTTGTATAATCTAAGGATGAGAGATGGAGAATCGATGACAGAGAATTTGAATGCCTTCAGTACTATGGTAAGTCAGTTAGTATCTATTGAGATTAAAATTTCAGATGAAGATAAGTGTATCATTTTATTGTGCTCTTTAATAGACTCGTGGGATAGTCTAGTTGTGGACATAGGTAGTAATAAAAATACCTTGAAGTTTGATGAAGTGTTCTCACCCTTTTTGTCAGAGGAGATGAGACATAAGAACATGGAAGTACATAGCACAGATGAATTATTTACAAGAGGACACTCCCAGGAAAGAAATACATCTAAGTCCTCAAGTGGGATATCTAAGTCTAAGGGAAGATCTAAGTCCCTCAAAAAATTTGTAAAGTTATGATGGAGATGTGGAAAAGAAGGGAACTACAAGAAGCAGTGTAGATCCAAAGTTGAGAAAAAGAAGGGATCTGAAGAATCTCCTTCTACAGAAGAAAATACCTCCAAGGAAGAAGTAGGGGATCTGTACTTGGCTTCTTCAAGAACACATGTAGATCATGAGGCATGGTTGGTTGATTTAGGTGCATCCTTTAATATGAATCCCCACAGGGAGTGGTTCTATGAATATGAAAGGTATGATGGAGGTTATGTTTTCCTAGGTGATGAATCGACAACCAAAATCATAGGCCGAGGAAAATTCAATTTGAGGCTCATATATGGAAGGATTAGAAAACTATCTGGTGTTATGCACATCCCAGGATTGGCCATAAATTTTATTTATGTAAGAAAAATAGACGATGCAGGGGTAAAAAAAATATTTGAAAAGGAAACCTACAGGATGGTTTGAGGAGCAATGGTGTTGTTGAAGGGAGTTCAGTTTGGAACTCTATATAGGCTGCAAGGAATCACTATTAGTGATGGATATAATGGTTCCATTGTTCCTAATATTAGATTTGAAGAAGAAAGAACTCCTACAATCTATGAAGAAAAGGTTATTCTATGGCATCAAATACTGGGGCATATCAGAGAGAAGGGTCTTTGACTACTACATGGTAAAGGTATGGTTGAAGGTATGTCTAACTACTCTCTAGATTTTGATTTTTGTGAACATTGTGTATATGGGAAGTAGAATCGGGTAAGATTCCCCTCTGGTACAACGAGGGCAGAAGGAATTTTACAACTAGTTCATAGTGATGTGCTTGGACTTGTGTCAGTTCCATCATTGGGAAAATTTGTGTACTATGTCTCGTTTATAAACAACTTCTCGAGGAATACTTGGATATATTTCCTCAGAATAAATTTGAAGTCTTTGAGAGGTTTAAACAATTTAAGGCTCTTGTTGAGAATCAAATAGAGAAAATAGTTAAGGTGTCGAGGATAGATAATGGCAGAGAGTTTCGCAAGAATGAATTTGAAGAATTATGTAAGAAGTGAGGTATAGAAAGGAAAAATACTACTCCATATATGCCTCATCATTATGGAGTTGAAGAAAGGATGAATAGGACACTGATGGAAAAAGCAAGGTGCATGCTAAATGGCTCTAGGTTAGGGAAAGAATTATGGGCAGAGGCAGTGAGTATTGCATGTTACTTGGGCAACAAATCTCCCTCATCAGTGTTGGATGATAAGACTCCACAAGAGGTATGGACTGGTAAGAAACCTTCTCTCACACATATTAAGGTATTTGGCTATGAGGCCTATGTTCATGTTCCAAAGGAAAACATGAGTAAGCTAGATAAGAAGGTTGAAAAGTGTATATTTATTGGGTATACAGATGATCTCAAAGATTATAAACTTTAGAATCCATAAACTAATAAGGTTGTGTATAGCTAAGATGTGGTATTTATAGAAATGAAGGATGTTGTTAAACAGGAAGTCCTACAAGGTAAAGAAGAACCAGAGAAAATAGAGTTTGATTTAAAGGATGGTGAATTAGACTCTACAGAAGAACATGAATCATAAGAATAAGATCCTCATACTCTAGTATTGAGGAGATCAGTTCGAGAAAGAAGGCTCTCGAAAAAGTATACTCCATCTGATTTTTGTTCAAATTGTTTTGTGTATATTACTGATGATGATCCTAGAACTATCAGGGAGGAAGTGGATTCAAAGGATGGAAAGATATAGAAAAGGGCCATGGATGAAGAAATGGCAGCCTTGGATAAGAATGAGGCTTGGGATCTAGTGGAGTTGTTGATTGGAATAAATCCCATTGGCATAAAATGGGTATTTAAAAAGAAGTTGAATGTAGAAGGGAAAGTGGAGAAATAAAAATCTTGGTTAGTAGCAAAGGGTTATTCCCAAGTTGAAGGAATTGATTTTGGTGATATTTTTTCCCCTGTTGCCAAGTTAACTTCTATACGAGTTATGTTATCTCTTGCTTTTGCATTTGATTTTGAAGTAGAATAAATGGATGTGAAGACAACATTCCTACATGGGGATCTGGAAGAAGAAATCTATATGAATCAGACAGAAGGATTTGTTGTGAAGGGAAAGAAGGAGTTTGTATGCAAGCTAAAAAATTCCCTGTATGGTTTAAAACAATCACCAAGGATGTGGTACAAAAACTTTGATACTTATATGCTGAGACTTGGCTTCACAAGAAGCAAAGAGGATCACTGTGTGAATTTTAAATTACTTGGTGATCATTGGATTTATTTGGTCTTGTATGTGGATGACATGTTGATGAAAGAGCATCACTCCACCTTAGCACATGCTCGCTATCTAGCACGTTGGTGCACATTCAAGGAGGGGAGAAGCATCAACCCTCCCATTTAGCGCTCAAAATTTAAATGCAATTAAAGCAATTAAATGTTTTCATGCTAGAAGAGCCAAATCATGCCTTCGCATAAGCTGTGGATAGGGTCGTCTTAAGTGGCTGACCATAGGTAGGATGTAGATCCGATTTAGACTAGATTTCCACTCATTTTAATCTTCCTCAATAGATAGGCATTTTGAATGGTGATTAAACGCTATTGGAGTTACATCACACACACATAGGATTTATTTTTCCTAAGTTTATTCCTTTTTTATTAGTCATAATTATTCATTATCCAGTCTCCTATATTTTAGGGGAGAATATTCCACCTGAATAATATTCTCTTTTAGTTGACACTTCAGTTTGACTAGTTGAGTTGAGTTTAGATGTTGCATTGGGATGATCACCATGAAACATTGGGATCATCACCATGCTAATTCAACCTTGAATTGGTATCATCACTAGAATGGCGCATTAGCCTTGATTCCATTATTTAACTCCTCACTACTCTCTGTTCAGTCAGTTAACTAAAGACTAGTTGACTAGTTAACTCAACTAGGTGGCAGTTCACTCTCGTAACTGCCCGAGAGATTAGAATAGGTGGCAGTTCAGTCCTGTAACTACTAGTGTGTGTCCAGATAACTCTAGACCACCACTATGGTGCATTGGTTCACCTCAAGTCAAACTCATTGAGTTATATTGAGTATATCATGTGTAAATTATTCATTATTCATAACGGTTAATGAGAATTCTTCCTTTATTTCTCTCCTTCTTCTTCTTTCTCCAATTCTCTCTACAAATGTGTGTATTATTGTTTAGATAGATCTATTTTGTGTAGGTTCAACAAATTTACATGGTATCAAAGCCGATGGATTTCTAAGCAAAATCTACACCAAATTGTTTTGCAGGTACAAAAGATTGAAGACAACGGAAAGATGGAATTCTAAAAAGAATTAATTCTTACACCTTACAACTATTTTGCATGGAAGGAGAAAATATCCATAAATATATGATCTAGTTGGTTGTACGGGTTAACCTTGAATACAGATACAGAGCTGACATCAGCCATAGAAAAATCCAAGTACTTAAATCACATGGATGAGGCACTCAGAACAATTTGCAGTCTTATTTCTCCAGATCTCCTTTTTCACATATCTTCCTGTAAGACTCCCAATGAAGCCTAGAAAACCTTGGAAGGGCTCTTTGGAAAATAGGATGAGATGAGGGGAAACATGCTGGAGGTGGAGCTGCTCACATTGGATCCAAAAAGCTTCGACAATATCCAAGATTTATTTACAAAATTCAAGGATTTACTGTCGCAACTCAAAGCTTGCGGGGTTGATAAATCGACGGAGGAGAAAAAAATGGTTATCACCATTCTCTCCAAGCTTGGTCCTGAATTCTCTGTATTTGTATCCACATTCCATACTATCATATTCGCCTCTGGAGCCACGTGGAACATGCCTTCTCTTGAGGACTTTATCGAATCCATGACACAAGAGCAAACCAAGCTCATCAACATGGGCACAATCAAAGGCCCAAGGGAGCATGCACTCACTGTGGATGATGGTAGCCAAAAATATCAGAAATCTAAAGATAAAGATAAACAGAAATCTCATGCACATCCGAAGAAGGAAGGGTACACAAAACCCTTCACCGATGCCTTTGGATCCAAAGGGGAAAAGGGAAGAAAAGGGGAGAAATACATGTATTGTCACAAAGGATTCCATTATAAATACACATGCATGCAAAATCAAATAGATCTGATGTCTCAAATACTTCAGCAAAACAACCTTGGAGATCGCATCCCCGAGGGTGCAAAGAAGAAGAAGCCAGAAGATCTGAATTTCAAGAAAGGCAATTCTAGCCATGCCTTGATTGCCATCAACTCTTCTCACGATGCTTGGATCGTAGATTCAGGAGCATCACATCACATGGATGCCTCAGAAGAAGTCTATTCTTCATTGGATGCATGCAAAGGTCCTCCTATTCTAATGGGGGACAACTCTTCTGTCGAAGTCGCCGACAAAGGAACGATTGAACTCACCAACGGAAGCTTCGAGAATGTGATGCATGTTCCCAAGATTTATGTCAACCTTCTCTCCGTGTATCAGATGATGAATTCTGGCACTGGAAAGAAATTCATATTCACACCAAATTCCATGGACATCTACGACATGCAAACCAACTCCAGGGTTTCTACCGGTGAGGTAAATCATCAGTCTAGATTGTATACTTTTTTTGAATTCATTGATCCTGATTCTTCTTTACTGCTTACTCATGCTAATGAAAGTAGTAGGATATGGCACGAAATCTTTGGATATTTGAATTTTAGATACATGCAACAACTTAGAAAGCACAGATTAGTTGATGGTCTACCAAACATCCATTTCTCCAAGGGAGTATGTGAGCAATGTGTTCTCGGAAAACACCCTCAAGAGAAATTCGACAAAGGAAAGTCTTAGCGAGCTTCTGCACCTTTAGATATGATCCATAGTGACCTCATGGGTCCTTTTCGGCATCCATCGATAAAAAAAGAGAGGCTTGTTCTCATTTTTGTTGATGATTTCTCACGTTTTACTTGGATCTACTTTCTCAGGCAAAAATCTGAGGTCTTTCAACACCTCAAATATTTCAAAGCCTTCGTTGATACACAGTCTGGAAAGAAGATCAAAATACTCCAAACTGATAACGAGGGAGATTATGTGAATCATGAGATCCACAATATTTTCCATGAGGCAAGGATTCAGTTGCAGCATACAGTTCCCTATACTCTGCAGCAAAATGGAGTTGTTGAGCGGAAAAAACGATCTCTAAAGGATATGACACCTTGCATGTTGCATGCAAAGTCACTACCACATAGACTATGTGTCGAAGCACTTAACTGTGCAACATACATCCAAAATAGATCTCACCATAGATCTATCAAGGATAAGACCCCCTACGAGGCTTGGAGCGGTTTCAAACAGGAAGTGACCGACTTTCACATTTTTGGTTCACGTGCATGGCCCCGGATTCCCTCTGAAAAGAGGAAGGCACTTGATCCACATAGCACTGAGTGCATTGTTTTTGGATACCCCGATGGTGTGAAGGGATATTAGCTTATTGATATTTCCTCAGATTGGATCATCATTGAGTGTAGTGTCCAATTCGAGGAAAGTGTCTCGCATGTACCTCAGCAACCGCATGCAGAGACCTTCACTCTTTCACCTGTTTGAGATGATGAGCATGTGCATGTCGACTCTTCTTCATATGATAGTTCAGATTCAAAGGAATTAGATGATTCAGATTCAGATTTAGAGTCAGTACAGTCGGATGCAGAGTCAAATCATCCAGATGCAGTTGCAGAGCCATAACAGAGGCCCAAGTGGGCACAAACTATTCTTCAGGATGTAGGGGATCTCATTGGT
The DNA here is from genome assembly GCA_009831015.1 of Picea engelmannii. Taxonomy (NCBI): domain Eukaryota; kingdom Viridiplantae; phylum Streptophyta; class Pinopsida; order Pinales; family Pinaceae; genus Picea; species Picea engelmannii. The sequence continues at coordinate 49,997 of ML778305.1, forward strand.
GATCCAACCGATACTAGGAGGACTTGATCTGATTTTGAGGAGCCTCCTATTTCACTCACTGCCACTAAACCATTGCCTTCAAGGAATATTTTCTTGGTTCAGTCTTCATATCCACAGTCTTATGGCGAGGTTATTGGAAATCCCTTTTGGGAATCTGCCATGTAGGAGGAGTACAACTCCCTCCTCGAGAACCAGACTTGGGATCTGGTTCCCCTTACTTCTGGGAGGTAACTTGTCAGATGTAGATGGGTCTACAGGACCAAGAGCATAGGGGATGGATAGATCATCAGATACAAAGCCAGGATTGTCACCAAAGGATTTCAGTAGGTTCATGGTATTGACTATGACGAGACCTTCGCTCCAGTAGCGAATATGGATTCCATATGATTGGCACTTGCTATTGTGGAAGCCAAGGGATGGGAAGTCCATCATATGGATGTGAAGAATGTGTTTCTTCATGGTGATCTCTCTGAGGATATCTACATGGAGCAGCCCCAGGGATTTATGCATGACTCATCTTTGTTCTGTCGACTGAAAAAGTCACTTTATGGCCTCAAGAAGGCTCTAAGGGCATGGTATGCCAAGATGGACTCCTACCTGTTTTCACATAACTTTATACGTTATAAATCAAACCCGAATGTATACATGCTCAGGATGGTTGATTCACTTCTATTTTTAGTTCTGTATTTCAATGATTTGTTGATCACCAGTTGCTAGACTTCAGCGATTGTTGCAGTCAAGAGGATTCTTCATGACATGTTTTTGATGGCGAACATGGGTCTGCTACACTTCTTCCTTGGAATTGAGATCAGTCAGGATGCATTAGGCATCAACCTATCTCAAGCCAAGTATGCACGAGATCTCCTTCAGATATTTCACATGAAAGACTGCAAGTCTGCTCCGACTCCTTTCCTATCGGGTGTCAAACTTGAGGATGGCGGGGAGACTCCATTGATTGATAGCACACTGTAAAGACATCTAGTGTGGAGCTTGTTGTATCTCACACACTCCATAATAGACCTCTCATATGCAGTTGGCACAGTTTCCAGGTTCATGCAGCAGCCGCATGAGCTACATTGGAAAGCTGCAAAGTGTATCCTTCGATACGTATAGGGCACCATCACCTTTGGGATTCATTATGAAACAGACTCTACATTATATCTCATTGGGTTTATTGATTCCGACTGGGCTAGAAATAGCATTGATCACAAATCCACATCTGGTTACTCACTCAATCTTGGTTCTAGGCCTATCTGTTGGCCGAGAAAGAAGTAAACTACCATTGCTCTATCTTTAGCCAACACAAAGTATAGAGGGGTAGTTAACATAACCATTCAAGATATGTGGCTACAACATTTTCTCACTAAGTTTGGCATTCAGTTTCATCGGTCGATCATCATCTGGTGTGACAACCAGAGCACTCTAAAGTTCTGTAGAGATCTAGTTCAGAGGCAGTGGATGAAGCAAATCGTGTTCCACATGCACTACATATGGGACTTAGTACACGAAGGGATCATCGACTTATCGTTTTTTCCTTTAGCAGAACAGACGATAGATATTTTCACCAAGACCTTCACTGAGTAGAAATTCCATTCTCTGCGAGGTCGTCTTGGAGTGAAGGACACAATTTCCTAGCAACTGTAGTTCTTCTTTTTACATACATTGTACCTTCAGGGGGGGGTTTTCCCATGAGGTTTTCCCTCTTTCCTCACTTTATTTTCAGTGTATCTTTTGTACTTGGGTACCTAACATGGCCTCCCTGCTGGGACTAGTTGAGTTGAATTTAGATGTTGCATTGGGATCATCACCATGCTAATTTGGCCTTGCCTTGGTATCATCACCAGAGTGGTGAATTAGCCTTGATTCCCTGAGTTAACTCCTCACTACTCTCTGTTCAGTTAGTTAACTGAAAACTAGTTGACTCTAAGTTAACTCAACTAGGTGGCAGTTCACTCACGTAACTGCCTGAGAGACTAGAATAAATGGCAGTTCACTCCTGTAACTATCGGTGTGTGTCCATATCACTCTACACCACCACTATGGCACATTGGTTCACTTCAATTCGAACTCATTGAGTTATACAGAGTATATCATGTGTAAATTATTCATTATTCATAACGGTTAATGAGAATTCTTCCTTTCTTTCTCTCCTTCTTCTTCTTTCTCCAATTCTCTCTGTAAATGTGTGTATTATTGTTTAGCTAGATCTATTATGTGCAGGTTCAACACATTTACAAACACCACTAGTGTATCTTGGAGGGAAAGCTCGTCAAGTCCCTCTTGTATAAATCTTTGTATCATATGCCTAGTAGAGGCTATTGAAGATCAATTGAAAAACATTTCAGTCTGAGAGGAGAGAAGAGCCGAGACTCAGTTGCAGTCTGAGCTTGCATATTGTAATTAACATTCTGAGATTAATACAAAAGAGCAGATTTCACTATTTTTAACTTCCTGTGAGATGAATGTTTTATAAATGTTGTCTGTGTGTTTATGCATTCATGTATGTTGTAGATGTATGATAGGTTTCCATCTGCAGGATAAGGATAAAATTCACTATCTGTTTGAGAGTTTGTTGAGTTTTTCTGGGTTATTTAGGATAAGTGCAAGGAGTGTGCGACAAAGTGTTGAAAATATGAGAGCCAATGCAAGGAGTGCGTATCTAGACTTTGCTTTAAGTTCATAGAAGAACGTTCCAGGAGGGAACACCAGGATAATTTACATACTCAAAGGGGAACCATAAGGTTGTTGAATACCGTAGCACAAAGTTGTTGAATACTTTGTAGAACTCTTACAGGAGAGCATTGAGTAGGTGCAAGGAATGCACATAACCAACACGTTTTGAAGTGTTGGAGAATCTAATGAAAACCCAGAGTTACTTAACACTCTAAGGGAGAAACTCTGCAAGGAGTGCATTGAGCAAGCACGAGGAGTGTGTTGGAAGATTACTGGAACATATTCTAATTTAGAAGCATTCTGAGGGCCAGACAAGTGCAAGGAGTGCATAGAGGTGAACTTGTTTCAGGATAAGACTCGAAGGAGAGTCGAGTGCAATTCTGCACAGTCGAGTGCAATTCTGCACAGTCGAGTGCAAGTCTGCACAGTTGAGTGCAAGTCTGCACAGTTGAGTGCAAGGAGTGCACAGAAGAAAACTCATTCCAAGTCCCAGTGTAGGAGGAAAATCACTTTCAAGACCCAACAGTTGGGTTCTTAGGAGGAATATCAAAGGTCGCAACTTTGATACTTAGACGTTTTCCCCAAGTTTGGAAGGAAGCCAAATCTTAAGTGGAAGAGCTACAACAACTGACAGATTAGTTGCAAGAGGAGATATCTGGACCATCAGACCAGAGTCCAGACATCGACAGGAGAACGGGGTAGTGAAGTCCCAAAGTCCTGAAGTGAAGCGGGATCGTCCATCGCCCAGAGAGACAGGTGGCCAGAGATCTAGAAGCTCAGATAAATCATTCTCCGGGAGTTTTCAGTTTAGCAGAGTGCAAGATCACCGAAGCTTTGAAGCCCAGAGTGGATCCTGATTGTTGATTTCCAAGAGACATGTGGTGAAAGATTAGAGAGTATGGGGGATAGAATTCTAGAATATTTGCATGAAGAAAGGGGCAATCTCTGTGAAGTCATGAAGGGCGAAGTGGATCTGGACCATTGGATCCAGAAATACACGTTGTGGAGATCCACATATTTCAGAGGAAAGGTTCTCTAGAAGAGAGCAGAGAGTGGAGGGGGAAGATACTCGAAGGCCGGAGTTCGAAGAAGATCACAACCATTGGTTTTGGGGAGAGATGTGGACTGTAAATTGGATCCTGGAGAAATTCGTCGATTCAGAGATTGAAAAAAAGAAAAGAAGCAATTTTTCACAAAATCTTCTAAGTGTGGAGTTGCGAAAAGGACTGGCTCGAGGTCATGTGGAGAAGAACATTGGCTTAGTCGGACCCCGCGAGTCTCACAGGACCCGTGTCTAGGGGAAAAGGGGCTTGTGTAAATTTATTTGGGGCCAGTAGGGTCCCAAAGAGCTAATTTGGATCAGAGTATTGAACGATCCTAGACCAAGAGGTCACGCAGCCCTAGGAGGAAGAAGGGGGACTGCACCACATGTTGCTGATAGGAAACAACAAGGAGATTATCCAAGATGTGAAAACTCAATTGTCCTCTAAATTTGACATGAAGGATCTTGGTGCTTCAAATTTCATTTTGGGCATGGAAATTAAAAGAGATAAGAAAAAGAGGAAACTTTGGTTAAATAAGAGAAAATATGTCGAGACAATATTGCAGAGGTTTAATATGCAGGAATGTAAACCAGTCAAGGTCCCTATTCCTGTTGGTGTAAAGTTGTCTACGGATTATTGTCCCAAGACACAGGAAGAGGAGGAGGAAATGTCTCATGTTCCATATGAAAGTGCATTTGGCATTTTGATGTATGCAATGGTCTGTACTGGACTGAACATTGCACATGCAATGGGATTTTTGAGCAGGTATATGTCAAAACCAAAAAATGAGCATTGGATAACAATAAAAAGGGTTTTTTAGGTATTTGTGTGGCACTGCTAGCTATGGATTGTGCTACCAAGGAAGGACAATATTGGACAAAGTGTTGGACTTACATGGCTTTGTGGACGCAGACTGGGATGGAAATTTGGATCGTAGGAGATCTACATGTGGGTATGTGTTTAACCTGTTTGGAGGAGCGATCAATTTGATGAGCAAAAGATAGGCTGTAGTGGCACTTTCAACTACAAAAGTTGAATACATGGAAACCACTCATGCAAGTAAGTAATCAGTATGGTTACAAAGATTGTGTTCAACTATTAGGTTGGTACAACAAGCTGTAAGGATAGATTTTGACAGTAAGAGTGCAATTTTTCCGGCGAAGAACCTAACTTATCATTCAAATAAAAAGAATATTGATATTCAATATCACTTTGTGAGAGACATGGTTGAAGAAAAGAAATTGTTGTTGATGAAGGTGGAAAAGAATGTTGCATATTCATTAACAAAATATGTGAGAACTGAGAATTTCTCTTGGTGTAGAGGATCCATTTGCATTGTTTCCCTAGATTGTTGACTGTGTAACCCTGTAACCCCCTGTATACAAAGAAAACAACAAGTGGGATAATTTTGGGTATGTGTTATATTATTTGCATGACTAGCTCTAGTCGCACAGGGGGGTTTGAGGGAGGCCACTAGGCCCCTCGTTTGGGGGAAGCGCCCCCGAGAAAAAAAAATTCCTCGAGAAAAATGTCGTAGTTTTCCTCGTTTTTTCATGTCGCCTTGCTTTTTGTGTCCATTGTTGGGCGGTTTTTGACACATGGTTTTTGTCGATTTTTTTCTATTTCTAGTTAAGCAATTATGGTTGTTGACTAATCCAGGTCATTGGGTTAGGGTTTTGGATGTTGTTGGATCCTATATGTATATTGTATTGTAAACAATGTATCACAATGAATGAATATAGAATATGTTGTTTTTCCTGGTTTGGGTTTCCAGGGGAAAACTCTCTGTGTAATGTGTGTATTTTCCATTGTATATTTTTTACTCTTTTATTGAAAATCTATTTGCAGTAAAATAGTGTACAAGGTTAAAATCTATAGATGTGTCCTCCATCATCGATACAAAATTGGCATAGAAAAGAGATGTAAGACAAAGGTTTAAATGAGCATAGACTGGCACAAGGATGAAGGTTGGTAAAACTGAAGAGTGGTTTATTTGAGCTGGAGCTTCCCTTGAACATTGTGAGGCACGAAAATGACTTGGAATCATTGACTCAATGATAGGTAGACAAAAATATAGTGCGACGATAACTGGGGCACTCTTCGGGTGAGCCGAAGGAGTATATGACTCATAGGATTGGTTTGACTCAGAGACACGAATATTACCCAATTGTAAGACAAGACACAAACAAGTGCCATGTTCAAGGGTGACAATAAGCAACTGCTATAATGATTTCCAAAAACTCACCCACTTCCCTCAATTTCCCCCCGACCATGAATGGCGAGTACCTCTTTGTTTTTTAATGAGCTTGAAGAGGGTAACAAATGCTTAGTATAGCTCATCTTTGATGATTCCCTCATCACATGTTTAATGAACCTGAAGAAGGAGGGTTTCGGTCCCATATCGGTCCTTCAATGTATAATTTTATGAGTCCAAAGAAGTAAAATTAGTGGTCTTTTCATGTTTAGAGAGTTTGAAAAGATCTTAAAGGAGACTCCAAGGGTGTTCTTTTTCGTAAATTTAGTCCCTTGAGCCTGAAAAAGAATAAAACAATACCAGGGAGAACTCTTCTAGTCAATATTGGCTAGAGTATTTCTTTTTCGTAATTAGTCCATTCAGTTTGAAAAAGGGTTAAACTTACACCGAATGGATGCCCTTTCAAATCCTTTTAATGATTGTGAAATGCTATAATCTCGCTTCACAATATTTTCATATTTATAAAGTCTAAAAATATATTAAAGGAGACTTCAAAGAGGATGTCTGCTCAGAATGATAACCATTGATGGGTTTCTTCCCAATCTGATGTCCAGAGGTTGGTACTTTGAGTTATACCTATTGGTGGGTTTTTTTCCAACATGATTTCCATAGATTGGTACTTTTCCTCCAACATGATTGGTATAAGATAATGGCTTAACTCCAACATGGTGTTAATAGGCTATAGACATGCCTCCCAAGATTTGTTTCATCCACTGACTCTTCTTCTACACCTAATTGGACTCCTAGCTACTAATAAAAATGGGTGTACAAGAGAGGGAGGAAGAAAGAGGATCAACTGACACATGCATAAGAAATGAAAGTTGATGTACTATATCTAGTGGAAGAATCAAGTCAGCTGGACTAAGTTGCATGGTGTCACCTAGTGATTCAAGTTGAGATGGGATAGTTACTACCCAAGGATCAAATGATTCATAGTGTTTTTGCACCATAGAAGATAACATATTTATCATGGAAACCTTATGTGGGGGATTAGTGGGAGGAAAGGGAAAAAATACCATGAGAAAGGAATCCTTAAGGAGACCTAATGTTGGCCCTCGACCAAGTTTTGGAGAACCTTGGTCTTGTTTGACCATTTTTGGGACTTTGACAGGCGGGTCGAAGACGGAGAGCCTAGGAAAAGAAGAGATCAGGGGATCGCGCCCCCTTTTTGCAAGATTTTTGGGTTCAAGGCTTATGTAACGGATATGGGATGATGGTCCATGGGTTTACCCATGCTTATGCCCCATTTGTAAATGTATAAATAAGTAGCTAGGAATTGTAAGAAGAATCGGATCTAAGTTGGCTTTGTGCAAGATATGTAAAGGTAGCTAAGTGCGATTAGTTGTGAAGGATTCATGCATACTATGGGTTGAGAACTTGTAGAGCTAAGTGCAAGTGTTTTGTAAGTGCTTTGTGCACAGGATGTGTGGAGGCTTTGTGCTTGGATCTAACTCGGGGAAGGAGGATCTGGTGAAGTGCGCGTAGATCTCCTGTCCTCTGCAGAGTTGGTTTTGTGGCCGATTAGTTGTGAAGGCTTCATGCATACTATGTGTTGAGAATTTGCAGAGCTAAGTGCAAGTGTTTTGTAAGTGCTTTGTGCACAGACTGTGTAGAGGCTTTGTGCTTGGATCTGACTCAAGGAAGGAGGATCTGGTGAAGTGCACGAAGATATCCTATCCTGTGCGGATTTGGTTTTGTGGCTCTATGCATGTAAGAATATTTAAGGAAGATAATAAAGAAGACGAAGTGTTGGTGGACATAACCCCACACTAGGGGTGAACCAGGTATATCCTGTGTTGTGATTGCTTTGTGTTATTGATGTGATTTATGTTTAGTGTTGAATATTTATGTATGTTAGATGCATCTGATGTAGTATCTTAATGCTTAATAACATGAATGAATGTTATATATGTTTGACGCTATGTGCTAAATGGTTAGATATTCTTAGATCTTGTTGAATACTGCACTATTCTATAATTAGGGTGTTTACCGGCGATGTGAATAAAGGTTAAAGACTAAAACATATTATTGGCTAAGTTCTTTGTTAAGGTGTTGTAATCATAAATCTTTGTCCCAGCTAGGTTGTAGACACTTGATTCCTACAAGCCCCCCTACCTCTACCTCGGGTGAGACTTCATTTTCTTCGCAGGTGTTGTCGAAAGGGTCGGTAGATAGGGTTTTTTTTTGTGCATTGTTGAAGCCTTAAACCCTAGGTCTTCCCCTGTGCCAACAAATGGTTATGTTGCTAGTACTTGAAGCTGTGATTTCTGGGAACTAAAGAAAAGAGAAAGCTCTCTGCGTAGATCTGTTGTTGTAGTGTGAAGTATTCTACTTGACTTGTGAATCTCTATGCTAAGAAGAAGGGAGCCTGATCTGAAGAAAGAGGTAAGGTATTAAATCTTTGTGCTCTGATAAAGGTAAGATAAGTGGAAATTTTCATTTCAAAAGAATGGATCTAGGTATGTTTGATAGATTTTGTCCTAATATGAAAACTAGGGCACAACTAGAAGAGATAAGACTTGATATTAATATACCTGATAGAAATAGTGAAAGATATGTTATTCCTATGCATAGAAAGAATTTTTGGACTAATAAGTGGATGCAGGATCCTAGAAATAATTTTTTGCAGGTCCATGACTGTGATTCTAGTGCGTAGTACATGAAAGGTTGGGGATCGTTTAAGAGAAAGAGAGGATTGACTCTTTGTTATAATTCCAGAAGACCGGAACATATTGCTAAGGAATTCCCTGGTAGAGGTCCTATTTGTCTTTGTTGTAAATCTAATGGACATGAAGTTTTAGATTTCCCTAGAATGATTGTTAAAGTTGAAAAGATGAACATGAAACAAGAAAACCATGAAGAAGGTCAAAAGATTAAGGATATGCTAAAGAACCAGAAAGAATCCAAGGCTATATATTTGCAGATGAAAGAAACACTGAATGATCACAAAGACATAAGTTTATCAGAGATATTAAAAGATAAAGAGTGCATAGAAACAAGAATAGGAGACTTCGACATAGACTGTGTATTGGAGGTAGAAACACAAGTGAACATTATGCCAGAAAGTACTTGGGAAATTTTAGGAAAGGCTGCTATTATTCCTTCATTGGGAGGAATAGGATTGTTTAAAGGAAATATGATAACCCTATGTGGAAGGCTTACTCATGTACCTATGAGTGCTCATGGAACATCAACAGAGGAAGAATTCGAGGTCATTAAGTTTGTTGAGAAAAATGCTCCTTTTGCACTTTTGCTAGGAAGGACTTCGATTGAGAGAGACCAAATCTGAAGGAAAGAAGAAGAGGAAGATATAGAACAAAAAAAGAAAGAATTAAGGGATTTCATGGCTAGGAGAATAACATGCTTAATAGAAGAATGGGAGGACAAGTCAAAGCAACTAAGGGCCAGAGACTTGACTGTCGAATTTGAAAGAATGCAAGAGGGCTTAAAGAACTTATCCATGCAGAAGAGAAGAGCACCTACTCCAAAAATAGTAAAAGAATAAGTATTACCCTTGAACCCTGTGAAAGAACCTCAGCAGTGCGAAGTTACTATGCTAAGAAAAGATAAGAACAAGAATGGAAAGAGGAATCTTAAGACACAGATCACCAGAAATAAAGAAAGAAATGTCAGTAAGAAGAATGCAAATCTAGAGAAATTGTAGGAGATTCCAGAGAGGACTTCACAGAAGGAAGGCTTGAAGAACTTTAACCTTGCTGGAATAGAAGAACAACACAGACTGACACTTCACCACGACGAAGCAATATGATCATTGGAGGCATCCTAACCATTAGAATGACACTCTAGAATGGCTAGAAATGCAGTTATTTCCAGAAAGATCGCCATTGGACTACTAGGACTGCGCCATAATGGATGGAATCGTATTGATTGAGGCATTCCTGCCCATTGGAGGAGTCTGTTACGAAATTATCTATTTAACCCATCGGATGTCTTACCCGGGACACTTTTGCAAATTGTGATTATCCGAGCCCACAAAGAACTGATTGCTTTCACACAGTTCTTATTAAGACCTCGCCATGGATGAACTAGGTGAGCTACCTCGTCAACTAGTTGGAGCAATATTTTCATTAAGCGTAAGACCAGGGCTACGATTTTCACTTCAGTTGGTTTATGATTCTCATTGGCTTCATCATTTGGAAGATTCTGGAGGGAGAAACCTTCCTTGAAGTCAAGTCGTCTGAACCATTGGTCGCGAGGTTAACTACCCTTTGGTATTCGAGCGACATGGCGAAGAAATGGAAGTTCAATGCGGTGTTCCACACCTATTACTTGAAGCTGAAGAGGGCCATTGAATCCTTCCCTCGCATGATGTTGAATACACTTCCTAGGTTCAGGCCAATAGCGAATTTCCGCATAGACAAGCACTTCATTTACATCACTGCGCGTGAAGACAAACACAAAGAAGAGCTCTAGTCCTATTACAAACTCACCGAGGAAGATATGGAGGAAATAACCAAGGAATAGCCTACAAAATTCCTTGTACTAGTCGAACAGAAAAAACTCTCTGACGTTAACCTCATCAGAAGTCCTGTAGTCACTCGGGAAGAGTATGATGGACTAGGAAGTAGCAAGAAGAAGAAGAAGGAATAAGTACAAGAAATTCACAACACATCAGAGGATACTACACCAGATTCACCTGAAGGGGGAAGAGGTTATGAAGTAGACAAAGAAGAGGATGAAGGGGAAGAAGACAAGAAGGAATAGGGCAAAGTAACACCACCTAAGGATCCCCTTACGGAGACAGAGACATCCAAGAAAAGAAAGGTTTATCAAAAGAAACCCTCAGCATAGAAGAAGTCACATGCCAATAATCCCTAATTACAGACTGTACCTACGGTAGATGATATTGACCTCATCATCACAACTGTATCAGATACTTCTGAGGACATTTTGCAGAGAAGCAAAGCCAAACAGGAGACAATGTATGACAGTATCGAGGAAAATATCAAATGGGTACAACAGGCTCTCTATTCGAGTTGTGCAGTGTCTAATGTGCCATTTTCATCAGGGGTCATAGAAGTAGGAGATGAGCCTACCCAACTACGTAGATTAGCATATGCAATAGAGGCTCACCTTCGTCAAGTACATGAGGAAAAAGAATAGGCCATAGAGGCTCTGAAGAAAGAAAAGGAGGAATCCCTAGAGCAACATCAGGTTGCACATCAAGAGAAAGACGACCTCTAGGTGAAGTTTGTAGAGGACATAAAGAAGCTTGAGAAATAAAAAGAACAACTTCTCACAGAGTAGATTGGATTTAAAGAAGCAGTCACTAGAGAACTTCACTCTGTGCCAGGCCTCACACATATGGAAGAGGAAACAGTCGAGAGCCAAGTGGGGAAGCTCACTGAATCCATTCAACATCTGTAAGCAAGAGTCACAAAACTGGAATTGCAAGTAGTGTCGAGAACTTCGCAGGAAGTGCGAGATAATAGGGAAGAAACTACCTGGAGTGCAGTCAGAAGAATCAAGGCATTGGCCTTCGAATGAAATAAACTCAGCAATCAAAGTGTGCAGACCTATGAGTGCCTTGCAGAGGACCCAGAACTAAGGACATTGGAGTCACAACTCTAGGAAGAAAAGAAACAAGCAGTGACAATACAAGCACAGTTCAAGCTACTATCAGCGGTCGAGAAGATGAAAAGGTCACAAGAATAGCATGCAGTTCAATAACAGGTCCATGCCATCCTGAGTAAATTCATGGAAGTGACCCAGATACATTAGCTGGTATAGAACGAAGCCTGCACACGTTTTGAGGAGATCGAGGGACAAGGTGCACAGCTGGAACAAGTTCTCACCACAGTGGAACAACGCTTGGAAGGACCTGTCACTGAGAAAATCATTCAGGATTTCACCGAGCAGGAAGCCCTAGAAAAGTAGCAAGTTGAGGACGAGTCACAGGTGAGTGTTGGGGGCCTGTTGTCCCTCGACCAAGTTTTGGAGAAACTTGGTCATGTTTGACCATTTTTTGGACTTCGACAGGTGGGTCGAAGATGGAGTGCCCAGGCAAAGTGGAGATCGCGGGTTCTTGCCCCCTTTTTGTGGGCTTTTTGGGTTCAGGGCTTATGTAACTGATATGGGATGTCAATCCATGGGTTTACCCTTCCTTAGGCCCCATTTGTAAATGTATAAATAAGTATCTAGGAATTGTAAGAAGCATTAGGTCTAAGTTGGCTTTGTGCAAGATATGTAAAGATAGCTAAGTGTGATTAGTTTTGAAGGCTTCGTGCATACTATGTGTTGAGAACTTGCAAAGCTAAGTGCAAGTGTTTTGTAAGTGCTTTGTGCACAGACTGTGTAGAGGTTATGTGCTTAGATCTGACTCAGGGAAGGAGGATCTGGCGAAGTGCATGTAGATATCCTTTCCTATGTGGAGTTGGTTTTGTGGCTCTGTGCATGTAAGTACATTGAAGGAAGATAATAATTTATAAAGAAGACGAACAGTTGGTGGGCGTAGCCCCATGCTGGGGGTGAACCACGTATATCCTGTGTTGTGATTGCTTTGTGTTATTGATGTGATTTATGCTTAGTGATGAATATTTATGTATGTTAGATGCATTTTATGTAGTATCTTAGAGCTTAATAACATGAATGAATGCTAGATATGTTTGATGCTATGTGCTAAATGGTTAGATATGCTTAGATATTGTTGAATATTGCACTGTTCTATAATTAGGGTTTTTACTTGCAATGTGAATAAGGGTTAAATACTAATACATATTTTTGGCTAAGTTCTTTGTTAAGGTGTTGTAATCACAGATCTGTGTCCCAGCTAGGTTGTAGACACTTGAGTCCTACAACCCCCCCCTGCCTCTACCTTGGGTGAGACTTCATCTTTTCTGTAGGTGTTGCCGAAAGGGACAGTATTTAAGGTTTTGTTGGTGTGTTGTTGAATCGTTGAACCCAGAGTCTACCCTTGTGACAACACCTACCCCCACACTCTCATACTAAATATTGAAATTTCCCAGGAAAGGGATATTATTAGCAGAGTGGTTTTGGATAACAGGTGTGCAATAATCGATTTGGTCAAGGATCACAATTTTTCCTTGGTGGGGAGATTGCAAGAGGTGAAAGAACGAAGATGCAACAACAATATTTTCATAAAACCAACTATGACTAAGCAACAATTTATAATATAGGGGTGAATCAACCACTTCTACATCAAGATAAACAATTTTCCCCTTCAATTCCACAACTAAGGATTGCAATATTCCATAAGTTCGTTAGAAGCCACGTCCATCAAAAACTTTGAGAGTAGTGGGATATTTTTTAAATTTAGGAGAACCGATGGCCCTCCAACAAGATAAGGAAATGACACAAGTTGAGTCTCCTTCATCCAAACTAGTATGATGGATATTCTTCCCATGAACCATGGTGTGAATTTGGAATGTAAGGTGGTGGGAGAGCCTCATTTTGAAATATTCCAGGTTAAATATGATAATATTAGATGCCTCTGGATCCACAGCTCCAATAGATGACAACAAGGTTATTCCTTGGCTAGGAAAATTCTGTAGAACTTCGAGTGTTGACATATCATAAGGTGCATGTGCCAAATATTTAACAATGTTGTAGTTTTGGGCAACACATGAACTTGGATTAAATATCGATTTTCGAATTTTGTTCTTAGGTGGGCACAAAACTAATTCAAAAATAGGCTTCTCTATTTGAAGAGGGCTAGAAGGTGGAGGAGTAGTGGAAGTGGAGGGCTTGTCAGTAGCACCTCTATTGGCAATGTTTTATGGAGCGATGTCATATGTCTTGGCACTAGTTGTTAGACTAACCACATCATTACACATAAAGACATGAGTGCTTTTGGGAGCATCCCCATGGTGAGGATGACCTGCGTTGCCCCCTTTCCTAGGGGTAGGATTTTGGGAAAACATTTGTTGTTGTTGATGTGGGAAAGGGTCGGTTAACACTGCAGGTTAGGAGGTTCCCTTTAAAATTTTTGTGACTTCCTCTCGATGGGAACAGTCTTTTGTGTAATGGTCATCTCTGCAAATATGCCAAGGTAACTTTTCTTTCCTTTTTGGATTGGTTTCAACAATTGTTTGAGATTTTGTGCTCTCTTGTTGGTTAGAAGGTGTTTTGGATTTACCCTTATTTTTCTTTTTACCTCTAGGTTGTTGAGATGAAGTGGATTGAACTGCATTCACCTCAGAGGTTTGTGCGGGAGAGGGAGCATATTTTGTATTGGTAACAATATGTAATGAGGCTAGGGTGGAGGCTGGATGGCCTTGTTTTCCAGCCGATTGGGTTGTAGACTGTATTTTTACAAATCCTACCATGCCATTAACATGGGATTCTAGGGCTAGTCTCTAAGGATCGTTCGACGAGTGATGATAATTAGGAATCAAATCATAAAGTGTGCCCACCTGGGAATATACCAAGTCCAAATATTGAGAATGAATGATTACTTTCTCTTTGGTGGTAGCACCTCCCATGGTGACATCTCTAGCAATGGGTGGTAAGATTGACTCAGTGAACCAATCTGCCAAGAGTTGGTTTGGAATTTCATATTTAATCGATTGTCTATGACACCTCCATTCATGAATATGATCAGATATATGGGTGGAGATCAATTTCCTAAGCGAGCTTAGAAGCACAGTACATGTCTCATACCATATTGGCAGTTGGAAATGAGTAAAAAAGGCCATAGTGAGGGAGTTAAAGTCACTAAAGGAGTATCGTGGCATCTCTATATACCATTTTTCCTTTGAATCCATGAGACTTCTCTGGAAAATTATTAAGTGAATGGAATCATCCATCAAGGAGTTGGAAGAAAACCAAATATGGAAGGTCATTACATGATTTTTGGGATCTTCTCCAGGATTCCCATCAAACTTTAGGATATCAGAGGGTAATTTGGCAGGAATCAGTGGCCAGAACATGGCATGCTATATGAGATTGTTAGTCAAACACGAAAAATGAGGCAGATCTAACATATCCAAAAAGGGAAGTTGTCAGTTGGCTTGTGGATACTGGTAGTATTGGTACAACATGGGTATACTAGTAGGACCATATAATGGTTGTGATGGCATGGTGAAACTTGATGATCCTCCCATATATTGTGGTTGAGAGGGTTGGGGAGTCAAAAACATGGGATTCATGGGTTGTGTTAAGAACCAAATATCAAGATAGCATAGAAAAACCTCAAAATAAGTACTCAACGCCTTGAAAAAGATAGAATTTTAGATAATAAGCCTCTTCAAGGGTGAAACCTCCTTATACACCACACAAATTTCCAAATACAAGATAATTCCAAATGAAAATGCCTCCTTGGTATATATATAGGAGACTAGGATGTACAATTACAACTAAAACACCTAAGCCGACATAAATAAAATAACATTACTAATGTAATATGCCCCAATTAAGAGTTAATGTGCCACTATTTCAGGCTTATCATGCCCCTCCCCTTGAGACAAGTGTTGTCCGCAACGCTTGAGTAATTTTGGATGATTTTGTATAAAATACTCATCTTCCCAAGTGGAATCTTCAGCAGGTAGTTTCCTCCACTTAATGAGATACTATGAAATGGATCTATTCCTTAGATAGAGAATTCTTGTGTCAGTGATGGCTTCGGGATCCAATATGATTTTTCCTTCCTCATCAAGTTCTAGAAATACAGTTTGAGCTGGGATCTTGTCACCTATAACCTTCTTTAAGCATGAAACATGGGAAACTGGGTGTACTCATGAGGATGTAGGAAACTCCAATTTGTATGCCATTGTTGGCATAGGGGTAGACCTAGGGTTCAATGCTTCAACAATGCACCAACAAAACCCTAACTACTGGCCCTTTCGAAAACACCCGCAAAGCAGGCGAAGTCTCACCCGAGGTAGAAGCAGGCAGGTTACAGGACTCAGGTGTCTGTAACCAAGCTGGGACATAGATATGTGATTATAAAACTTCGCAAAAGGACTTTAACAACACTTAACATGTGATATGCATTAGTTCATTATCTTTCATTAACATCACAGAACAAACCCTAGGACAAATCAACGCAGTAATAACAAAGGATAAACACTTCTACCACTTATCACATAGCACAGAGTTAGATCTAACATTCATTCATCTATCACAAGTAAAGCACTAAGAAACATCATATCTATCCATCATACACAATAGAAAAAGCACTAAGCAGATAAATGACAACACAACATAGCACATAGCACACCAGAGACACAAGATATACGTGGTTCACCCCAGTGTGGGGCTACGTCCACCAACTGCTTCGTCTTCTTTATTATTCTTCAATCTCTTACATTCATCCACTCCTGTGCACTAAGCCACGGAGCCAAGCTTCGTCGAGGACAGGATATCTGCGCACTGAGCACCCGATCCTCCTTCCCAAAATTAGGTCAAGGCACAAAGACAACTCCTCTATCAAGCACAAAGCCTTACATGCACATTTTGTTGCATGAAGCAACTCAGAACTACTTTCACTTAGCCACTTAGACTTCACTCTCTACGTCTCTTACATCGATTCTCTCTACATTACATTCTTACTTATTTATACTTTTACAATAAGGCCTAATCATGGGTAAAACCATGGGTCGACATCCCATAACCCATTACAAAAACCCTAAGGAAACCCTTGTTGGGTCCACAAATGTCACAAAACAAGTGAGATCCATGATCTCATCTCCGCCTGGGTGCTCCATCTTTGATCAGCCTATCGAAGTCAAAAAAGTTGTCAAACCTGACCAAGGTTTCCTCAAAACTTGGTCAAGGGACAACAAGCCCCCAACACTCACTCGTGACTCATCCCAAGTCACTCAGGTCTAAGAAACACGCCTTCGAAGGCCTCAATATTCACTCGAGTGACCTCGACTTGCTACTTCGCCTGAGCCACCTTCTCAACAAGCTCTTGGATCATCTTCTCTGTAACAGGCCCTTCCAGGCGTTCTTCCACCATTGCAACCACTTGGTCCAGTTGTGAGTCTTGTCCTTCAATTTCCTCAAACACCTTGCAGGCCTCATCCTACACAGGTTGCATCTTCTGCACGAATTCCATTACCCTGCCCCAGATGGCAGTAATATGTTGTTGTATCATGCGATGTTCCTAATATCGCTTCATTATTTCTATCGTAGTGAGTAGCTTCATTTGCACCTGTACTGACAGTGCCTACTGTTGCGCCTCCTGTAACTGTGATTCCATTTTCCTTAGCTATGGATCTTCTGTGAGGTGTTCATAAGTCTGCAAACTTCTATTTCTTAGTTGTTTTCATTCTTATGTGAGGGATCTGATCCTTGCAACTGTGTTCTTAGAGGATTCCTCCCTTTGATCATGCACCTCCTATGGAGTGATCGATACTACTTGGATCTCCAAATCCATTATCCTCGCTTGAAGATGTTGGATAGTCTCAGTATGCTTCACCACTTTAAAATCGACCGACTCATGCTCCTCTTGTGCCAAGCCTCGCACAGAGCGAATTTCTTTATTCACCACTTCTTTGACCACATTCTTCTCTGTGAGTAGATGGCCCTTTTCTCTCTGTATCTTTTCTTTTTCCTCCTCGAGCATCACCCGAAACTCGTCTTTCTCATTCTCATAGGCGGTTACGCAGTACCTTGCAAATCGTACTTTCTCTAAGATTTTCTCTTTCTCTTGCTTCAAGGATTTTGTAGCCTTCTCCTTTTCTTCTTGGACTTTCTGAAGTCGAGACTATGTCACATCTACAAGTCTTCTTAATTGGGTGGGATCATCCCGAAATTATGAAACCTGTAACGAAGAAGGTGCAGTAGGTACTGCGCGGACCAATTGAATATCTTGTTGTATTTTCTTCATCTCCTTCTCGACCCTTTCATACAACTCTTCCTTCTTCGCTCCATATCTCTGCAAGAGGTCCTCTGATGCATCCTCCATCACTCCATGGAACAAGCTGATATCATCCTCTGTGAGTGTGGCCTCCATCTTGGGTTTAATGGCATGTGTATTCTTTCTTACTGATGGTTCCTTCGATAAAACCTTCCTCTTCTATGGTGTTACTATTTCAGTAGGGAGATCTTTCAGTGGTGTAGCTTCACCTTCTCATTTCTTTTCTCCTTCATCTCCTCCTCATCCATTTACTTTGTCTCCTCCTTTCGGCAAGCCAGATCCATTTTATTCCAAGGTATTGTCCTCCTCATCAGTCACTATATTCTGAAATTCCTCCTTTTTCTTCTTCTTCGCACTAGAATGTCCTATATGCTTGAATCGGGTGACCAAGGGGCTTCCTATGATGTCAGTGTTAGAGAGTTCTGCATCATCAATTGATGTCTAAAATTCCTCTAGCCATTCCTTCATGATCTTCTTCATGTCTTCATCTGTCAGCTTATAATATGAGTTGGCAAGAAAGGCACACTATGCCATCTTGGATAGAGGCTACCTTGTAGCCTTGCTTCACCTTTTCCACTTCGCCATAAGCCTCCTTGATGCGCTGGGCCAGGGAAATATCTGAGGTCTTCCCTGGGTAAAACTGCTAAGGTTCAGTTCCCTACATGCTCAATCCTATTATCAAGTGGATCAACAATGGATCCACAACAATCCTCCTGTCAAGACACATGTATCCGCCATGGTAGCACGAAAAGAGGAGTTTAACGCAAGCGTTAACCTCCTGGTGTCGGCCAAAATGGGAAATATTCATCACATTTAGTATAGTGGATTGCGCCAGATCCTTAATCCATGGCTGGGAGACCAGGCAAGGCTTCTTCCCAGTGGTCTTCATCAAGTATCTGTGGGATGTGAGCATGGCGTAGTTCTTTCTATCTCCAAGGTTGAATTCATTGTTCTTCGGTAGTGGGATCTATCCCAACTACATATATTCCTTTTGGGATGTACACAGTGATCAAAGTGTACTTCAAGTCCTGTGGGATGATATCGTGGTTAATTACGCCAACCAAGGGTGGGATATAATCTAGTAAGATTGACGGGATCTGCTTCGCATTAGCCATATCACCTCGATGCTTACTTCTCTACTCAATCACAGGGTTAACATGGCTCAAACGATGTCCAGTCGAAGGGGAAGCTTTGAATCCCCTAGTTGATGATGCCTGTACTCCTTCAGACATAGATTTATCATCCATAAACTTATTAAGAACCTCCTTGACGGATTTCTCTAACTCAATGTGTTTGCCCGACATTCTCAATTTTAAACAGGAAGGTCGGGGTAGGCGAATGGGAAAGTGGAGTAAACAATGGATGGAAATGTTTGATAACACATATCGACACACAATCACTTCTCTTCTTGTCTCAGATAATCACAGGTAGTAAAAATTGGTCCCGACGGTTTAAATAAGCGAGTGTTGTAATAGATTCTTCCAACGGGTAGGCATGCTTCCATTAATCTGAATCTTTTCGTTATGGCGCAGTCTCAACACCCCCAAACATGGTCCATCCACCCATAAATGTGTTTCCTAGCCATTCCAAAGAATCATTCTAACGGTCGGGGCACCTCCAACGGTCATATAGCTTTGCCAGGGCGAAGTCCCATTCTGTGCGGTCCTTTTGTTCCGAAGAGGTTAAAATCATGTAAACCTGTGAAGTCTTCCATTTGTTCTCTGTAACTTCCTATAGATTTTCCAACTTGTCTTTCTTCTTACTGAGCTTCCTTGCCTTCTTTCCTATGATCTGAGTCTCTCTAACTATTTCTGGATTCCTCTTTCCATTCTTATTCTTATCTTCTCCTAGCGTAGTGACTTCACCTTGTTGATGTGATCTCAACTGGTTCGAAGTTAATATCCCTTCTCTTAGTAATTCCTATGTGGGTATACTTCTTTCTTTCAATGATAGGTCCTTCAAACCTTCCCGCATTCTTTTGACCTCGACAACTAATTCTCTTGACTTATATTTCTTCGACTTATCTTCTTGTTCTTCTATTAGTCAATCTATTTTTCTAGCTATGAAATCCCTTAGTTCTTTCTTTTTCTTTTTTGTAACTTCTTCCTCTACTTTCCTTTTGTTCTGATCTTTCTCAATCCAAGTCTTTCTGAACAAAAGAGGGAAAGGGACATTGTTCTCAACAAACTTAATGACTTTAAATTCCTCTTTAGGCGATGTTCCATGAATAATAATAGGTACATTAGTAACTCTTCCACATAGGGTTATCATCTTTCCCTTAAACAAGCCTATCCTTCCTAATGAAGGTACCATAGTAGGCTTTCCCAAAATTTCTCAAGTGCCTTCTATCATAATATTCACCTGTGTTTCCTCATCTAAGATACAGTCTATGTCGAAGTCTCCTATTCTTTCATTTATGCGTTGTTTTACCTTCAAGATCTCTGGTAAACTGACATCTTTGTAATCATTCATCGTTTCTTTCAACTGTGATAACATAGTCTGAGCTTTCTATGATTCTTTATCTTGACGATTCTCTAACATTCTCTTATTCTCTTGATTTTTTTCATAGTTTTCCTGTCTCATGTTCATCCCTTCAACTTTAGCAATCATCCTTGGTCAATCCTCAACTTCACGACCAACAATTTTACAACAAAGGCAAATAGGACCTACGCCGGGGCATTCCTTAGAAATATGTCTCGATCTTCTGTAGTTATAACATAGTGTCAAACCTCTCTTTATTTTGTAAGTTCCCCAAATTCTTTTGTACTGTGCACTAAGATCACAATGCTGGACCTGCAATCTACAAAACTTCTTTCTAGGTTCCTGCATCCGTTTATTAGTTCAAAAATTCTTTCTATGCATAGTAATAACATATCTTTCTTTATTTCTATCAAATTTATTCAGATCAACTCTTTCATCCAACTGTGCCCTAGATTTCAAGCTAGGACAGAATCTATTAAACATAACTAAATTCATGCTTTCGAAACAAAAATTTCACTTATCTTACTCCATCAAAGCACAAAGCTTTACCTCTTTACCTCTTTTCTTCAGATCGGATTTCCTTCTTAGCATAGAGATTCACAAGTCAAGTAGAATACTGCACACTACAACAGGAGATCTACGCACAAAGCTTCTCTTTTCTTTACTTCAGTTCCCAACAATCACAGTTTCAGGTCCCAACAATAGAACCATTTGTTGGCACAGGGGAGACCCAGGGTTCAACGCTTCAACAATGCACCAACAAAACCCTAACTATCGGCCCTTTCGGAAACACCTGCAAAGCAGGAGAAGTCTCACCTGAGGTAGAAGCCGAGGAGTTATAGGACTCAGGTTTCTATAACCAAGTTGAGACACTGATCTATGATTATAACACTTCACAAAAGGACTTTAACAACACTTAACAGGTGATATACATTAGTTTATTATCTTTCATTAACATCATGGAAAAAACCCCAGGACAGATCGGCGCAATAATAATGAAGGATAAAAACTTCTACCACTTAGCACATATCACAGAGTTATATCTAAAATTCATTCATATAGCACAAGTAAAGCACTAAGAAACATCAGATCTATCCATCATACACAATAAAAAAAGCACTAAGCAGATAAATGACAACACAACATAGCACAAAGCACACCAAAGACACAAGATATACTTGGTTCACCCCAGTGTGGGGCTACATCCACTAACTGCTTCATCTTATTTATTATTCTTCAATCTCTTACATTCATCTTCTCTTGCGCATTAAGCCACAGAGCCAAGCTTTATCGAGGACAAGAGATCTACTCACTAAGCACCCGATCCTCCTTCCCAAAATTAGGTCAAGGAACAGAGCCAACTCCTCTATCAAGCACATATCCTTACATATACATTCTGTTGCATGAAGCAACTCAGAACTACTTGCACTTAGCCACTTCGACTTTTCTCTCTAAGTCTCTTACATCGCTTCTCTCTACATTACATTCTTACTTATTTATACTTTTACAATAAGTCCTAATCATGGGTAAACCCATGGGACAACATCCCATAACCCATTACCAAAACCCTAAGGAACCCCTTGCTGGGTCCATAAAGCCCACAAAACAAGTGAGATCCACGATCTCAGCTCCGCCTAGGCGCTCCATCTTCAAGCAGCCTTTCGAAGTCCAAAAAGTGGTCAAACCTGACCAAGGTTTCCTCAAAACTTGGTCGAGGGCCAAAAATCATAGTACCAATCTTTTGCAATACCTTATAAGTGCCATAGTACTTGGTGATAATTTATTATCCTTCTTGTCTTTCTTGAGGGGTATCTATTTGTATGGTTGTAGTCTTATGAACACCCAATCTCCTACTTCAAAACTTCTTTCACTATGGTGCTAACATGTTTATTGTTTCATGTGATTCTATGCCATGGTCAGGTTGTCCTTTAAGATTTGGAGAACTTGTTGTTGATGCTCGATGTGATCTTCCACTACTTGAACCTTAGATTTTTCTTTTAGAGAAGAAGTGATGGAAGCAAGGATGATTTTAAGGATGGAAATTTATTTTAAAATGTAGAGACCTTGGCGAATATTACTAATCCTTCATATGCTAACTATAAATGTTTAGCGATATTTTTGTAAAAATATTCAAATTTCTAAGGATTTTATATAGTTTATATAAAATTTTGGAGATTTTTAAGGTAAAATAATTTTGTCCTTTAGAATTTGGGAGAATCATTTTTAGAATAGCGAATATTGTTTTGGGAAAAACTAAGGAAAATTAGCCCATGAGTGAAATTTATCCCCTAAAATCATCCTTGGATGGGAGGGTGGTATCCATAGAGTGCCATAAATGGTGTCATTTTTGTAGTATAAAAGGAAGTGTTATACCACCATTCTGCCAAGGGTAACCATTTGAACCATTGTGTTTGTTTATCAGAGACAAAGCAATGAAGGTATCCTTCCAGACATTTGTTCACTATCTCAGTTTTTCCATCATATTGAGGATGATAGGATGAGCTATGAGCCAATTTAGTACCCAAACAAGAAAATAATTATGTCCAAAAATGTCCAGTGAAGATAGGATCTCTGTCACTTACAATAATCTTTGGGATTCCATGTAGTTTTTGAACTACCTCCATGAATGTGGTGGCAACTGTATTGGATTTGAAGGGATAAGAGAGTGCACAAAAGTGTGTGTACTTGGTCAATCTATCAACAATCACCATGATGACACTCTTTCCTTCAGAATTTGCTAACCCTATGATGAAATCCATGGAAACCTCCTCCCAGCGCTGACTTGGGATGGCTAATGGTTTTAAAATACCTGGGGTCTTAATTGTTTTCACCTTATTTTTTGGCAAACCAAACATTCTGCAACAAACCTTAGAACATCAATTTTAAGGCCATCCCCAAAAAAATCCTTCTTGACCTTGTGGTAGGTTTTCAAAAATCTCGAGTGCCCTCCTACCGGAGAGGTGTGCAATTCCAATAGTACCTTTTGTTTGATTTGGGACTTATTACATAAATATAAGTGATATTTGTACCACAGTGAATCCTTTGCCCATGTAAATGTATCTGATGCACTGGAATCCTACTACAACCTTTGAATGAGAGTCCACACATTTTCGTCATTCTTCTATTCATCCCTCGCTTCTATTATCCAATTGGGTTGGATGATCGAGATAACATAGAGAAATGTCTCAACAAATTCATCCTTTCTTGAGAGTTCATATGCCACAACATTTCTCTTCACTTTTTTATAGATGATTTCAAAATCATAACCCAATATCTTCGTCACCCATTTTTGTTGTTCTTCTAAATATAGTTTTTGTTCCAAGAAGTATTTAAGACTATCATGATCTTTTTTGACCTTGAAGTGCCTACCTATTAGGTAAGGGCGCCATTTCTTCAATGTGTGTAGTATTGCCATCATTTCCTTTTTGTAAATGGGTTTGTGTAAGTCCTTTCCCTTGAGTGGTCGACTTTCAAAATCCAGGGGCCTTCCTTCTTGCATTAGGACAACAACAATGCCATTTCCCGAAGCATCACATTCCACAATAAAGGTTTTTGTGGAGTCTGGTGTGGTCAAGACAAGAGATTTGCACATCACCTATTTAAGTTGTTCAAAAGATTTATTTTCCTATGGATTCCATGAAAATGCATCCTTATTAGTTAGTGTCGTTAAAGGTGTTTCTATTCTCCCATAGTTCCGAACAAACTTGCGGTAGTAACCTGTCAAACCCAAAAATCCTCTAAGATTTTTCAATGTTTTGGGAATCGTCCAGTCATGAGATACAATATGACCCAAATACTCTACCTCCTTCATACTAAAGAAACATTTGGATGGTTTGGCATATAGTTGTTTCTCCTTTAGTAGTTGTATCACCTTGTCAACATGTCACACATGATTCTCTCAAGACTTGCTATGGATTAGTATATCATAAAAGAATACTAACACAAATTTTCGAAGGAAGGGCTTGAAAATGGAATTCATCAACCCTTGGAATGTGGAAGGTGCATTTATAAGGACAAAAGGTGTGACAAAAAATTCATAATGGCCTTCATGAGTTCAAAATGTTTCTTTTGGGATATCTTCTTCCTTCATTCTAATATGATGATACCTTGAACGAAGATCCAACTTTGTGAAATAGATTTCTCCATGTAGTTCATCTAACAATTCATCAATGACGGGAATGGGAAACTTATCTTCAAGAGTGATCTTGTTAATCTCTCTATAATATGGAAACATACACCATGAGCCATCTTTCTTGAGTTCCATTACCACTGGTGCAAAGTAAGAACTTTGGCTAGGTCTAATAATTCCATCCTCTAACATTTCTTCAACCATACGCTCAATTTCACTCTTCTGGGCATACAGGTATCTGTACGACCTGATGTTAGGAGGAACACTCCCAGGAATTAGGTGAATATCATGATCATGATTTCGAGTGGGTGGAATACCATTGGGAATATCTTCAAATACTTTGGAATGCTTATCAATGATCACTTGGATATCTAGGGGAATACATGGCTTAGATGTTTGAACATCTAGTGAGCATAGTTGTGCAATTGCACCTTGATGCCCCTTCTTCAATAATTTTTTCATGCCATTAGAGCTTATCACCTTGCTAAGTTTCCCTATGATACCTCTTAACTTAATTTATTTTCCTTCCAATGAAAATTTCATGAAAAGTTCTTGAAAATTAAAAGCCAATGTTCCTAATGATTGTAACCATTAGATTCCTAGTACGACATCAACACCACCCATGGGTATATAAATAATTGAACTATTCATTACATATTCCCCCATAGTAATATTGATATTATTTCATTTTCCTGAGCCATTGATAGTTCCTCCATCTGCAATCATTACTTGAAACTCTGGTGATGGATATACAAAGCAATTGAGACCTTTGGATAAATTATAGTGAATGAAATTATGAGTACTACCAAAATCAATTAGGATTGTTACATTTTTCTTTTTTATATATCCTTCGATCTTGAGGGTTTGAGGAGTGTTAATTCCATCCAATGCATTACACGATATCGTGGGAGTCAACTCTTTAAAAGAAATTGATTCTACGTTTTCATCTTGAGATGGTTCTTGTTCTTATTCCTCTTCAGAATCTATGTAGAATAATTTCTTCTCACCACACTTATGTCCCTTACTGTACTTCATGTCACAATTAAATCATAAACCTTTTTCTTGTATTTCCTCCAATTGTTGAGGTGTCAACCTTGTAGGTTGAGGTGTTTTATAAGAAGGAACATTATTCTCTCGATAGATGTTAGGAGTGGTCCTTCTAGTAGCCATAGCCATATTTTTACTTTCAACATTTCTTGCCACCCTAAATGCATTCTCCAATGATTTGGGTTCCCAAATGAGAACCTCATGTTGAATGTTATCCCTTAAATTTCCTATGAATACATGAATCAAGTGCTCATATAGAATATCTATTACCTTTATATTCAATCTTTGGAAGTTCTCAATGTGTTATGTAACTGAACCCTTTTGCTTGAGATTTATCAATTTCCTAAAGAAGGTATTGCTCCTTGTATCCTCATAGTGTGCTATCATTTCTTCTATGAAAATTGTCCAAGTGACGAGTGATTTGCAAGAACAAAGCCATCGATACCACACAAATTGATTAGGTTATAAATATAAAGAAGCAATTTGTACCTTTTGTGTATGTGGCACATTATGTAGATCAAAGAATTGCTCCATTTGAAGTATCCATGTGATTGGGTCCTTTCCATCAAACTTCCTCATATCAATCTTAGGAAAGTGGATGGTCTTCAACCCAAGGTTAGAGTTTCTCAATTATTGATTCATCTTCCTTGTTTCCTCATCATGAGTTTCATGGGATACATTTTCACTTTCAGGTGTCCTCTCTATTAGGAAATTTTTCATTCCTTCCTTGATCTCCATTTTTAAACCATCCATCTTAGTATCCATTATTGCCTCCAACTTAGCTTTAGTTGAATCCATCATCCCTTGTAGTTCATCTTTTTTTGTTGTCTTCTTTTGTAAATCATTTATGTCCCTATGCATTTCTTCACCTTCATCAAGAGTCCAAGTAGGATTGTATGGAGGCTTATTTGGTGTAGAAGTTCCCTTTTTCGGTGGCATGTTGGCCAAGTATCACGTTAAACCTTGATTTTGAGGTGGTCCTACTACACAATCTTTATTTTGTTGTATATCCACAATTTCGACCCTTCTGGGTATGAAAATTTATTTTTTGTAGTTCTTTGATATTTCTTCTCTACAATGCCACAGTTCTGATCAAAATTGGATGTTCCAAGTGAAATTTATGGTAACTTCCCCACAACTTGCTGATTTTTGGCCTTTCCAGGAGATCTCAATTGTATAGAGTGCCCCACACAAAATAATTTATATACAATTCTGAAAATTGTGCCAAAAATACTGCAGACTGTCCACTATACAATGCAACTAGTCTCACTCAATTTGGATACTCAAGGAAGAATTTATGATTATTTTACCCAGAACACCTTCTTGAGACTAGTCAATAGGACTAGTCAGATACCCTATATTCCACGGGGTGTATCTACAAATGTACGATGACCAAGAAGATAAAATATTTATCACATATACCTTAATAATTTCTATGAATATCCTCCAGATTTCAGGGTCTGAAACATTACAAAAAATATTTCATAGTGAAAATTACAAGATGACTAAATTTAGGATGATTCCAGAACCCTATATTACACAGGTTGTATCTCTAAAAGTATAAGGCCTCAGGAACTGAAATTTGAACCCAACGTACCTTGATTTGTCTAATAAATATTCTCCAAGGGGATCCTTCTGAAACATTTTATAAAAACAAATATAGCTAAAATTCCAAGGTATCTCATATGTAGTAGTGAAACCCCAAGACCTTAAGCTCTGATACCAAATGTTAAGAACCAAATATCAAAATAGCATAGAAAAACCTCATAATAAGTACTCAAATCCCTGAAAAAGATATAATTTCAGATAATAATCCTCTTCGAGGGGGAAACCTCCTTATACACCACACAAATTTCCAAATACAAGATGATTCCAAATGAAACTGTCTCCTTGGTATATATAGAAGACTAGGAGGTACAATTACAACTAAAACACCAAAGCCAACATAAATAAAATAACATTACTAATGTAAAATGCCCCAATTAAGGGGTAATATGCCACTATTTAGGGCTTATCAGGTTGAGTGGGTAAACCTCCTTATGAAGGGATGCATGTTGGATTAGATTCCCCCCATGGAGTGTTTGAAACTCCCGGATGGGGTAGTTTAGTATAAAATCCTGTAGGTCCTACCAGAATGATATGCCCCCATGATTGTGGCTAGTTTCTAGTAAGGGATTTCCTTGGCTAGTTTCTAGTAAGGGATTTTCCCCATAGTGATTGTTTTCCTCAAGTTGGTTGTTGTCACAATGTTGAATATTTCCCTACAATTTAGGGTCACCCTGAAACTGTAAATTTCCCCCCAATCATGGATTCAGGTTGAGAAGTTTGTGTGACTGTAATAGTGTTACCACCTTGATTAGGAGGGGGGGAAATAAGGCCACTTGTCATAGGGCTCGGGGCAGCAGGACTGTTGGCCATTTTAATAAAGGGAATTTTTAGAGGATGACCATGTAAAAAACTTGGTGTGTACATATGTGCAACTCTAGTGGTGGGAACATAACTTGATCCATGTGTGAAAGGAGTTGTGCTCACAGGTGGTTGTGATGGGGTAATCTGGGGTAATGATGTTCCCCATAAATGATAAGTTCTAGTAGTAGTGATCTATGTTGGGTATGTGTTATATTCTTTGCACAACTAGCCTTAGTGTCTGCTATATTGCACTAGGCACATAGGGGGGTTTGGGGGGGAGCGCAAACCCCCTATGAATAGTTTCCTCTCTTCAACCTAATCCAAATGCCCTATCCTTATACTATTGTTGGTGTGCTATAAAACAAAATATGTCTAATTTATTTTATTAAGTGCATTGGTTTATTTTTAATAGTTGTTCCTTACACAAAAGGGTGAATGAAGGTGAAACTGATGGGGTTATGACTCGACTCCAAAACCATGTAGAAATAATGATATGCAAATATCTTATTTCAATGAATTCTATCCGAGGAAAGGAGAGGAGCTATTTTACTTCTTAATGAAAACAAATACCCAATACAATGAAACTTTCACTTTTCCTTTATCAAATGGAGAAAATTGAAATGTCAAAATATCAAATTAATGTCCAATAAATCCCAAACAAAGACAAGATCTTTAAAATATGTACCAAAACACTCCACCTATGAAAGTAGGATGAAAAACTTTTGTTTTCTTCTTTTCAAATTACATGAAAAAATCTAAAGAGGACCTTCTTTTTCTTTTACTTTCAATTAGAATGAAATAACTCAATGACACTTGCAAAGGATCCCAAAGCTAAAGAAGATGAATAAAACAAGCACTCAAATAGGATAATAAGAAATAAAAGAACCCAATCACAAGGATGCTTTCAACACTTGTTACTTGCAAACACAAAATTCAAGCTTGCAAAAAACCAAAAAAGAAATCAAGAGAAAGTACTTTCTGAGACCTTTTAAAGCTGATCAAAGAAAGATTGAACAAACGAGTTTTGATAAGGCCAAGGAATTCCTGAATCTATGAAAGATTGATGTTTAGTCAAAGAGAAGCAAGAAATCAATCAAAAGAGACCAAAAACAACATATTCCAATTCCCAAATCAATAAAATAGATTCCAAAGACAAAAAAGGAAGTTTGAAAGGGTTCATAATCAAAATGATAGAGGCCTGAATGCCTAAAGGTAATAAGAATTAGACCAACAATTACATAGACTCAACAAAAGGATCAAGTTAACCTAAAGTGATCTAGTTGATCCAGATTTTATGAGCATAACAAAATGAACATAGATTATTATTACTATTAACACAGAGACACAAGGAATACTAATAGAGATACAATAAAACTGGCTTCTATTCAATAAATAAATATGTTAAAACTGTAAAATGTAGACTGAAAACAAGCTTTCTAGAATGGTGGTGGCTTATCTTTGAGAAGAGATGTGATGGTTGTGCTCATTCACAAGAATATGAGTACAATGAGGCTCTAAAATAGTTTTTACAATAAACATGAATGTCAAAACCCTAGACATCCAAAAACCTAACCCTAGGAGATGAAGTGCCAAAAGTCATGTGGGCCCCATTGGGGTAAGTTAGTACATCAACTTCCTGGGGTCACAACTTTTGCATACGATCTCCGTTTTAGGCGCACGATAGCCTGTTGGAAAGGTATCTCTTAGGAATACACAATGTACTATCAAAATCCAACTTCATCTATAATTTGACTACAGAGAGCCTTAAAAACATTGTTTAGGGCCTCAAAACGACCCTAGAAGTTCAGGACATGAAAACTAGGAAAAAACTATCAAACTGAAAAAATGCCAAGATGAGATAGTTGGAATAGGTGGGTGGCCACCAATATCCACCTGGATCAATCCTACCCCCTTAGGAATCAATGATATCCATTTCTTTGAGTTCTCCCATCAGATGAGGAAATTTCTACTGAATTTGGCTCTGGGTGAGCCACTTGCCTTGGTGCAATAGTTGGCCTACTTTGACAACTCGATAAAGTTGGATCCCTTGAAATGTGTGTCCATGATCTAATTAGTGGATTCCTATTCCATGCAGTTAGGGTTGATCTTTGTTGGTGTCAATTTTTCTGCTATCTCTGAGGTGTCCAATAATGGTGGAAAATGTAGCTAAAGGAGTTCCACTTTGAACACTGGGTGCAAGCCAAGGAATGGGGGAATGTCGAGCTCAAAAGAATTATTTCCCACAACCTTGGTGATGGTTTAATGTCCATAATAGAGTGGATGAATCTTCTGATGGGGCCCTATAAGGTGTTCTTTCTGCAAGTGCAACCAAACTTTGTCTCCCACCTAAAACTTGTGTGGCACCCGATGTTGATCATGGCACTACCTGTACTTGGCATTGGACTTCTGTAAAATATCCTAAACCTATTGGCAGATGTGATGGATTGGCTCAATGAACCAAGTGTATTTTTCATATTCATTTTGAGCATGAGACGAGTCTTCCTGGGTGGTCACAAGGGGTAGTGCAACATCCATGGGACCCAATGGTTGAAATCCCAACCCCACTTGAAAGGGGGTGTGGTCAATTGAGCTATGTATGGCTCTATTTTATATATCTTTTTAACATAGGGAATACTCTCATTGCATGTGTGGGGGTGCTTGGAATTGTACATGCATAGGATATGCATGATCATTCGATTGACAATGTCATTTTGGCCATCTGTATGGGGGTGGAAGGAAGTGGATTTAGTGACCTTGGTTTCCATAAGTGACTAGAGGATCGACCATAATTTTTTGAGGAATCAACTATCCAAATATGATATAATGTTTTTTGGTATCCCAAAATTTACCCAGACTCGTTCAAAGAAGATCTTGGCAGTGGCCTCCGCTGCGATGCTCTTCTTGCAGGCGATCAAAATCACCATTTTGGAAAAGCAATCAATAACCACAAAAACATAGTCATTTCCCCACTTGTTGGATGGAAGGCCCAACATGTAGTCCATTGAGATGGATTCCTAGGGCCTGTCGAGAGTAGACATAGGGGTGTACAGGACTTGTTTCTTAATGGCTGGTTTGGCAATAGCGCAAGCAGTGCAGGACCTGATATACTTGATGACATATTGTCGAAGTTTCAACCAGTAGAAATGTTGCTACAACATTGCCACTGTCTTTTCTACGATGAAATTTCCTACCACACGACTATAGTGGTCTTCCCAAATCAACTTTGCTTGCTCACTTGATGGAATGCAGAGATGGCCTAGATGGCATATAATCTCATCCTGAAGATGGAAATTAGTGACAACTGTGTGTGCACCCAACATCTGGTATGTGTTGGTGAAGTCGGGATCTTTCCCATAAAGGTGGGTCCACTCATAGGTCTCGTGGTCGCAAGAGTCTAGCACCGTGGTGAGTGCCACAACGGGAGGTCACCTGAGGAAATAAGTGACACGGTTGGTACTTCCTATCTTCATTTTGCAATTTGTCTTGTGTCTACATGAACTACCATAGATTATGATCAGTGTGGATGACTGTCTCCTTCCTGAGAATGTGATTCCTCCACTAGGGGTAGGATTTCACAATGTATTACATTTCTTTGTCGTAAGTAGGGTACTTATGAATGAAATATGATAGTGTCTCACTATGATAGGCCACAGGGTGGTTATGGTGAGTGAGAATTGTGCCCACAACATAATGTAAATAATTTGTCAAGATCTCAAAGGGATGTTGCAGGTCAGGTAATGAAAGCACTGGGGCTGAACATAAGCGCTTCTTCATATCATTGAATTCTTTCTATTGGGACATGCCCCACACAAATTTTCCTTACCACCACCCATGGGTACTTGGATGAGGGCCCATGCAATATGCAAGAATCCCAACACGAACCTGTGAGAGTGGTTGGGGTTGAAAAGTCATGGATGACCTAGATCTTGGTTGGATCCACATGCACACCATGCTCGTCAACAATGTAGCCTAGTTACTGGACCCTATCCATGCCAAAGGAGCATTTTTCCAAGTTGACATATAACTTGTGCTACTGTAGATTGTGAAGAACCTGTTGAATATGCTACAAGTGTTCTACCTAAGTCTTGTTGTAGATGAGGATGTCATCCAGATACACCACTACAAAATAATTGGTGAAAGGCCACAAGATATCATCCATTATCCTCATGAAATGTTCTGGGGCATTTGTCAAACCAAAGGGAATAACCAACCATTCAAAAATACCTTCTTTTGACTTTAAGGAATTCTTCCATACATCTGTCTTCTCTATTGGGACTTGATGGTAGCAATACTTTAGATCAATCTTACTGAATTATTTGGCCCACTTGAGCTGATCAAGGAGATCGTAGATTTGGGGAATCGAGTATTGGTTCCTGATTGTGATTTTATTTAGGGCCCAATAATCAATGCAAAGTCTCTAGGTCCCATCTTTCTTCTGCACAAACATAATTGGGCTTCCATAAGGTGATGAGATAGGTCAGATGTGCCCCTTTTGGAGAAGTTCTTGGATCTAACACTTGATCTCCTCATTTTCTAATAGAGAGCAGTGATAGACTGGACCATTGGGTAGCAGTGCACTAGGGGTTAGATCGATGGAATGATTTACCTAACAGTGCAGAGGTACCCCAGTTTGTGCAAAGAATATTCCTTTGTATTCTTCCATGACCTTATCCACTTGCTTCTGCTACGTGGAAAGTTCAGTCATGGAGGCCATGGATCTGGCTGCAATCTTTTTCTCACTCTGAGAGAGAATCATGAAGAATAAAAACTTATCGGTCTAAGAGATGACCTTCCTTCATTGCTTGGTAGAGATCAAGGAAATGGCATTAGGTGGTACTACCTCGAGTATCTTGTACAATTTCCTATTAAAAGTAATAATAACACTTCGAGGCCTAGAATCATATACATCATGAGGTTTCCATAAATAAGGTTGTCCCAAAAGAACATGGAAAACTTCAAGGGAAGAAACATCACACAATACCTCATCTTTCAAGGGATTGATTCCATACGATAGGAGACATTATTTGTTGACGCAAAGATTATTTCCTTGGCGGTGTCATCCAATGGTGTAGAGTTTTGGGTGCGGTGTTGTTGGCAAGGCCATGTGTTTGATGACCTCCATTAAGATGAGTTTATTCTAGCTAATGTTATCAATGATGAAGTGCATTGGGGTGTCTTTCACCCACATCTGTGAATGAAAGAGGCGCTCGCCTTCCTTTGGCTCATCAAGTTCACCAGGTTGGATCTTGGTGGTAGAAACAATGGCACTAGGCTCCGCATCAATGATCTGTCTTCGCTTTTCTGGTTCTGACTCAGAGTCGGAATTCGCATCTAATTCATAGGATTTCACCTTAGCCACCAATGACCACTTCGAGCGACAATTAACAATGTTATGCCAGGGGCTCTTATGGAAGTCGCACCACTTCCCGGTGTCTTTCTTTGTGTTTCCATTATACTGTTTTTTGCGGCTTAGACTGGTTGTCCCAAGGATGTCCATATTTTCTCTGCCCTTTGTTCTATGGGTTGGGGCCACCCCTAACTTGCTTCTTCTATGAGGGGTTCCCAGACCCAAACTAACATGTCTTTTTTTTAAGCTTCTTCTCAATTTTGACGGCACATCGATAGGTCATGCTCAAGGATGAGATGTACATAAAATCCATTTCTTCCTGGATGTATATATGCATACCACCACGTTACTTGAGAACTAGATGTCACTCAGAATATTTGATACCCAATATGGTGTGCAAGGTATGGAATATATTTGTGAACTTTGGCACTGCTTGGTCCCTTTCCTGCCGCAGTGTGGTCCATTTTGTATACAAGTCATCATAACTTCCAATAGGGTAGTATTGTTCCTTAATAACATCCCTGAAGGACTCCCAAGTGAGTGAAACTATATATAATGAAGATTCCTTTGTTTCATTTTTCTCACAAAAAGTCTCCCACCAATCTTTGACATGGGGAACAAACTTGAGGAGTGCAAAAGTAATATTTTCTCTATTCGAAAAGTTATGGACAGAAAATACCCTTCTAGTAGATTCAACCATTTGTCTACAACATCTGCATCTATCTGACTTTAAAATATAGGAATATAAAATTTGATATGTACCTTGAAGGGGGCGACGCCTCCACTCACGAAAGATGTGTCACTTGTTGGTAGTCATCGAAGGATTTGTGCAAAATTATCCATCATCTCATTCCTTTGTTGCACGAGGGCTTCCTCAAGAAACATTTTGAAAGGATCTACTATCCCATTGTATTTATTTTCTCCCACCATGGAAGTTCGCTTGAGCATGCAAGAGATTCTATCCTCAAGAGAAACAAGCTTGAGACCCAACTCTTTGTACCCTAACCTCATCGGGAACATGCACTAAGAATGACCAGGAGTAGACTCTTCTGATACCAATCATACACATTTTATGAGTAGAACAAAATGAACATAGATTATTATTACCATTAACACAAAGACACGAGGAAAAATAATAGAGATATAATAAAATTGAATTCTATTCAATAAAAAAATATGCTAAAATTGTAAAATGCAGAATGAAAAACAAGCTTGCTAGAATGATGGTGGCTTATCTCTAAGAAGAGATGTGACAACTACTCTCATTCGCTAGAATATGAGTACAATGAGGCTCTAAAATCCTTTTTACAATAAACATGGATTCCAAAACCCTAGACATCCAAAAACCTAACCCTAGGACATGAAGCGCAAAAAGTAATGTGGGCCCCATTGGGGTAAGTTAGTACATCAACTTCTCGGGGTCATTAGTTTTTCATATGATCTCCGTTTTAGGCATACGATAGCCCATTCGAAAGGTCTATCCAAGGAATACACGTTATGTTGTGAAACTTTAATTCGTTCTACAAATTAATTGTGGTGAGCCCTAAAAATGTTTTTTAGGGTCTCAAAACACAACCAGAAGTTCAAGACCCAAAAACTAGGAAAAAACTGTCAAATTGAAAAAGATGCCAAGATGAGCCAGTTGCAGAAATTGATAGGAAAAGGAAAATTGAAAAAGGAATAAAAAATAATAGCAATAAGTCAATTTAAAAAGGAATCAAAATTTCAATGAAGTAGCAAAGACTCTAATATACAATACTGAGGAAAAATACTAATAGAAAAGAGGCAAAGTAGGGCCAAAATCCACTCAAAACAAGGACTATCACACGTGTAACATAGTAGACAAGGCGATGATTAGGGTTTCAACGCTCCTTAATACAATAAGAGGGAGGGATAATTAGGATTTCATCACTCTATACTGCCTTATGGGGGGGGGTTATGAAGCCTATAAAGTGGTGAAAAAAATCAAGCTTTTCCCAGATCTGAGTTAATTTAAGTGTTTGAATCAGTAATATTTTTAGTGATGATGAAGGAAGGGGAGAAATCAAAAAAGATTCATACTATCAATAAGAATCAAGTAACAAACAAGACTCAAAAGGGTATAAAAAATTAAGGAAAAGTCAAAATGATCGATCCCTAGTGGAGTCACTGATGCAGACAGGGTCCGTTGACCTCCCGGTCATGGATCGTTCTTCAGTCTTCTCAAGCCAAAATGGCTCCTTAGTTCCCTGCTGGAACCTTCAACGAATCCATAGGTCCAAATGTGAACTCATCCCTACGCGAATAAGCACTGAGCATGAGATCCTTCCCCACGTGGCCAACACCCATGACCACTGGCATAGCCCACAAAAGGCGCGTCGCGTTTTGCGACTTCACGATTCCTGTAGTGAGTCCCCCTGACTCCTTCAATCCCTGAAACCCCAAAATGGACTAACAGGTCCTCATATCCTCCCTTATGCCTTCGTTCATGTGACCTCTCCCTATGACCTAGGACTGACCCTCTGAGCGTGTCAGGACTTCGCAATTCACGAAGTTGGAATTCAACCCAACACTTGTCCTTCGAAAGCCCAATCCCTGAACTTCCAATTTGCCTCGCCTAGATCAACGATCATCCCCCTTTGTGATCTGGTGGCTCAGATATTTTCTTAATTTCGGGACTTCACATGTCGTGAAATCGAAGTTTGATACACCTTGGATCCTCCGATACCCAAAATCCCAATTTGCCAAAATGTCGAAACATTGATACTTCAGGTCGATGGCCCACGACTGTGGTTGAATTGTGATTTCGCAATTCGGGAGTTCCAACAACTTTGCCCTTTGACTCCTTCAGTAGTGAGTCAGTGAAACGTTGAACTGTTAAGGTCCTAACCCGCAAATAGGTAGATCAATGTATTCGGATGTAATAAAGGTCAATATTAATAAGGCCTTTAAATAAAATAGAATAAGGCGAATGTAAGAAGACCTAATAGAATCTTTCGCTTCTAGAAGGATATTCCTCTAGATGTTTCTCTTAATAGACATATTTAGTATAAATAAGGTTCAAGGGTATGAAAACCCTAGCTTGAATATTATTGTAATAGAGAGCTGCTCGATTGGAGGTTTCCCCCTCGAAGAGGCCTGTGAACATTGCTTTCTGAATCAAAGTGATAATTTTTATTGCTATTCTTATATCATTTATGTGTTATTGTGAAGATTATGCTAGATATTTTACTGTTATTCTGCCATTTCTAGCATTTTATTTCTATTCTGCATATTTTATATATCTGGTATCTTACAACTGGTATCAGAGCACTTTCCTTAGCAGAATTTGTGGGTATTTTTTTTCCAGGGTAGAGACGTATTCCGACGTCTTTAAGCCACATAGATCTGTCATTACATGCATAAACCTGCGGTTGAGGGATTCATACATGCAGGAAATACAAGTGGTTCTTAAGCGCACATCTGTTGGCCACCCTTGTAACCCCTGTTGGTACCCCTTCGAGTGGTAGTGCATCAGACAACACCTGTGTACAGATCGGCCTAGATTTCCTAAAGCCCTCTTTAGATAAACCTATTAGTCGTCGGACTGCTATAGTGTCACCGAGAACAACACTCGGGAAGATACTCTCTAGTACCCGGGTAGTCGAGTAGTACGGATAAGGGTACGGTCTATCCTCCTTAGTTAGTGCCTTGAGATATTGGGTCGAGTACTACTGTTGGACCCCGCACGTATATCAGAGAGCTATAGCACAGGGCAAACCCTTGTCTATAGAACCCTTGAATACCTAAACCTTGGGGAACATAAACATAAACAAATTAAACTGGCGAGATCTATTGTTGCGCATCTGTGTTCGGGTTGCCAAGTAAATACACATCTTTTTCTGGTTAAGAATTTTGGGATTTCAGCACT
>ML778305.1:91795-146507 GCA_009831015.1 Picea engelmannii
AAATAGAATAAGGCGGATGTAAGAAGACCTAATAGAAGCTTCCGCTTCTAGAAGGATCTTCCTCTAGATGTTTCTCTTAATAGACATATTTAGTATAAATAAGGGTCAAGGGTATGAAAACCCTAGCTTGAAGATTATTGTAATAGAGCGTTGCTCGATTGGAGGTTGCCCCCTCGAAGAGGCCTGTGAACATTTCTTTCTAAATCAAAGTGCTAATTTCTATTGCTATTCTTATATCATTTATGTGTTATTGTGAAGATTATGCTAGATATTTTACTGTTATTCTGCCATTTCTAGCATTTTATTTTTGTTCTGCATATTTTATATATCTGGTATCTTTCATGAACGCTCGCCACGTGTCCTTTCCAATGGACGGTCCTGATTCTTTCGCTCACTCTCTGTTCGTGAATTTTCTTTGGCCTTCACCTTCATTCTCCCAGTGCCCAAATCCCCGATGGATGTGGATCTCTACCACGTGTCGCCTCGGATCCAATGGTCCAGAATGATTTCATGATTTTGGCGATCACAAGTCTTTGTTCTTCGCCACCCTTATACGTCTGAGTTATGAAACCCTGATGGCTTCCAGATATTTTCCACGTGTCCTCCACAATGGACGGTTAGATGGTTCTCTTAGCGGTTTTAGGATTTCGTGTATCGGGGTATGGAGTGAAGTCTTCTCTACTCATCCAACTCTAGATTCTAGACTTGTGTGGATCTTTGTTGTGTGTCCTCTCCGATGGACGGTCTCGATGATGTCGGGAATTTTACAAGTCTTTCCTCCTGCTTACACAAGGGTTAAACCTCGTGTGCCTTCTCCTAGATCCAACAGTTATCGGTCCTCAATGATCAAATCTGACGGTTCAGATCAGATCTCCTACGTGCTCTCCTCCTGTTGTCTAGATGTAGGTTCGACAGTCCATATTTTCTCCTCCATGGCTAATCTACAGCTATTGTGCTCTTCCTCCTGGGCTTGTGATTACTTCCTGGGTTTGGAAGAATTTTCAAAGTTTCGAAGGTCTCGGCCTTCGATTTCTCTCCTGCGAGCCTTGCAACTTTGGGTCTCGCCTGCATTCTGAAAATGCTATCTCTCCTAAGCTTATGGACTTAGAATAATTCTGTCTCCTATGCACTTCTTACATTATCTCTTCTGAACTTGATCTCCTCGAAGACTTTGATCTCCCACGCACACCTTGCATTATCAAGATTTCATCAAACTCAGATCCAAAGTATTTCTTGAAAATAAATGATTCTCACCCTCCTAGCGATCTCCTTGCTCGATGCACACCTTGCAGAGCTTCTACAGAATACTCAATGATTTTGTTTTCTTAGAAATCGAAACAGATTTCTTCCTATGCGCCCCTTGCACTTCTACCGATGAAGGTTCACCACTATCCCTCTTGAGATTTCCTGAGGTTACTTCACCTCCGTCAATGCACACCTTGCGGACGATGTGCACTCCTTGCACTCGGAACCTCAAAGACAAGAAGCAATTGGAACTCATACAATATTTCACCAGTTACACATTCATACTATAAAAATGCATAAAAAAATATAAACACACAGTATGCAGGAAAAATTGTTTTTCTATTAATCTCTATGTATCTATACAAATGATTTACAAAACAAATTGGACTGCTCAAAGTCTCAGTTCTTTCAAGCTCTCTCTCAGAGCTTCCAAGACCTCTCTCCTGAGATCTCTCCTCTTTTTCCTCTCCTCTGAGTCTTATTTCCCTAATTACCCCCCACTTACAAAAACAAGGGCTCTATGAGCTTATCCTCTTCACTGTCTTAGTGCCATCGCTTTCTCTGTTGCAGAACAATACTTCTACAGCTACATTACATAAATGGATGCCCAGTCCTGACTACGTCCTAGGCTTGTTGCATACTACCATTTAAGGAAACCTCAACCACTACCTATACAGATGTG
This sequence comes from Picea engelmannii, assembly GCA_009831015.1. Taxonomy (NCBI): domain Eukaryota; kingdom Viridiplantae; phylum Streptophyta; class Pinopsida; order Pinales; family Pinaceae; genus Picea; species Picea engelmannii. Next base: position 93,723 of record ML778305.1, read on the forward strand.
TGGTCGGCTCTTACAACCTTACAACATGAATGATCCGCATCGGATCATATTCAAAAATTTAAAAATGGGAGGCTCACAACCTCTCCCTTTCTTCATTGAATGATTGCGTGCTAGCGCGTGTGATGAGGTGGAGCGATGATCCTACATCATACTCCCCTGCTAGAAAAATCATGAGCTCTTTCTCATGTGCTCCTCTTCTCCAGTGTTGAAATCCACCTGGATCCAAAACTTTCCCTTGGAGTTGTCCTCTTGCACCTCTTCTTCACTGATGTTGTTTCTTTCCTGCTACTCTTGCAGGTTCTCCTCTGTTCAACATCTCTCTGTTGACAAACTCTTTTGCTGACCTCAACATCAACTTTCTGATTTCCTCAATCTCCCTGTCCAACTGCTCTAGTGGTTGGATCTCCTTATGCAGTCCTCTCTACTGCACTCCCTTCTCCTCAGTGGGTAGATCAACTTGATCCCCCTTACAATTTTCTCTATTTCTTATGGCCTTATCTTGCCACCCTACCGCAAACTCTAGTCCTACAGTCTCAGCACTGAGTTGTTGCTCAGCTTATTCCTCTGACAAATTTCCTTCTGTCAACTCCCCTGTTGGTATATCCCCAACTTCTTCTAGCTGCTCCTGGGGCTAGTATGCTCCTCTACCTGTCTCCAACTTGACCTCTTGGATGTGCAAGCTTTGCACCATTACCCTTCTCTCTAGGGATTCTAGTTCTTCATACAGATCAACAAAATCCATGATGTATGCTTCCTCTTCTGCTGCAGGCTCCAGTGCTGCAGTTATATCCTGTTCAACTTCATGGATGAAAATTTTGAGCAACTCGACTGAATGCTCTTCTCCTTCTGCTGGGGTAGACATCAGTGTCTGTTCCATTTCTTCCTCTTCTTTGAAATTTTCTGTTGGTTGTCCTTCTTTCATTATTTCCTCTGCAACACATGCTCTGGCCTCAATTGGACTATTTGGTAGGAATACCCGAGTTCCCCCAATCATCTAAATGCTTTTTTGATCCTCCTCTTGGATGGTGCAAGTTTTTAACTTGCCATCATATTCATTCATGTGGTCTGCAAAACCACATGAATCTTCACCTATCAACACTCCTTGCTGACCTGAACTCACTCCTGAGTCCCTGAGACTTTTAGACAGTCTCATTTCTTTCCCCTTCCCACCTGGCAATTAGGGAATTTTTTGTTGCCCACATGGCAGACTATGAGATCAGGTGATCCCATATCAATGCCCACTTGGCAATCTAAACTTTCACGGCTTCCCCCTTGGTAGTATGCGAGACCTTATGTTGATCTCTTCCCATTGCCCACCTAGCAAATCGAAAGTTCACTTATGCCCACCTGGCAGTTTATGAGATCCTCTGCTAATATCATGTCATTGCCCACCTAGAAATATGAATTTCCACTGCTGTCCTCTTGACAGTCTATGATATCCTCCAATGATCTCACTTCATTTCCCACCTAGCAATTGGAAAATTCATATCTTCCCTCCTGGAAGTTTATGAGACCTGAAACTAATCTCCCTTCCTCATCACTGAGGGTTTCTCCAACTTTTGTCTCACAAATGCAAACCATCTCTATGTCACTGAGGTTTTCAGCGTACCTCAACCACTTCCTCAACTCTTGTTGTTGTTTCCTGGCCAACAACTTTTGAACAGGCCATTTGGCCTTGCTGTTCAAAGGCCATTCGTACCTCCAATGTACTTTTGCCTCTTGATGCATCTTCAATGTCAATTGTTCCATTCTCTCTCTTATCTCAGCGAGCTCTTTGTCAATTTATTCTTTGCTTTTCTATTTGCGGTCAATGCCTTGACCACACTTTTGGCCTTCAGTAGCCATCTTATTCCTCTACCTTCCCTCTTTGCAAGTCTATTGCTTACTCTACAATCGAGATCATTTCCATCTTCTCCTACAGCTCACCTAGATGTTCAATTTATTGCACACCTTGCAACAATCATACACAGAGCATCAATACTCTGTCTTCCTTCACCCGCTGTATCTAGGAAAATTTTAACCTCTGATACCACTTGATGTTATTAGATCATCTCCTTTCACCGTCTCTTCTTGTCTACTTTCTGCAAACAAAATTCAAACTTCTCTTCTTTCTCTTTCACCTAAAATCTACAAGAGAAAATTTGGCTCTGATACCACTTGATGTAGACCCCCTACTTGTGCCTTGGCAGGGTCCGCTAACCTCCCAGTCAAGGATCGTTCTTCAGTATTCTCGAGCCTAATTGGCTCCTTAGTTCCCTGTTGGAGCCTTCAACGAATCCACAAGTCCAAATGCGAACTCAGCCTTGCATGAATAAGAAATGAGCGCGAGCTCCTTCCCCAAGTGACCAATACCCGTGACCATTGGCTTAACCCACAAAGGGTGCATCGCCTTTCACGACTTCGCAATTCCTGTAGTGAGTCCAACTGACTCCTTCAATCCTTGAAACCTCAAAATGGGCTAACAGTTCCTCAGCTCCTCCCTTATGCCTTCATTCATGTGACCCCTCCCTATGACCTAGAACTAACCCTTTGAGCATGTCAAAACTTTGCACTTCGCAAAGTTGGAATTCAACCCAACACTTGTCCTTCGAAATCTTGATCCCCGAACTTCCAATTTGCCTCGCCTAGATCAACGGTCATCCCCCTTTGTGATCTGATGGCTCAGATATTTTTGTGATTTTAGGAATTCACATGTCACGAAGTCGAAGGTTGATACACCTTGGATCCTCCGATCCCTGAAATCCTAATTTGTCGAAATGCTGAAACATCAATACTTCAGTTCGACAACCTACAATCTGACTCGATCCAATGTCTATGGTTGAATCGCGCTTTCATGATTCAGGAGTTCCAACAACTCCGCCCTTTGACTCCTTCAGTAGTGAGTCAGTGAAACACCGAACGCTCGCCATGCGTCCTTTCCGATGGACAATCCTGATTCTTTCGCTAACTCTCCTTTCGTGAATTTTCTCCGGCTTCACCTTCATTCTCTTGGTGCCCAAATTCTTGATGGATGTGGATCTCTGCCACGTGTCACCCCAAATCCAACGGTCCAGAATGATTTCACGATTTCAGCAATCGCGAGTCTTCGTTCTTCGCCACCCTTATATGGCTAAGTTTCAAAACCCCGATGGTTTTTAGATCTTCGCCACGTGTCCTCCATGATGGACGGTTAGATGGTTCTCTTCGCATTTTCAGGATTTCGCGTATTGGGGTATGGAGTGTAGTCTTCTCTTCTCGTCCAACTCCCAATTCCCAACTTGTGTGGATCTCTGCCACGTGTCCTCTCCGATGGATGGTCCCGATGATGTCGAGACTTTTACGAGTTTGTCCTCCTTCTTACACAAGGGTTAAACCTCGTGTTCCTTCTCCTGGATCCAGCGGCTATTGATCCTCGGTGCTCAAATGTGACAGTTCAGATCTGATCTTCTACGTGCTCTCCTCCTGCTGTCTGGACGTAGGTTTGACAGTCCAAATTTTCTCTTCCGCAGCTGATCTATGACTGTTGTTCTTTTCCTCCTAGGCTTGTGATTACTTCCTGGGTTTGGAAGAATTTTCAAAGTTTCAAAGGTCTCGGCCTTCAATTTGTCTCCTGCGAGCCTTACAACTTTGGATCTCACTTGCGTTCTAAAAATGCTATCTCTCCTAAGCTTATGGACTTAGAATAAGTCTGTCTCCTATGCACTTCTTGCGTTATCTCTTCTAAACTTGATCTCCTCGAAGACTTCAATCTCCCACGCACACCTTGCATTCTATGGATTTTGTCAAACTCGGATATAAAGTATTTCTTGAAAATAAATGCTTCTCACCCTCCTAGCGTTCTTCTTGCTCGATGAACACCTTGCAAAGATTCTACATAATACTCAACGATTTTGTCTTCTCAAAACTCGAAACAGAGTTCTTCCTATGCACCCCTTTCAATTCTACTAATGAAGGTTCACCGCTATCCCTCTTTAGCCTTCTTGAGGTTACTTCACCTCCATCAATGCACACCTTAAGGACTATGTGCACTCCTTTCACTTGGAACCTCAAAGACAAGAAGCAATTGGAACTCATACGATATTTCATGAGTTATGCATTCAGACTATAAAAATGCATAAAAACATATAAACACATAAACACATTGTATGAAGGAAAAATTTCTTTTCTATTAATCTCTGTGTATCTATACAAATGATTTACAAAAAAACCTGGACTGCTCAGAGTCTTAGTTCTTTCAAGCTCTCTCTCTGAGCTTCCAAGACCTCTCTCCTCTGAGTCTTATTTCCCTAATTACCCCCCCCTACAAAAAAGAGGGCTCTATGAGCTTATCCTCTTCATCATCTTAGTGCCATCGCTTTCTCTGCTGCAACACAATACTTATATGGCTACATTACATAAATGGATGCCCAGTCTTGACTACGTCCTGGGCTTGCTACAGGATACCATTTAAGGAAACTTCAACCACTACCTGTACATATGCATGGTCCGCTCTTACAACCTTACAACATGAATGATCTGCATCGGATCATATTCAAAAATTTAAAAATGGGAGGGTCGACGCCTCTCCCTTTTTTCATTGAATGATTGTGTGCTGGCGCGTGTGATGAGGTGGAGCGATGATCCTGCATCAATCACCAATTTTTTGTTGTGGGAAATTTTCCCCTATAGATAGGTGAAACCTCTCTTATCTCAAGATTCAATACCCCTTTGATCCAATATAGAGAGAAACAAACAGTTTTCTACTTTCCCCCCTAGATACACTCTATATGTCAACAATTAGAATGAGAAGAGAAGGATAGATGAATTACCTCTTTTACCTCGATTTTCCTCGCTGCTCCATCCCTTGATATTGATGTCCAATCCCTTGATGCAAGAGAAGACCTGCAAATAACACAACAATATCTCATTCTTCTATGATATATTTTCAAGAAGAATAGATATATCTATGTTGAATTAGACTAAAATAGACATGCATATAGTGAATAATATAAAAATGAGGGGAATATTCCAAGTTATGTATTAATATAAAGAAATAATTAGTGAAGCACTTACAACCTCAATATTGATGTCGCAACAATTCATCCAAGCTCTCCTTTCTATCCCCTTGAATGTCACAAATTCATAAGTATGATGCTCTAGATTCTCCCCCCTTTCACTCAAGCATGGCCTCCATTATATAGTAATTGAGGCATAAAAACCACAAGATAATTGTTAGGAGAGGATGTGGTCAAATGATGATTTGGATGAACCAACAAGATTGACCTTGCCTTTAATAGAGGGTAGCTTGAACCAATCCCTTAACCAACTAAAATCTTCCGAAAACAATCTAAAAAAACCAAGGCATGATGGTTGCAACTACTTCATTGCCCCTCCATAAATGAGCACACGGTGAGACTATCGCTCCCTCTAAGTATATTTGGGAGAAATTATCAGGGTTTATCCCTCCTTGTATATGGGAAGGGGAGTGATGAAGTTTTAAAAAGTCCAAAAAATCAATAAAAAAGGTAGTATTTCGACCTCCAAATGATATATTTCCTCCTCAACATGTGTAGGGATTGTGACATACAATTCCTCATGGTGATGAAGTTGCGACACTTGGTAAAGTGTGACACTTAGATGTGTAACCAGTGCAACACTTGCAACACTTGTGACTCTTAAGTGTGACATTTAGGTGTGTAACAGTAAGATTGGTATCTTGATTATGATGATCCTCTTTAACCAATGTATCCACCCCTTTCCACGATAAAATACCATTACATTGTATACATCATTCTATCTATACCTTCATCCAATCAAGAGTGTTTGTGATGCATAAATGTAGTGCATCCCACTCTTGACCAGCTATATGAAAAAATAACAACTCATTAATAATTAGGTACCATTAAAAATATTAATAATTGATGGAAGAATAAATTTTAAATTGGTACAATATAGATAAAAATGAATAAACAAAATTATTCACTTTCCGCATTCTACCTTTCCCCAACATGACCTCCCCTTCAAATTTTTTGATGGAGTTGACATCCTAAATGAGAAGCACATTCATATCTACTACTAATTTAGGTAGATATTGAATAATATACACCAAGGATTGATATACAATATATCCCTCCACCATAGAACCCTTAGGATGTTTTGTTTGTGTTAAAAAGGTCTTCAAGGATTTCAAATGACTCTCCACCATATACATTGACATTGTGTGCACATGTCCACAAATTTCAATCTCCTCAACTTAGTGTATGAGGTAGTGTTCTTGTGCATTGAAAAATGTCAGATGTAGGGACTTTTTCATTTCACACATTAGGAGAGGAAGTTCTCTCCTCCAATAATTTATATCTTATTTATGGACTTCTTTAGATGAAAACCACCTACACATGATGTAATAAAATCATAGGTTTAAGTATATACATTGCAAGTAAAACATACATCAACAAGTTCTGCAATGAATATTTTTCCTAGAAATCGTTACTTACCTCATGTATTCGCCAAGATCATATATGGCATGTTTTATGTTGTTTTCAAAGTTGTCTGGAAGAAATAGAGGTAGAACATATTGTAACAAAAAAGGAATAATTATAAACATTAGAGATAGAACATACTATAACAAAAAGGTTAACACAAAAATACCAAAAACATGTATACCAATATAGAAATATAACAAAATAATTATCTTAATAAAGGTATGCTAGTCATGAGTTTTTACCCCACCAAATTCACCTTTCTCCGTTAAGATATTATTTATGCTTGAAGAAAATCTCGTGGGAAATTTAATTTTCCTACTGACCTATTTTACAACATTGTTTTTTTGTCATGTAAATAACCATGGAAGACTATCTCGATGTCCACCGATATTTGAATTAATCACATTTTTCATTGCATGATTAGATTCCTGAATGCCACTACAAATTTTGTCAATTTTTTCTTTGTCACTCCTTCTATCTAAGATTATCCATAATGTTTATGTTACATTCTTCCCTATATGCATTGTATCAAACAAATGAGCTATTTTTAGGTGCTCATAGTAGGGAAACCTACTGAAATGTATAGGGTGTCTTTTCATTCCTTGTGGAAGCCCATTAATGCCTTGACAACATTTATGAAAAATAAAGGAGATTACAACAATAATTCTTAGATACAATAAACAAAATTCAATACAAATTAAAATTGTAAAACATTAATATATATGATACATGGACTAATTTCTTACCTTGATGATTTCTATTATATTCCAACTTCCATAGGTGAGGTGTCATTCTTCGTGTTTTTATTCCAGTCTCTTCTTTCAAATTGGAAATATGTTTTTTTTTTGGTTTGATACCTATGGTTCTTAAGGAGGAAGTGCCTATACTCATCAAACACCTCCTTTCCTAAATTTCTTGAATGATGACATTTCATCCTAGGACCACATATTGGACATGCAAATTTACCCTTTGTTTGAATGCCTACAACATATGGATTAATGTCAATATCAATTATATACCAAGAAATTATTTAAAAAACTTGCATGATATTTTAAAAAAATTATATACTATTAAAGTGAAATAGTACATTACATACCACAAAAATGTGTTATCCCTGGTGCATCATGAATTTTCCATGTAAGTATTCCATGGAATTGAAATTTATTTTTCCCTATTAGTCTAGAGATGTCATAGATAGTGATTCCATCCCATAACTTTAGTAGCTCATCAATAAGAGGCTCAATATATACATTCATATATTTAACTTGGTACTTTTATTAGGATTTATAATTAATATATTCACTCTTTAATTAATTATTTTAATCCGACAAGGTCTAATCAATTCAATGTTTTCTAGGCCACTTAGATTTATTGACTCAAGTTTTTAATTTACATGACATGCCCTTCAAGACGCACCTCCATGCTCCAAGGGTGTCACTCACCTTTGACTGGTTTTGGTAGTTTTTCCAACCCTTGGATTCAACACTCCACTCGGTTGACCTTCTGAGAGACTAAGGGATTCTAAGGAATAAGGACTCTACCTTATTGCAGGCCCCTTAGAAATCTTCATGAGTGATTGTCTTAGTTCACCCTCATGATATCGTGGACCTATAGAGCTAGGTAATCGTTAGCCTACAATTCGAGCCACGACGGGAGTGCTAGTAGGCTATGATAGGGACTCTACCACACCTCTCCCTGAATGTCTAGTTTCTATGCATGGCCCCTTTACTCCTTATGTGAGTTAGATTAGAAAGCATCATAAACCTTCATCCATTGAAAAAACATTGTCAATGATCCATATACATAATCATACTAAATCAATCATATGACACATATGCGTAAAATTAAATAATCAAACAAAACACAATCCACTCCCTGACTCAATCCGAAGTCCATGGAGGTCCATTGATGCCATCAACATCCATAATTTGTCACATGTCTTGCACACTCATGTAAAATCCTCAATAACATATGTCAATAGATATATCAAAAACAATAAGTCGCACCATATCATCATCATCATGTATAATCCATAATCGAAACAAAATCACCACATACTATAACTGGATCACTTGCACACAAGTGTCCTCAATGACTAAGTCGATAACATGTGCTCAGTAGAGCAGGATGTTACATACATCCCCTCTTGTTTTAAACTTTGTCCTGAGGTTTTACAGTATATAAATGCAAGTAAATAAAAGTATATGATATATATCTATATGTCTAATCTATCAAACAAGTAAATAAACTGTTGACACATATCATGTGTGTCATCCAAGGTAGCTGAGTGTGGACTATAATTGTCCCACTGGACCTTGACCTAATCAACTATTCGACGTCATAGCTATTGAATGCAATGGTCTATAATGCAAATTGTCTCCGCCGTGAGAGCACCCTCGTCCGACACCTGCAAATAAATCATGTCAATCACATGTGCATGATCATTAATATAAGTTTTTAAAATAGATACATGAAATACATCATGCATACGCCTCAAAGAATCAAGCAAGGCTAGTCGATAAGCCACGAGTCCTTTCCTTTCCACAACTTTGAAAGGTCCCACAAACCTAGGAAATATTTTAGCACCCTTTCCAAACTTGATCGAATTCTTGTGCGGTTTCACCCGGAAGAAAACTCGATCACCAACTTCATAACTACGGTCAATGCGATGTGCATCGACATAACTCTTATGCCAATCTTTTTCTTCTTTAATCCTTTGTATTATAGATTGCATTTGTTCCTCCATTTCTTGTATCACTTATGGTCCTACCAAGACCCTATCCTCAATTCAATCCCAACTCAATGACGTCTGACATGGTCTCCCATAAAGAAAATCAAATGATGCCATCTTAATGGTACTTTGATAGTTGTTGTTGTATGCAAACTCTACTAGTGGCAAGAAATATTCCCAACATTTATGTTGGTCCATTACATACATACACAACATATCATCCAAAATTTGGTTCGTTCTTTCTGTCTTCCCATCTGTCTCAGGGTGATATGTTGTACTAAAGTTCAGTTGTGTTCCCAAAGCCTCTTGGAAACTGGTCCAAAATAGTCCTGTAAACATCAATCCTCAACCGAATATGATCCTTATTGGTACACCATGTAATCTCAAAATCTCATTGACAAAGACTCTATCTATGTCTGGCACCTGATACATTGTACGTACAAGAATAAAGTGTGCACTCTTCGTCAGAGTGTCAACTACCACAAAAATCAAATCATGTCTCCTTATCGTCAGTGTCAATCCAACAATAAATTCCATCAAAATGACCTCCCATTTTGATTCCATAATAACGTGTGGTTGTGATAATCCTACCGGATGTCTAATTTCAGCTTTCACTAGCTGACATTCTAGACATCTCGCCATGTAACTAACAATGTCTTCTTTTATTCCTTTCCAGAAGAATAAAGGCTTAAGGTCTTCCTTCATCTTCGTGACCCCCGAATGAGCCATGTATGTTTCTCGATGTGCTTCACTTAATATCAAACTTCTTAATTCGTCATTAGGATATACGTAAATTCTGTTGTTATACCTCAAAAATCTGTCATTTTCCAATGTATAACCTTCAAACTTTGGTACCATCATGGTATCTTGTCCAATATTTTCCTTAACTTCCTTGTACCAACCATATTCTATCTCTAACACTAGAATACTTTCTAGAAGATTCGCCTTAAGATTTATTACCGAGAATATGCATGGTCTATGACTAAACGTATCTTCCACTATGTTCATCGTTCCTTTAATGTAAGTAATCTCAAAATCCTATTCGTTGAGTAATTATGACCAATGCCTTTGTTGCGCATTTAGGTCACTCTATGTAAATATATGTTGCAATCCATAGTGATTTGTATTTAGTTTGAATTTCCATCTGATCAGATAGTGTCTCCAAACTCTCAAGGCATATAAAATTGTCAATAAATCCAAGTAATGTGTTGCGTATTTCTCCTCATTCTTTCTCAATTTCCTTGAAATGTAAGAAATCAATCGATCGTCCTTCATCAAAACTCTGCTTAAACCTTCCTTGGATGCGTCTGTGCATACCAATAATTCCTTGTCCATGTTGGGGACATTTAGTATTGGTTCTTTCGTCAACAACTCTTTAAGTTTCTAAAATGCTTCTACACATTTCTCTGTCCAGACGAACTTCTTTTTTTTCTTTTGCAATTCCATGATAAGATTTTCTATCTTCAAAAAACCTTCGATGAATCATTGGTAATATCCTGCTAAACCCATAAAGATGCATATTACTCTTACATTTCTCGGTGCAGGAAATTTCATAATAGCCTCTAATTTCTCTATATCCACAATGATACCTTCTTCAGATATGATGTGTCCCAAGTAATGAATCTTCGATTGGTAAAAAGAACATTTTGATAGCTTTTCGTACAAATTTTTTTCTCGTAAACATTGTAGTACCAATATTAAATGTTCATAATGTTCTTCTTTCATCTGAGAATAAATCAATATGTCATCAATAAATACTTGAAAAAACTTCTCTAAGTATTCGTGGAACATCCCATTCATCAAACTCATGAATACCCTCGGGGCGTTTGTCAGTCCGAACGGTAAAACTGTAAACTCATAGTGTCTGAATCTCATCTTAAATGTGGTCTTAGGGATATATTCATCTTTAATCCGTAACTGGTGATATCCTGATCTCAATTCAGTCTTTGAAAACAAGGTCGCTCCTTTCATCTAATCAATACAATCGTCTATTCTTGGCAAGATATATTGGTTCTTGATCATCTCTTTGTTCAATTGACGGTAGTCAATACAAAGTCTCCACAATCCATCCTTCTTTCTTACGAAAATAACTGGTGCATCCCAAGGTGACACACTTGGATGTATAAGTCCCAATTCCAACAGTTCCTTCAATTGCATTTTCAACTCTTGTAACTCAGGCTTTGACATCCTATAAGGTGTTCTTGATATTGGTTCAGTTCCATGTTTCAAGTCAATTGTAAAATCCAACTCTTCCAAGTGCAAAACCTGGTAACTCTTCTGGAAACACATCTGCAAACTCTTGTACTACATGAAGGTTTTCTAATCCTTCTGCCTTTCCCTTCTCATTTATCACTAAGATTGCATATAGCTTGCATCCCTTGTGCATACTCTTCTATAGCTATAGAGAAGAAATAAATCTCAAGAACACCCGTTCATTCCTTCCTATAATTACTCTACTCTATCCCACATCATCTATCAAACTTAACCATTTAGTCTTACAGTTGAGTATCGCATCATGCGATTTCTACCAGTCCATACCAATCACTATGTCATAAGATCCTAAGATCGTGACATATAGGTTGGCCTTTGTTACAAAATCTCCCAAGTTAATTCTGCAATCCACAACCTTTCCTCCAACCTTTTGTTTGGCACCTGATGCCATTTCTGCATATCTAAACTTGTCCTACTCGACTGCCTTTACCTTAATTCTCTTTAGTGTTGCACTAGAGATAAAGATCTCTATAGAACCTGGATCTATCAAAATACTAAAATTTTGGTCTGGGATTGTACTTGACGTCTCGAGCAAAGTGGACTGGTGCTTGGCCTAGAGGTTATTCACCACTGCATGAATCATGTGGGCCTTGTTCAAATGTCCCACTGTAGTGGGTCCTAATTATCTAGTTGCTCTAGCCTTCTCAATTGGACAGTCTCACTGGTAATGTGTCTCTCCACATGTCCAACATCTGGTATTCGGTCTAGTACTCCCGGTCCCCGAAGTAGAAGTTGTTGGTCTAACAGTCTGTGATCCTAGTATGTTTTGCTAAACATTCCTACACTATTACTGCTATAGGAGACTACTGATGCGGTGGTCCTCTATAAGGAGTCCTTTGTTGAGGTGTCTGTCATCGTGGTGTCATGAAAATAGGTCCTCTAGGCATATCTCGATGCCCTGAAGTCTGTCTATTTGGTGTTTGATGTTTTTGTGCCTCTGATGTCATCTATCTAGTCAGTATAGAAGGAGTCTTTCCCTAACCCCTACTATTCAGTTCTTCCTCAGCTATGAGGGCCTTCTGAACTGCATCATGCAATTTCTGAGGCATTAGAATCCTCACCTTCACACAAATGTTGAAGTTAAGGCCAAACAAAAACTTATTGACCTTCAACTTCTCCGTGTTCATATGTGGGGCATACCTAAGTAGCTCCATGAATCTGGCCTCATACTCTAGCACCGTACAACCACCCTATCATAAGGCGTTGAACTCATTAAGTCGACGCTCAATGAATTCCTCAGAAAAGTACCTCACCTAGAACTGTTACTTGAAAAACTCCCATGAAACATCTGTTATCAAACTAATCGGTAAGTGCAGACACAAACAGATCTCCCTAGCTTCACTACGAAACTAGAACAAAACAAGACAGTGCATTACTCTTTCCTTGGATTTCAATTATCAAATGAGAAATGGATCTAGAGAATACCTTTTAAATATCAAAGATCCAACTTTGCCAATGCAATCCAAGCTCCGTCCCGAGGCTTATGGAGAATATCCACAAATAGACACAAGACAACGAAGACAAGAATAACACAAGAAATATTTGATATGAAACTATGTATGTGATCAAGGAATCATACAATATGGACAAGTAAGATTCATATGAGAAATAAAAGTGCATCTGTATTAAATAATAGAAAGAGAGATTACAACCAAATCCTTGATGTCGTAATATCCCTTCCAACTATCCCTCATTTCCCACACACTTCTACTCCATGGATTATGAGACTATGGATATGAAATTCACTCACAATCTATCTTGACAAAGCAAAGCTCAAAGCCAATCTAATCAAGCTTATCTCACCAAGCTAACTTTCTCCATGAGAGCTCCTCTCTTTTTATAATCTGAAGAGGATAAGGTGAGGAGGTTAGGATGATCCCACTAAATCATAAAAGTGAGTAAGATCCAAACTGATCAGAGGTCACCTCACCATAGAAGCTTCTCCTTCTAGAAGCATCGAGAAGATGATCGTTTTTCCCACGTACGAAGATCGTCGCACCCTAAGTATAGTACAACCTGTGGAGACGTTGCATCCTAGATTTAGAGCAGGGGGAGATGATCAAGAAATGTCACACCCTATATATAGTGTAGCCTACGACGAACTTCCTTAATAGGGTTTTTACAAAGGAAAATGCAATTTCTTCTCTCAGGCAAAGTTCTTCTCCCTTCTTTCTTCAGGAATTTGGGCCACTAATCCTTCTAAATACAAAGGATAGGTTTACATCATTAACGGTCATAGGGATGAAGAAAATAATGTGTACCAGAGATCCCCCCAAAGTATGAAGTTAGAACAAAGTGATAGCTGAAGTACTTTGTCAAGTGTGTGTAGGGAACAAGGAACAATCAGTTGGAAACCTTCCAACAAACAAGGAAATACAATACAATAATATATCATCACTGAGGTAGGCATTCCCATACTCAAAATACAAGTGACTCAAAGAATAAATGTCGACATGAAAAGATTCATGTCAAGTAAGATAGGTCATGGCCACCAAACATACCATGCCAATATGACTCAAATCTGAACATAGCCACCAAAAATACACTGTGAATTTATGTGTTAAATAATCAAATTTGAACATAGACACGAGACATACACCGTGGATCTATGCAATAGTATAATATGAATATACTCCAACGCAACCTAAATCTGTCAGAAACGATGCATGGTATTCATCTCCACCACTCTATAGTATGAATCTAACCATGTGAATACATGTGCTAAAGTCAAACATGGTAGAAACCACTTGATTACTGGCCATTAATGTATATTGTTAACAAGTGCGAGGGAAATCACCATTAATTTCAATGACCCCCAAGGTACTCTAGTACAATCCAATGAATGTGAATTAATGAGCCGAAGTTGAACCCTCAGCGAAATCTCCCTATCAGGGGTTAATAATGAAAACCCATTGTCGAAAGCGAGGAAACTTTCCATTGAGGCATGCAAGTTTCAAGGTACCAATTAGTTTCTAAGTCTAATTCTTGGATAATGAGTTGAATTCGACAGGAAAAGACTCATCACATGAGGGCCTTAATGTATCCCACATCAATGACACAAAACAGGTAACAAGATTTGAGGTAGATCAGAGTAACAAGTAATTCAGGACTGACTCAGGGATGGCAGACACAATAGAAGGATTAAGGACTGCAGAAATGGTCAACGCAATAGAAGTATTTATGGGTTGAACTTCTCTTTGAACATATTGACGACACGACAATTGTCTTAGAAAAAATGACTCAACAACAGGGATCACAGAACAATTTGTAATCTTATAAAGGAGTATGATCTAGAGACAAGCGGGTTTTCCAACCTAGACACAAAGCGAGTGAAAGGGTGTCCTGTTCAAAAGTGACTCTTCCATAGAATACAGGTTTAGACACATTTCTTTCCCAATTTTTCCCCCGCCATTTCTGGCAAGTACCTCTTTATTTTTACACAAGCTTGAGGAGGATAACATATGCTTGAACTATAATCTAATCCTTCGGATGAGTCCTTTGAAGTATATTTAATGAACCCTAGGAAGGAGTGGTTCAATCCCATATGGGCCTTTCGATGTTTGTTTTATGAGTCCAAAGAAAGAAAACTCAGGGGTTTTTCATATTTAGAGAGTCTAAAAAACACTTAAAGAAAACTCCAAAATGTCCATTTTTGTAAAGTAGTCTGATGAGACTGAAAAAGTGACAATATATCGCTCATCAGATGTTTTCTTCAAATACTTTTACGAGCATGAAAAGAACAAGTTTGCTCAGAAATATTTTCATTTTTATGGAGCATGAAAAGAGCTTAAAGGATACTCCATAGGTTTCATTTTTCATTTTACCATGATGAGTACAAAAAGACGATAAAAGTATACTCGGTTACGTTCTCATTGATTTACGAGCACAAGAAAGAACAAAGACTAAGCTCAGGATTGTTTTAATATTTACGCAAGCTTAAAACAAAACAAAACTATGCTTGGGATAGATTTTATTTTTACACAAGCTTAAAACTAGACAAAACTATGCTTGGACTTGGTTTCATTTTTACACAAGCTTGAACCAGAGGAAACTATGTTTGTGAATTCCCAATGCAGAATCTAGGGATGGTTGGTACTTAGCCCCTAGCTTAAGAAGCTAGCAACTTAACTTCATCATGAAGTCCAAAGGCTGAAATCATTGCCCCCCAAGCTTCGATTCGTCCAATGACATAGGAGGATGAAAATAAGGTTCAAATACTATATGTAACAAAGTACTTGACTCAATCGAAGAGGGGAAAAATTATTTCATTTTTTAACGAGCTTGACACAGGAACAAGAACTATGCTCGAGAATCCAGGTTCAATCCATAGACCTTTGTTTCATTTTTTAATGAGCTTGACACATAAACAAGAACTATGCTCATAAGCTCTATTTCATTTTTTAACGAGGTTGCCACAGAGATGCAAAAAACTATCTTCATAGATGGTTTCATTTTTTAACGAGATTGAAACCAGAAAACCATGCTCAAAGATGGTTTCATTTTTTAATGAGCTTGAAATCAAAAAACCATGCTCAAAGATGTTTCATTTTTTAACGAGCTTGAAATCAGAAAACCTATGCTCAAAGATGGTTTCATTTTTTAATGAGCTTGAAATCAGAAAACCATGCTCAAAGTTGGTTTCATTTTTTAACGAGCTTGAAATCAGAAAACCTATGCTCAAAGTTGGTTTCATATTTTAACGAGCTTGAAATCAGAAAATCTATGTTCAAAGCTAGTTTCATTTTTTAATGAGCTTGAAATCAGAAAACCATGCTCAAAGATGGTTTCATTTTTTAATGAGCTTGAAATCAGAAAACCATGCTCAAGGCTCACTTCTTGATCATAGATTCCAAGAGGGAAATGCTCCAGAAGGACACCATGTTAAGGGACAAAACTCGGTCATGGTTTCCAGGAGAGCTTCATTGGATAGAAGAAAAACACTCTGGAAGGAACACCTATCGAGGGTCATGACAGGGGTAAGGAGATCAAGCTCTAAAATCCCTATCGAAGAGATCACCATGTCAATTACTGGATCTAAGTCATCATAAGTTGAATTCATGGGAGACAATGCCACATAATTGACCTGCGGAGGGGGAGATACCCTTTTCATATAAGAACCATTTAGGGAGGTAATCCAGTCAGGACTGATGGATGAAGGTTGATCAATAGTCACAATTCTTCCATCGTGAGGGAAATATATCACACGAAAAAGAGTGGACACAATAGTTTTCATGGCATAGACATAATCTTGCCCAAGGAGTAAAGCGAAATCCAAGGGGTCTTGGACTACCATGACATCAATAAAGACAGTTTTCCCTCCCAAAGTTACGGGAAACTGAGGAAGGATCCCTAAAGGGTGACTGGTGTTAGGACCCAGAAATGTCCCTTTTTCACTATACCTTTTACTCATTCAACCTTATCACTTCTATGCTAAAATGCCTAATATAATGTTACTAAGACCTTTTTCCCAAGGTATGAATCATTGATCTTTCTTTTTTATTCTTAATTACTTAACATGTTTGATTGGTAGCATTTCTCATATTCTACCCATGAATGCTCAACTAATGATCAAAATGTGTAGATTAAAGAAAAACAGCCAAGTCTTGAAGAAATATCGTTGTTGTTACAGCAGTGTGCCCGTTATGCATGTCGTTACATGACTACATCAATTGCACACCTTTCTTGGAAGCTGTTACACCTGCTGCAACGGACTCCCACTAATCCTAGAAGTTGTTATATCATTCAAATTCGTATCTTGAAGACATATCCTCAATGTTGTTACACGATTTGAGGACAGATCCTCAAGGCTGTTACATGTTTTGGCTCATGCTGGTGATCAAGATTATTTCAGATTTTGTAATGATGACAGATCTTTTATATTATATGAACAACTTGAGAATCTCCGATTCTCAAGGCTGTTCTGAGTCTGTTTCAACTGAATGTCTATGTCTTTAAATAACAAAGTTTTTGTAATCATTTGGGGGGAGTGAATATTAGCTGTGGAACAGAAAGTAAAGTGAAGCATTTTGTATCTGAACATTTTGGCGATTTAATAAAGAAAGTGATTTGAGTTTCTCCAACTTATTGTAGTCTTTTCGAGTGGATTAAGTGAGAAGGAAAGGACCCACCTTCCCCACAAACTCCCCTCTATTTTGAGTTTTAGATTAACTTCTTTGATTTGGGTGATTTATCTGTTTAGCATTTCCAGAATACATTTGTTGTTACAGTTCAGGTCCTTTCTATTAAATGTGCATCAGTGTGTCTCATGAGAGTTAGAATCAATTGTTGAATACTGTTGGAGAATTGCTTTGAAATTTAATTCCTTTTCTGCATTAGATTAAATCTCTGTTTTCAAGAAAAAGTAAATAGAGGTGTGAATTCCCTTTCTGCAATTAGGTAGACTTCCTTTCATCAATTAGAATAGAACTTCCTTCTACAAGAGTAATATAAAAGATTAGAATAGATTAGATAATCTAGGATTCTTATACACTCATCAAATTCTATTCCTAGAAATTAGATTTCAATTATGCAAGTGTGACTTCAATTCTGCAACAATAGATTAGAACTCTAGTTGTGTCAACAACTTGTGTTAGTGTTCAACTTTTCAACTCTGTTTATTTTAGTGTTAATTTACCTTACTGCAATTGATTAGTGTTTGATTTCATAATCTAGCATAGACTGTGCGCAATTATCTTGCAATAACAAAACTTATCTGGGTTTGACAATTCATATTGAACACCTGAATTATCTATTTATTTAGACAATTAAATTGCCCAACATTTTGGCATCATTGTTGGGGAAGATAATTATAGATTCTTGTAAATCACATTAGTTTATTTTCTTAGGAATGAATAGTCTGCATGAATCGGGGAACAAGAGGACGTATCCCCAAAAATACTAACCCTGCATGTACCAGAGGACATGGTGGAAAGAATCCTGCATTGGGAACGCCAACCTTTGTTGATGAGATTATAGCTAGAGCAGATTCTTCTTCGGGATCTATCTTTCACCCTTCAAATCCTCCAAGAAGACATATTGCTTAGACATCAAAACTACCCCATTTTGAAACATCGTTTTCATCAGGGGCTGAAGTTGAAGATTTGTCACCAACAAATCAACATGCAACACTGGAGAATATTGAAAATCAAGAAAGTGTAGCTCGAAACAGGGAAAATCCATAAGAAATTGTTTATCATATCAACGGACAGATAGTCACTAAATAGGAGTGGGACACTTTTTGTATTGAGTGGAGAGAAAGAGCACGTATGGAAAATCAAGGAGATAATGAAGAAGAGCTCCACCATGAGGATCTAGTGAACAATGAAGATCACATAAATGATTAAAATACTATCTCTACCCTGGTATTTCCTATTACTAATATTCCTACATGAGGGATGGCTCCTATGAAGAACATACCTCTCTCATCCCTGCCAAATTTCCATGGATTATCTACTGAGGATCCAGATGAGTTTATGTTTGAATTTGATATTCTATGTAGAAGCTATGACTACACTACCATTGTGTAGAAGATTAAATTGTTTCCAACTACATCGAAGGGTAACAAGTTAAGATGGTTCATGAGCCTTGGAGGAGAAAATATTTCAACATGGGGACAAATGAGGCAGATTTTCTTGAACAAATACCAAGACTATTGCCGAACAAGGGAACAAAGAGAGGAATGGTTTAAGATGTCTTAGAAGGAGGACAAGACCCTTGAATATTTTGTGGAGCGACTCTAGTATAATCTACAAAGGTCTGGACATCTGGATGTGAGTAAGGACATTCTCAAAACTGTTTTGCTAAAAGGAGTTAGAGATGATTGTTTATATATGTTAAATATGCTTGGCAAGGGAGATATATGTAAGGAATCCTATGAAGGCATTGTAAATATTAGTAAGATATGCACTCGAGGATATACAAATTATAAGTCAGCTACCAAGGATGCCACTTTTTCAAGGGTACAGAAATCAGCCAATGGAGGGGCAACAAGAGAAAAAATAGGTAATCTGTTAGAATATTTCAAAACAGAAATGATTAACTATTTTGCTTCACAAATTGATACTCTGCAGATCAAACAGAAACAAGCAGAATCAAATCGGGCATTGTCCATTTTCTATCCAAAATGCAGAGACAAACATCAACCAAGGGAGTGCCCACTGCACAGTGTCCAGGTATGTCTTATTTGTGAATTAGATCATGCCAGTGACAAATGTCCCTCCCTACCAGGTGTAAAAGCATCAATGAAGGCAACTAATGAGGAAGCAGAGGTTGCCTATCTAATAACACAGAGGAGACAATGGTAGCCACGAGGTCAAGGTATAAACCCTCAATTATCTCCTGCAACACTTAATTATTGGAATAATGTGAACAATCAACTTGAATATGGCCAGATGAATGCCCCCCCTCCAAATCATATGCCACCTCCTTATCAAGATCCCAATGCATGGGTACCTATGCCCCAAGAACAGAATGATCCTAGGAAATGGAACCCATATTGGAGAGGCCCTCAACAACAACTTACTTATCAAAACCCTTCCATCAGAACCCTTATCAACAACAGTTCCAACCCCAGTACCAACAGAAACAGTTGCAGTTACCTCCCAATGCCCCACAGAACAATCCTCCCTTATGCCCTTAGATGCATGTGCAACCTAACCCAAATCCAAATAATAATTTTGTTCAGAATATTGATATACACAATGGGCCAGCTTTGTCTCTTACCCCTATGCCTTATGATGAGATAAAATTAAGATTAGGGAGAATAGTTGAGCCAATAATTGAAGATGCTTCATCTTCAGAATTAGACAAGGAATCGAGGGAAAATCCATATGTTGATACAGAGGAAATTGATGAAACTATCATAGAATTAGCAGACCCCCCATTCCATGAAAGATTGGAAATTACCAAAACTGTGGAATTACCATCCTTCAATCTCTTAGGAGCTTTGCAAAATTTGCATGTTAACATTCCACTATTGCAAGCAATTAGGGATGTCCCTATTTATGCGAAGACTATGAGAGACCTCTGTATCAAAAATCCTGGAAGGAAACCTAGGGACCCCCTCACAGTACACGTAGTGGGAGAATTTTATGAACTGATGTTAGGAAAAACCCCACCTATTAAATATGGTGACCCAGGAAACCCTACAGTCACTGTCAAAATTGGACAAACATTTATTCCCGATGTGTTAGTTGATTTAGGGGCAACAATTAACATTGTGCCAATAGAGATGACACAATTGTTGCAAATCAAAACGCAAGTCCGACCTCCTCCTACTGTTTTAGAATTAGTTGATCGTTCTACTATCAAACCAAAAGGAGTAATTGATGATCTAGTTATTTCAGTTGATTCATGGGAGTATCCTGTTGATTTTGTCATATTGCAGCCTAAAACCCGTTTGGGGGTCCACCCTATAATTCTAGGAAGACCATGGTTAGATACAGTTGATGCTTTCAATAGTTGTAGATCTGGTTCAATGACAATCTCTGATGGTTATGATACCAAGAAACTTACCCTTTATCCTCATGCTACACCCAGTGTGGAACCCAAAAATTCTTTATGGATGGACATTGAGGATGAAAGCGCTCTGCCTGTGCTAACCATAGGAAAATCCCTGAGTTTCAAAGATGAGACAGAGGATGAGATAATCAATAGCTTTATCAATCACCCCTCTGTTGTTACACCAAACACATATCACCGATTGAGTAGAATCTTTGACCCTACTGCCCAGGAAGGAGTCAGCGCAGAGATGTTCTCTAAAATTGTTGTAAATCAAGTTAATTTAGTTGTAATAGAAAACACTTAAACAACTGAATTATTTCCTAAAGTCAGTTCTAAGAGCATCACTGTAGAAATCAAACCTTGAAAAACCCTGAACATCAATCCTAATTGATCTTCTGCTGAAACTGGACGTTTGATGAAGTTATTGATTGAACATAAAGAGGCATTTGTCTGGGATTACATGGATATGAAAGGAATTTCCTCTTAACTATGCACCCACCATATATATATTAAGGAATAATCCCGACCCATTTGCCAACCCCAAAGGAGAATGAACCCTGATATTAAAGAGATTGTTAAAGAAGAACTCCAGAAACTTCTTAATGTAGGATTCATCTACCCTATATTAGACAGTGAGTGGGTTTCACCCCTGGTTATTGTGCCTAAAAATAATTGTAAATGGAGAGTGTGTGTGGACTATAGAGCCCTGAATAAGGCCACACAGAAGGATCATTTCCCTCTTCCATTTATTGATCAGGTTCTAGACAACCTATCTGGGAATTTTTTTTTCTCTTTCCTAGATTGATTTAGTGGCTATAACTAGATAACCATTGCTCCACAGGACCAAGATAAGACCACCTTTACCAGCCCTTGGGGTACATTTTCCTACAAGGTTCTCCCATTTGGCTTTTGTAATGCACCAGCCACTTTCCAGAGAGTTGTAATTGGTATTTTCTCTTATATGGTGAAAGACTGTATGGAAATATTCATGGATGACTTTACACCTTATGGTACTAATTTCGATGAAGCTTTAGATAATCTGGAAAAAGTACTCAAAAGATGCATACAATCTCATATTTCTCTAAGTACAAAAAAGTGTCATATGATGATGAGCGAAGGTGTGGTGCTGGGACATTTCATTTCTTATGCAAGAATTCAGGTAGACCCAGCCAAAATCCAGGTAATTTTGGACATTCCAACTCCATCAACTCCAAAAGAGGTAAGAATATTTTTAGGGCATGCTGGATATTACAGGAGATTCATTAAAAAAAAATCAAAACTTACCTCTCCCTTATTTTTTCTATTGACAAAAGATGTTGACTTTAGTTGGACTGACAATTGTGAACTGTCTTTTGCAGATCTGAAATAGAAATTGTCCACAGCTCCCATTTTGAGAGGGTCGAATTGGGCCTTGCCATTTCAAATTTCTTCAGATGCCTCAGACACTACAATTGGTGCAGTGCTAGGGAAACATGAGGACAAAGATCCATATGCTATCTACTATATCAGCAAGAACATGGCTCCTGCTGAGTTAAACTATACAGTCACAAAAAAAGAATTATTGGCAGTAGTTTATACTATCAATAAATTCAGGCATTATCTCATTGGTTATTCTACTTTTATTCATACTGATCATTCGACAATTAAATATTTGATGAATAAACCAATTACTAAAGCCCGAGTAATAAGATGGTTGTTATTACTACAAGAATTTGACATCACTATAGTAGATAGACAAGGAAAAGAAAATGTGGTTGTTGATTTTCTCTCAAGATTGAATATAAATGATGATAATCCACCTATAGATGATTCCTTTCCAGAAGAACATTTGTTTGCAATATCTGCTCACTCACCTTGGTATGCAGACATTGCTAATTATTTGGTTGCAGGGAAGGTACCTCCACATCTATCTTCCCGAGAAAGAAGGAAGATTATTCAAAAGAGTGATCAGTATAGTTGGATAGGGGGATATATTTTCTACATAGGCTTGGATCAAGAAATCATGAGATGTGTGAGAGATGATGAAGTTTAGGATCTTCTTAAAGCTTGTCATGATGGCCCTTGTGGGGGTCATTTTTCTGATAAAAGGATCGGGCATAAAATTTTGAGGATGGGCTATTTTTGGCCCACAATATTTCAAGATGCAAGGAAGTATGTCCAAGCCTATGATAGTTGCTAGCGAATGGGTCAGCCAAATCATAGGAATGAGATGCCTCTCCAGCCTTAAGTGGTTTTAGAGCCTTTTGACAGATGGGCCATGGATTTTGTAGGGCCCATTAACCCACCTTCTAATTAGAAAGTCTATATATTGGTCTGCACAGATTACATGACCAAGTGGGTAGAGGCAAAATCCCTCATCAAGGCCTTAGAAGAAGTTGTCTTAGCATTTTTGTTTGAAGATATCTTTGTTAGGTTTGGATTTCCTAGAGAGTTAGTAACTGATGGGGGACCACCTTTCACATCACATAAGTTTGAATCCCTACTCAGTAAATATCATGTTTTGCAAAGAACAACTTCTCCATACCATCCCCAAGGTAATGGGTAGGTGGAAAGTACAAACAAAGTCATAGAAGCTATTCTCACTAAGACAGTGAAGGAACATCATAGAGATTGGTATGGTAGATTGCATGAAGATCTACAGGCTTATCAAACCACTTGGAGGAACACAACTGGTTTTTCTCCTTATGAACTGGTATATGGGAAGAGCCATGTTTTTCCCATTGAGTTCAAAATCAAAACCCTAAGAACTGCATCAGCAGTCAATCTAGACTCGACTATGGCATAGAAGGCCAGACTGCATCAGCTAAATGAGTTGGATGAGAAGCGTTTGGATGCTATTCATCAAACCACGGTGATTCAACAACAAAGAACCAAGTGGCATTACCGAGTCATCAAGAAAAAGTTATTCAAAAAGGGAGATTGGGCTCTATTGTATGATTCGCGCTTTAAAGAATTTCAAGGTAAGATGCATACAAGATGGTTGGGACCTTACAAGGTAGACACTGTTTTTACCAATGGGATAGTCAGGTTGATCACTGTTGATGGATCAAATACATAGTTACTTGCAAATGGTCATCGCTTGAGCTTGTATCAATGTCCACTTTCCGAGACAGAATTTACATCCAGATGTACAGTTGATACAGGTTATCAATTTTTAAAGGGAAAGGAGCTTTCTCCTTCCCCTTCTAAACCTTAGAACTTTTTGCTTTTCAATAAAACCTTGTATATAAATAAACTTTGCAAATTTGAATTTCTTTGTTTTTGCTTCAAAAATTTTATGCTTCTTTAATAAATTCGGCCTAGAAGGGTATCAGCCAGTTACTTGTGTGCAGATGGATTGATGAACAACAAGGTATATTACAGTGGAAGGAGCTGAAGGATTAGTTTCTGGAAGTTGAAAAACTTCCTAAAAACTACGTGATTATGTGTTTGGCCAAGTTACATGTTGTTACACCTCTTTCCGAGAAATTGGTCGATTTACATGTTGTTACACCATTTTCCTGACTATTTTGTCTTACATGTTGTTACACTTTTTTCTGAGAAATTGGTCGATTTACATGTTACACCATTTTCTTGACTATTTTTTATTACATGTTGTTACACTCTTTTCCAAAAAATTGGCCAATTTACATGTTGCTACACCTAATTCCACCATTCTGACCAAAATACATGTTGATACACCTACCACTGTTATTCCTTTTCTCTATTTTGCATGTCGCTTCACCCATTTTCTTTTTAATTTCTTCCACTTTTCCATAATGAAACACTGTTGTTTTGTCATTTCCGTTGTTTTTGTGAATATCTCCGCCATTTTTCAAATTACTTCATGCTCTCTTTGTCAAAAAAGGCCGCTACATCATTACTTGACTCCGCATCCGCAAATTTCTAGGTGGTCAACCAAAGAAAGGACTCCACCTATGCTCCACTTGTCATATCATCATTTCTCACATTCTAGAGCCATCTCTCATCATTATAGCTATTCCACGTGGATCAGATGGCAGTTGGATAGTGCGGTTCCTCCGACAGATCGGTTCATGCGGTAAGTTATGAGGTACATAACTAATCTTACATGTCAAAGTAATGTAGATATGGAAGCAAGATTTAATGTTTACATGTTGGTTGTAATAAATTCATTTCACCATGAGCCAATCAGATTATTTGGGGGGGAAAGATTAGATGAGCAACTTGTGTTAGTGTTCAGCTTTTCAACTCTCTTTCTTTTAGTGTTAATTTACCTTACTGCAATTTATTAGTGTTTTCTTTCATAATCTAGCATAGACTGTGCACAATTATCTTGCAATAACAAAACTTCCCTGGGTTTGACAATTCATATTGAAAACCTTAATTATCTATTTATTTAGACAATTAAAGTGCCCAGCAACTAGTTCTTCTGTTAAAAGCGAACAGAGTCTGGGTAACCGGCACAAGCTGAGGATAACCCAAATCTTTCCAAGCAATGGAGGGAAAAATACTAACAGGTGAACCTTTGTCTATCGTCGTGTGAGGAATGCCCTGACCACAAACTTGTAGTGTAATATTGAAAGGAATGTGAGAGGGAAGATGAGGTCCAGTTAGCACACCCCAATCAAAAAGGATGGCCTCATTACTTGGAGGGGGTTCTGCGAGAGAAGGAGGAATACCCCCCATCACGGTAGATTCTGTATCAACGAGAAAAATGTGGGCAGTATTGGGTTTACTCTCTAGTGGGAGAGTAGGATCAACCAATGACGAGATCAGATCGACCACTTGGGTTGCATTATCCAAGCGAAGAATGGGGTCGACGAATGGAATGGGATTGACCACTTGGGTTTCACTATCTAATGGGAGAGTGGGATAGAACAATTGGGTTTCACTATCTAACGAGAGAGTGGGATAGAATGCTTGGGTTTCACTATCTATCATGAGAGTGGGATCGACCGAGGATGGGATAGGATATACCACTTTCTCAATTGGTTCAACTAAGGACGTGGCCACATTGACTACCTGATCAACCAGACTAACCGACGAAGGGGCCATATTGATCATTCCATCAACTATAGGTGGGTTGAGAGTAAGCTTGCGATAAGAAGCTGGAAGTTGAGGTTGGGAAACATTCATGTCTTCCAGTAATTTTGAGGCTTCGTCTATACGATGGAAAATGTGAGTTTGATGACTACCTCCACATAACATACATGGGAACTTTACTCTACTTTTCTTCTTTCCAACGGTATATTGACTAGTTGACGGGAGGTCATCAGCATGTTGTTCAGAGGCTCACAACATGGGCTGGCGAGGTTTTTTAGACCATGCTTGTATAACCTTGGATAGACCAGCGCAATCCTTAAGAATATGGCTACCCTTACAAAGCCTGCAAGGTTACTTGGGCTTATGGGTTGTTTGGGTGATCTTGGCACCATCAACACTCCCAGCATGATTAACAGTGACTGGTTTCTTTCCAACATGTCTGGAAGTGGTTGGAATTTTGGATCCTTTCTTATTTTTCTTTGTCTTATTCTTCTTTTTCTTCTTCTTCTTATCCACTGAGTTACTAGCTTCAGAGCTTTCACTCAACAAAGAATAT
Source organism: Picea engelmannii (assembly GCA_009831015.1). NCBI lineage: Eukaryota > Viridiplantae > Streptophyta > Pinopsida > Pinales > Pinaceae > Picea > Picea engelmannii. The sequence continues at coordinate 120,226 of ML778305.1, forward strand.
GAAACGGAAGAAGACCTTTCAAGTGAAGAAGGTGAAGAATGCGAAGGATCAACATGAGGTTGATGTTCTTAGGGGGAAGTGCTTACAACCGAAGCACTTACTGCATTCGAAATTACCTAAGTGGAAAACAACCATACTAGTAATCCAATTGTGAGACCTGGAAGGCTCAAAGTAGCGATGTGAGGAGGACCAATCTTTCTGTAAGAAGAAAAAACAAAGGGTTCCTCTAGAAAAGGGGTTCCCTCATTGGTCATTCTGGGAACTGACGCCATTAAAAATAGATCCAACCTAGAGTCTTCTAGGGAAAACAAACAACACACGCTAAAATCTAGTAAGCAAACAAGCAAACAAAACCTTCTTACAATGAACGCACTAGTTGGTGATGAAATCCAACGTCGCGAGACAATATAAGAAGGGACTAAGATAGAGTGGGTTGAAAATTTACATTGACAACCTGCTTAACGGACTTACACCTTCCTACAAAACTAGAACAAAACAAGGCATTGGATTACTCTTTCCTTAGATTTCAATTATCAAATGAGAAATGGATCTAGAGCATACCTTTTAAATATTGAAGATCCGACTTCGTCAATGCAATCCAAGCTTCATCGCGAGGCTTATGGAGAAATATCTGCAAATAGACACAAGCCAACGGAGACAAGAATAACACAAGAAATATTTGATATGAAACTATGTATGTGATCAAGGAATCATACAATATGGACAAGTAAGATTCATATAGGAAAGAAAAGTGCATCTGTATTAAATAATAGAAAGAGAGATTACAACCAAAGCCTTGATGTCATAAGATCCCTTCCAAATGTCCCTTTTCTCCCACACACTTCTGCTCCACGGATTCTAAAACTATGGATATGAAAGTCACTCACAATCTATCTTGACAAAGCAAAGCTCAAAGCCAATCTAATAAATCTCATCTCACCAAGCTAACTTTCTCCATGAGAGCTCCTCTCTTTTTATAATCTGAAGAGGATAAGGTGAGGAGGTTAGGATGATCCCACTAAATTAGAAAAGCAAGTAACATCCAAACTGATAGGAGGCCACATCACCATAGAATCTTCTCCTTCTAGAAGCATTGAGAAGATGCTCGTTTCTCCCACGTATGAAGATCGTCGCACCCTAACTATAGTGCAACCTACAGAGACGTTGCATCCTAGATTTAGAGTAGGGGGCAGCAATCAGGCAACGTCACACCCTATATATAGTGCATCCTATGACAACCTTCCTTAATAGGGTTTTTACAAAGGAAAATACAATTTCTTCTCTCAGGCAAAGTTCTTCTCCCTTCTTTCTTCAAGAATTTGGGCCACTAATCCTTCTAAAGACAAAGGATAGGTTTACATCATTAACAATCATAGGGATGACGAAAATAATGTGTAACAACATCTTCAACGACCATGTTTAGTTGAGGTAGGAGCGTCTTCCACCATAGAAGATCACTCCCCTTCATTTGAAAGACCGCCATGTGAACTTTTATGTTGGAGGTGTAATCACGAAGTGTGAAGCACATCACCATGTTCTCCAACCATGCCTTGACGGTTGAGTCATCTGTGGCACCCATGAACTCGGGAAACTTCACCTTATTGAGTTCTCTATGCATACTAATACTACCAACTAGAGCACGTTGTGAACCTTCAATGGATACAAACGCTCTATCCTCATCTCGATCTAGTCTGTTAATCAATGCCTCTGACATCCTCTAGAAGGATCTCATCATACCTACCACATCTCCCACCGCCACCTACTCCTTCTCAATGATTTGTGCATCTCCTTGGTGTGGATGTTATCAGAGGAGTCACACCTCTTCCTCTAGCACCATGCCGCCTACTTCCACGGTGTCCTCTAACCATGATTACCTGCATGGGCAATTTTCAAAATTTAATTAGTGATATGATTCAATCATTCATTTAACATAGTGGAAGGCGTAACAATCCAATTTTGCAGGGTTGAACCCGCTCTGATACGATATGTAACGAGCCCTCTGTTATGACAACACATAGTGAGTACAAAAGAGATAAATAAAAAAAAAATTATTTCAACAAGTGTTAAGACAAGTGTCATGCATCACAACATATTAATCACTACACAATCAATTTCATCAATATCAACTGAAAGCAACATCGCTATTATTCAATCAACCATATCTCATAAATATAGCATAGGAATATACCCATCCAACCTATCCTGTATGGTTAGGACCTCCAAGACACATAAGCAACGCTCAAGTCCTGGATTCATCCGATTGATTTTGACCATTTAAGATCTCAGGACTAGTGACTTTTCTGAGGAACAAGGAGGTATCTAAATCCTTTAATGCAATCATAATCCAAAATTCCAGACTAGAGTTATCCACCATACTTAGACATCATTTCTTCATGGTGTAAAAGATAATCTATTTTACTTAATCAATATTTCAACAATAATTTAAGTGTTGTAACGTTCCTTCACTGAAAACCTAAAAGAGATAGATCAAAAAAATTTAAAAATTTTATAACATGTAAACATCTATCTCTCTTACTCCAAGAATGATTTCACATCTATAGATACCACATTAACTATGAAACATAAGATAAATATCTCATATATTTATTTTCAAATAAACTACATGATCACGTAATTGGCGCAATGATATATATATATATATATATATATATATATATATATATATATAATTTCACACAATTAAAGTCAACCCAAATGATTAATGATCAACACATAAAGAATCCTAAGGTTCTTAAGTGATATTATAAATAGCACTCACCCAAGTACTAATTATATAACATAATTACAATAAAGTACTAATGTAGACATAACAACCCATTGCTAATATTAATTTCCAAATACATACCATAAAATAAATTCGTACTAAATTCACTTATAAGCAAAGACTTATATATATATATATATATATATATATATATAAACCACCCAACAATTTGGATAGTAAGTTATATCCCAAGTTTAAATCCAAACTATAACTAATTGATTCACTTTATATATAAAGGAATAGCAATCGTATCTTCTACAAAATTACTAGTTATAACTAAAATGCAGTCTCATTTTGGAGTTTTTATCGACATCACAAGGGTATGTCTTAACAATGAAAATTAAATGTATTTAAAATTTGTGTAAGATTTTTAATGGAGACTCGATTCGTTAAGAACCAAAACACCGAGTACTTATTTGATTGAACTAGGTACAAAATTGAAAGGTTAAAGTAGAACCCAAACATGATCACATACCATGATAGAGTAGCGACTATGAGAAAATTTAGACACAATACACACACTAACATTCCAAAGATGCCGATAGGTCAAGAATACTAAAAGGCATCTAAAAGTGACACAGATGGTTCTTTTGGGGTAACTTTTAGAAGTACAGTGAATTTACACAATTTCAAAAATTATAATAGTAGTAGAACACTCAGAGTAACAATTTCAAAAATTATACAAATTCAAAAATTATACAAAGACTGTTGTTTAAAAGACAGATACATTAACTCAAGTGTGGACATAAACCTCAACTAAAAGAGAAACGATCATTTAATATTGAATTTACAACACAGGGACTTAGCTCACTTGTGCATCAAATTTGTTGAGTCATTAACCACAGGGAAGGCCAATACTATTATGATCCGGAAAAAAATGTTCCCAAAATAAAAATTATTAAGAATATAAGAATCTCGTAGGTAATACCTCTGTTCATTCCAACGAATTCAAAAATAAAAGAAGGGTTAAAATGAACCCAGATATAATTAGAAATTTCCTTTGACATTCCAACCGTGTATACATGAAACTTTAAACTTTTTGATACATATTGCATTAAATTATATATATATACACACACACACACAATAGAAATATTAAATCGACTGATACGGATTATTTTCAGCACGAAATGAGATCGAAGATATAATAAAGAAATGCACAGAGATATCACAGATATTCAATAATATAACAGAAATATATCAGAGATGCAACCATAAACATAGATATACAGTAATACATGATTTCTATTAATGAAATAAATGTACAAAGACTGTAAAATGCAGAGTGAAAGACTCGATAGAATGGTGGCATCTTATCTCTGAGAAGAGATGTGACGGCTACTCGTATTCGCAAGAAGATGATTACAATGAGGCTCTAAAAGCCTTTTTACAATAGACAGGAATGTCAAAAGTCCTAGACATCCAAAAACCTAACCCTAGGAGATGAAGCGCCAAAAGTCATGTGGGCCCCGTTTGGGTAAGTTAGTACATCAACTTCTCGGGGTCGTAACTTTTGCATATGATCTCTGTTTTAGGCGTATGATAGTTCGTTGGAAAGGTATCATCGAGGAGATTCATTTTGGGGGCTCAATCATGCCTTTGGATATCATTGAGAATCTCTATCTCAAAAAACATTCATTTGGGCCCTCAAAATGGCCCCGGAAGTTAAAAACTGCTAAAAATAGTAAATTGCCAAATTTGCCAGAAAATTGTTTTGAGCCAGTCAGAAAAGGTGGGTGGCCATCGATATCCACCTGGATCAATCCTCCCTCCTTAGGAAGAAATGGTCTCCATTGCGTTGAGTTCCCAGGGGAGAGGGAAAAGCGTTTGTTGAATCTTCATCTTAGTGAGTTGCTTGCCTTTCTGGAGACGTCGCGTTGCTCAGTTTGTGGAAGTCTGTCATGAACCTGTTGAGGCTGAGGCTATTCAATAAGTTGGGATACATGAGAGGATGGTGTGCAAAAGAAATCTTTTCGCTTTGTTGCAACCTTGTCGACCTACTTTTGTTGGATAGAAGGTGCTTGGGGCGAAGCTGTAGTGGTTGCAGTGTCCTTTTGTTCCCATTTTGAATAGATTGTGAAGAAGCTGAATTTTGCAGTATGAGATACTACCTTGCGGCACTTTTTAGGTGGAACATTAGTCAGAACTACCGCTGGTATTCTATAGAGATGACCCCCTAGAGAAACAATGACACTGCGGGGTCGAGACTCATAAACAACGTGGCACTTCCACATATATGGTTGGCCCAAGAGAACATCACAGACATCTAGTGGGGCAACATCACATAATACCTCATCCTTGAAGGGTTGGATGCCATATGACAATTGACATTTTTGGCTGACATGGATATCTCGTCTTTGGCGAAGCCACCCGATGTTGTATGGTTGTGGGTGTGGTGTTGTCGACAATCCCAACTATTTGATGACCTCTGTTGAGATGAGGTTCTTCTGGCTTCCGCTATCAACAATAAAATGTAGCGGGGTCCCCTTCACCCACATCTATGAATGGAAAAGGCGCTCCCCCTCTTCAGGATCTGTTGGTTCTTCTGGTTGAATTGTTGCGATCGCGACAATAGCAGTGGGGTCCGCGTCAATGATCTGTCCTTTACCATTATTTTCAGAATCAGATTCTGAATCAGGGTTCGGCTCTTTGTCTTTGATCTCGACCACCAATGAGTGTTTTGAGCGACATTCATCGGTTTTTTTCCAGGGGCTTTTGTGGAACTCGTACCATTTTCCGGTGTCCTTCTTTGTCTTCCCGTGACCCTTCTTTTCTTGTGTCTTAGAATAGTTTTCGGGAGACTGTTTGTTACGGTCGTCTTTGTCATACTTCGGTTGTTGCGGATTTGCAGACTCGAACTCCTGTTTGTTCTGGTGCTTAAATTTCTGCTCGATTTTAACATCATATCGATAAGCAGCACCGAGTGATGAGATGTCCATAAAATCCATTTCAGTCTGGATGTATCTATGTAGAGCCCCACGGTATTTCAGAACCAAATGTCGCTCGGAGTCTTTGATATCTAGCTTGGTGCACAAGGTATGGAAGGTATTGGTGAACTCTGAAACTACTTGGCCCTTCTCTTGCCACAGTGTGGTCCATCTCATGTACTGGTCCTCATAGTTGCCAACAGGGTAATACTATTCCTTTACCACATCCACAAAAAAATCTCAAGTGGGATCGGCCCCGTATATTCCAGACTCCTCTGTGGAACTTTTCTCCCAGTAAGTTTCCCACCAATGTTTGACATGAGGGAGATCTTTAAGAAGTGTGAAGGTGATCTTTTCTTTGTCGAAAAAATTGTGAACAGAGAAATAACCTTTTAGCAAAGTTAACCATTTTTCCAGGGCTTCTGCATCTATCTGTCCTTCAAATACAGGAATATCAAAATTAATTTGTACCTTGAAAGGAAAGGTGCCTCCAAAGTGGCCGCTTGATGAAGATGTGCCTTCTTTTGTCGGCAGGCATTGAAGGATGTGGGCAAAATTATCCATCCTTTCATCCCTTTGTCGCGTGAGAGCTTTCTCAAGCAACAGATTGATAGGATCATCTGCTCCGTCGTTTTTCTTTTCTTCCACCATTGAGGGTTTCTTTGGTGTGCGAGAGTGATTGTATTCAAGAGAGACAAGCTCGAGACCCAACTTTCTATACTCAGACCTCGTCGGGGACATGCACTAAAAAAACAATCAAGAGAAGCCTGCTCTGATACCACTGATCCGAATTATTTTCGGCACAAAATGAGATTGGAGATATAATAAAGAAATGCACAGAGATATCATAGATATTCAATAATATATCAGAGATGCAACCATAAACATAGATATACAGTAATACATGATTTCTATTAATGAAATAAATGTACAGAGACTGTAAAATGAAGAGTGAAAGACTTGATAGAATGGTGGCAGCTTATCTCTGAGAAGAGATGTGACGGCTACTCGCATTCACAAGAAGATGATTACAATGAGGCTCTGAAGGCCTTTTTACAATAAACAGGAATGCCAAAATTCCTAGACATCCAAAAACCTAACCCTAGGAGATGAAGTGCCAAAACTCATGTGGGCCCTGTTTGGGTAAGTTAGTACATCAACTTCCCGGGGTCGTAACTTTTGCATACAATCTCTGTTTTAGGCATATGATAGCTCGTTGGAGAGGTATCGTAGAGGAGATTCATTTTGGGGGATCAATCATGCTTTCATCTATCATTGAGAACCTATATCTTGAAAAACATTCATTTGGGCCCTCAAAATGGTCCCGGAAGTTAAAAACTACTAAAAATAGTAAATTGTCAAATTTGCCAGAAAATTGTTTTGAGCCAGTCAGAAACGGTGGGTGGCTACCGATATCCACCTAGATCATCGACCCTACTAGATTTGATTCTCTAAAAGAGAACCGTAATTTCTATACAGGCTAAAATCATTGTAATATTTTCTAATCAAGTATGTTCTAGTAAACGATATTCATAAGCTTCCACTAATTTATATTGGATTTACGCATGGCTATTATAGAGTAATCAAGAAAAATGAGATTTATGTATTTTGCTACTAAGGAAAATTACTAACATCCAAATGGGCCATATCTGAATAAGCATATAAATAAATCTAACACTATGAATTTCCATCAAAACCATATTACTAAAATCTACCCATTTACAACCATATTTCCCACTCAATGTATTGATTAATCGATCGTTATTTAATAACCAAAATTGTATAAATCATTTATACACAATAAATTACCAGAATAGAAAAAAATACCGTAAACCAAGTAACAAGATTGATTGTAATTGAGCTCCCTTGAACTTCTTCATTGATCTTGATCTTCCGCTGGATAATCATGGAGACTTCACTGATACCTCCTAGCCAATTCTAGGGGTACTCTTCTTCCCCCTTATCCCCCGAGCTGCAAAGGGGCCAAACACAAAAACCAAAAATACTATAGCTCCAAGTTTTCCTCACAAGGAAGAGCTACCACTCTATCCTCAAACTTGGTCTCCAAACTATCACAAGTAAAACACAATCCCAAAATGATCTTGTAAGCATAACTTTACCCATAACAAGTGTGATCCATTTCCTATCTACATCATTTGTTTTATAGAATTTTCTTCACTCACACATGTCCACATGCACAATTTAATTAACTTTTTAATTAAATAAATTAGGATTATTCACCCTCACACTTGTCACACTCTCCCCAAGTTGCACAACTAATTACTAATTTTATTTTAATTAAAAGGTCAATTTCCCTCACATTCCCCAATGTGTTCCTAAATTCACTCTTAGTTGTCTCTGTATTCCCCAAATTCTCATTTAATGAGTGTATCCTAACTAGATCTTAGTTAGAGTTTGATTAGGAGTCTTATTCTAGTTAGACTAGTGGTAGCTAGACTCTAGATACCACCCTATGTGTACACCTATTCTCTCATATTTTATTTCTTTCTTATTTTAAATTCATTTTTATTAATTTCATGCACAAATGTGCATTATATCTCATCTTTAGATTTTCTCACTATTTTCTTTCTTAATTTGATCTATCTCATTTTTCTTAATTTAATTAATAAATTTAAATTAGTCCCCTAACTAAACTTAGAGTTAGGCTTAGTCTTTGAATTAGGCTTTGACTTTTATTGGGATTTATAGTTAATAGATTCACACTTTAATTAATTATTTTAATCCGACAAGGTCTAATCAATTCAATGTTTTCTAGGCCACTTAGATTTATTGACTTAAGTTTTTAATTTTCGTGATGTTCCCTTCAAGACGCACCTCTATGCTCTAAGGGTGCCACTCGCCTTTGACCGATTTTGGTAGTTTTTCCAACCCTTGGAGTCAACACTCCACTCAGTCGACCTTGTGAGAGACTAAGGACTTCTAAGGAATAAGGACTCTTCCTTATTTCATGCCCCTTAGAAATATTTGTGAGTGATTGTCTCAGTCCACCCTCATGACATCGTGGACCTATCTAACTAGGTAATCGTTAACCTACAATTTGAGCCATGACGAGAGTACTAGTAGGTTGTGACAGGGACTCTGCCACACCTCTCCTTGAATGTCTGGTTTCTATGCATATCCCCTTTACTCATTATGTGAGTTATATTAGAAAGCATTGTCAACTTGCATCCATTGAAAAACATTGTTAATGATCCATATACATAATCATACTAAATCAATCATATGACACATATGCGTAAAATGAAATACTCAAACAAAAAACAATCCACTCCCACAATATATGGTTTCTATGCCTGGCCCTTTTACTCCTTATGTGATTCATATTATCAAGCATCGTTGGCCTGCATCCATTAACAAAACACTTTCAATGATCCATATACATAATCATACTAAATCAATCATATGACACATATGCGTAAAATGAAATACTTAAACAAAACACAATCCACTCCTTGACTCAATCCGAAGTCCAAGGAGGTCCATTGATGCCATCGACATCCATAATTTTACACGTGTCTTGTACACTCAGGTAAACTCGTCAATAGCATCTATCAATATATATAACGATAAGTCACAACATATCATCATCATCATGTATAATCCATAATCGAAACAAAATCACCATAAACTATAACCGTATCACTTACATGCAAGTGTACTTAAAGAATAAGTCAATAACATGTTCTCGGTAGAGAAGGATGTTACAAGTCTCGTAATTCTCTATTCACGCACTAGAGAACAAGTTATCTTGAGCACCTGCTTCTCCTAACCCGATGGCATACATATCATAATCAATGTTTTATCAAGGAGTCAAATACACTTGCGTTCAATTGTCTCGACGATATGGGTCCACTACCATCATTTTAAACCCTTGATCTGAAATGAATATTTAATCATCACAAATGATCATATTTGTCCTCACCAATATTCCTTTCAACATCCACCATTGATATTCCCTTCTACTCGATCCTCATCGTGGATTTGTTAAACTTTACTTTATTTATTTTCGTCGGCCCCACTCATCATTGATATAGTTACCAACATGGCATCGCCAACAATTAACTGTCTTCGGTGATCCTGGAAATTTCGTTGGCTCGCCAACTCCTTCACCTTTATCATCATCAGGGATCAAGACAATAAATATCGTCGTCGACTCACTTCTCTTCGAAACGGTTACCAAACATGCCATTGTCGATGATCTAGCTTTGTTATGCCTTTATCATGGACGATTGTTCATCGTCGACACAACTTCTTAATGGATTGTGATGTCCCTGTATGATGGTCCTTATAATCAAATTGTGGGCGTTTATTCTCGGCAAGGATTCACTCGATATAATATTATCCATCCACTCAATTTACACTGTAGAATGGATTCTACAGGTGCCAACTCAACTAGATTGATTCTGAAATGCAAAAAAGTATTACTTCTTCACCTATGTAATATCAATTTTCCTCAAACTTGTGGAAATAATATGCACTCAATATCCTACAACCCAAAACAATACGTCACTCTGTTCCAACCGGCCTATGTCCATAGTTAAAAACAAACATATGTAGGAAAATACAATTCCACAAACACTGGTTTTCATTAATTCATTTGAAGGAATAGGATTACAACATGAATTCTCGAGTTCCTTCTTGGTATCTTGGACCTATGAGCACACATACACCCTTACACAAAATCACACCACCCATTCTCTATGTTCATTACAAATATATTTAGAGGCTCTCGGGTAGCTTCCCAAACTAGCTAATCTTGAGCCATCTCAAGAAATCCCAAATCTAGAAATTTGTTCCTAAGATTTTGCAACAAATTAACACCTATTACAACAACAAATATAAAATATATTCTAGAGATATCACTTTCAAGTATAACAAATCAAATTAAAATTAGGAGACCAACTTTGTTGGTAAATGTTTTGTGACCCTTGGGTCAATATCGAGATCAACCGGTTGATGCTCTTGCATCAGAATGAAATACAAAAACTCAGGGGTCAATTGGATAAAGTTTGATCCCAACTAAAATTAGAAAAAGAATAACTTGAAAATAATAAACATGACAATGTCGAGGAGTATAAGAAGAATGAAAAAATGTTGAAAAAGAAAGCAAAAGATAAAAAAAATATTGCAAGAGACATTGCAAAATTGTGGAAAGAAAATTAAAGATCTAGAGAAACAATTACAACATGTGCTTGCTATAGCTCCAAAACAATCAAAATCCTCTACAACAACAAAGAGAGGCTTTGCATATTTGTCTTCATCTGAAGAGCAGGGTTTGCATAAACCTCCCAAGCAACCTAGGGTAGTTACAAAATAACATCGGTTTATACACCATGTACTCCATGTAATTACATTTAAAGATGTAATATATATCATTATTTCGGCAGTTTATTGACAATCTAGTTTCCTTTATGCAATTAATGACATGTATGAGTGAGTATAGTTATGTATAAAAGCCTTTAATACTTTAAAAGTTACTTGATATTGAGTTATACACATATACACCACCATTCTCATCTTGTTTGCAAGATGTTTGAGTAAAACATAAGAATTTTACTACACTTGACATTTTGATATAACAATGGTAATTGCATAGATTTATCTTTGTTGTTATGAATATGAAACCTATATGTATCAAGTATGAATATAGCTTGTAAAACAATAATTTTTCATGCAAATTACAATACATACACAAGCTACACATGCAACATTTGCCCAATTTCCTCCACAATGGTAATTTTCATACCATCACCATTCATAATCCAATATATATATATAACTTCCAAATATTTTCTATTTATACTTAAACCCTAATATGCAAGCAATCTTGCACAAATATCCTATTGGGTATGTGTTGATTATTTGGGTTGGTTGTCATTGATGTCAACCCTTGAAGAAAGTTTGGTAGTGAATTATGGTAGCACAAGGGTTTGCTAATGGACCCAAGTTTGTTTGATGTATAATGGTATGAGTTTTAATATATTTGAAGGTAAGACTATTCTATATGGATAGCGCATGTCATGTCATTTCCGGTGGTATGTGGAACATCACATAACTCCTCACGATTAGAGACCATGACCATTCATAATCCAATATATATATAACTTCCAAATATTTTCTATATATACTTAAACCCTAATATGCAAGCAATCTTGCACAAATATCCTATTGGGTATGTGTTGATTATTTGGGTTGGTTTTCATTGATGTCAACCCTTGAAGAAAGTCTGGTAGTGAATTCTGGTAGCACAAGGGTTTGCTAATGGACCCAAGTTTGTTTGATGTATAATGGTATGAGTTTTAATATATTTGAAGGTAAGACTATTCTATATGGATAGCGCATGTCATGTCATTTCCGGTGGTATGTGGAACATCACATAACTTCTCACGGTTAGAGAGTTATGGCCAGGTGAAGTTGGGGAACCCTCATGAGTCATCTAGAAGCCCCAAAAGGTCAAAGTAGTTAAAGTGGTTGCAAAGAAGAAATTATTTAAATAATAAAGTGAAGTGATGAGTGTACTATAAGTCAAAGTGGATACAAAATGAATTATTTAAATAATAAAGTTAATGGAGAAATTACTAAGTGGACAAGTGGTTAGAAGTAGGTTAGCCCTAAAATAAGGAAAGTGGTTTAGGATGGTTAGAAGGTAACCCCTTGAGGAAGCTAGATAAAAGTATAAATAAGAGGAAAGGGTCTCTCATTTTAATTACACTTGAGAATATTGAATATCTACAAGTGACTGAGGTAACCAAAGGATATCTAAGGCAAATTTCAGAGGGAAGCTGAAGTAAAGAAGGACGAAATTCAAGGGAAGATAATGTCTTTTGATGATGTTTTCTAAGGTACGTTATTTACAAGTCATCTCACCATCTTCAAAATATATATATTTTTTAAATGATTCAGACCGAAAAATATGGAGGTTGTTGAGGAAACATATCCAATTAGCTGTGATAAAAATTTCAACTCGTGGGTCGTTGTATTTTTGGAGCTACACTCCGTGGAAAATAGGGTTTGTGGCTAGTCCTGAAACTAGTCTAAAAAAGGTGTTTCGGGTAAAAATGTCATAACTTCTTCATAATAGATCCAAACTAAGTAAGACCAAATGTATTGGTTATACTACAATCTTTAGTATTTTGTGTACCATTTTCAGATCCATACAAAAAACATTCCATGTGGGGCACGCTCTACAAGTTCTCTCTCTAGAATAAGCCAAAATTCAACAAGGTATATCATTTTTGCTATAAAGTATTTTCTGAGAGGTTCCAAGTAGTGAAACATGGAGGAATGGCATAAAAGACACTGAAGAACATTGTGTACTATTTTCATATCTTTACTCATTACAGGTACATGGTTATGATTATTTCAAGTTAAGGTTGTTGACTAATCCAAAATTAGTCATGTGAGGCTAAAGTAAAGTTTGATGAAAATGCTAGTCTCTTGTTGTTAAAGTTAAGGATGGTTTGCAAGTATGTGATCATATACATCAAGTCTATTACAAAGTTACAAATCAGATTTGAATGATGAAATTGATAAGGGATTTTGGTTGAGGTACATGTTGGGTACATGGTTGAGACAAGTAGTTGATGAGTTGGCACATACATGAGGTGTATAGTTGATGATGTTCGTACATATTGATGAGTCATAGTTTATGTGTATTTGATTCATGATTGGTACATATTTGGTGCATGGTTGATGCACTAGTTGATGGTACAGTTTGAGGTATAGGTTGGTGCAAGGTTGATGCACTTGTTTATGGTACAAGTTGATTACATGTTGTTTGGTACAAATTGTTACAAGTTGTTTGGTGTAGGTTGATTGGTACAACTTTACAACAGTATATCTCACATTGATAGTGTAACAGTGGTTCCATATTTCTACTTCTATGACATAGCGGTTGGGCGAGGAAAGGACAAGTGGTTGTAGCCACCTTCCGGTTGTAGTCGGAGAACATAAGGGGTTGTATCCTCCTTTTGGTTGTAGCCATAGAATTGAAGAGTTGGAGCTTCCCTCAGGTTGTAGCCTGAGAAAATAGGGGGTTGGATCCTCCTTCCAATTGTAGCTAGAAAACAAAGGAAGTTGGTGCTTCCAATGAATGTAATTCTTAAAGACATATAAGAAAAACCATTCTTTGGTTTTCTCTGGCTTTTGGTTTCCATGTAAAAACACGGGTGTACTGTGTATGTGTATGATTGCTCATTTGTTCATTGTTTATTTACTCTAAAAATATTGGATTATAATTCTACATTGATATAACACTTGCATTTTATGGTTAAAAAGGATTAAATTGCTCTATTATTGATTCACCCCCCCTCTCAGTAATCCAACAATTGGTTTCAAAGCAGTTTCCTTTAAAAATTAGTTTAACCACTGAAAGGTAGATAATGGAGAGAAACAACATGTATAAAAATGGAATACCACAATTTGATGGACAGAAGTATGCATTCTGGAGCAGAAGGATGAAAACATATATATAGGCACAGGGATTTGAAATTTGGCAATCAATAGTAGATGGATACAAAGAACCAACAATTCCACCAACAAGTGAAAAATCAATGAAACTCAGTCAAAATAATTTCAAAGCCACAAATGCACTTCTAAATGGTCTTGGTGAATTGGTATATACCAAAGTTGTACATTGTAAACCTGCTAACGATATTGGGACAAACTTCAAAATATTTATGAAGGAGATTCAAAAGTCAAAGCAACAAAACTTCAAACTTAAAGAGGTCAATTTGAGCAACTAAAGATGAGAATATTGTAGCTTACTTCTTACGAGTTGATGAAACATTGAATGCAATCATAGGATTGGGAGAAGAAATTGAAGAATCTGTAATTGTTCAAAAGGTACTAAGATCTTTTCCTATGAGATTTGATCCTAAGATATCATCACTAGAAGAAAGAGAATATCTAGACTCAATAAGCATGGACGAACTACATGGAATCTTCATAGCATATGAAATGAGAATTGAACAAGAAATCCAGATATAAAAGAAGCATCTTTCAAAGAATCCAAAAGGTCAAAGAAAAAGGGAAATCAAAAGGAACATAGCAGCGACAGTGACTTCTCAGAAGATGATGAAGAAGAAGTGGCCAACTTTGTCAGAATATTGAACAAGGGAACCAATGACATATATAAAGGTAAGATTCCATTGATTTGTTTTAATTGTGATGGTATTGGTTATTTTGCTAACAAATGTCCCCATAATAAAATAAGAGGAATGATGAAGATTAATCACATAGCAAACAAACATATAAAGGGAAAAGAACCAAAAAGAAGGATTTCAATAAAAGTTTATGCACCAAAGAAGACATATCCTCATCAAATGAAGATGAAGTCAGTGACACAGTGAGACGGAAAGAGTTCTATTCATGGAAGTAGAAGACTTTGTTAAAGAAGACACCAAAGAAGAATATGAAGAGGCATAAGTTAACTATCGAGAAGAATTGTTGAGTTCCATAGAAGTTATAAGAAGAGAAAAGAAAAAAACAAGAAGCTACAAACAAAACTAGACAAGAAAGAAGAAAATCAGGAACTAGAACAAATGATCATGAAATTGAAGGTTCAAATAGAAGAAGATAAAAGAATTGAAGAAGCACTCAAATAACAGCTAGAAGAAAGAGACATGATCATTGGAAATTTGGAAGTAGAGATTGTCACATTGAGAAAGGATCTTCAAAAGAAAAATATGCAGAACAACTCAAAAGTTTTGGATGACATTATCAGCAGTCAAAAGCCTCATCATGACAAGTCCGGACTTGGATACAATCAGACAGAAAAGGGATCAAGCTCCAAAACAACAGAACAATAAACATATCCAAAAAGTTATGCAGAAACAATCAAGGATGATCGGAAGACCTACAAGGAATATTACAGGGACAATCCTCCACCGAGAAGATTCCAATTTTAGAATCAACGACCGACAGAAACAAATAATCCTCGAGAAGAAGAAGGATTCATAAAAGTAACTCCTTCTAGAAGATCTTCAACTCCTAGGTAGCAAACTATCTTTTTTGGTTTATGTTATGCATGTAATAATTTTGGACAAAAAGTTGTAAATTGCAGAACTAATAGGAGGAACATAAACAACTTTGAAATTCATACACAAAATGGTTATCCAAGAAGGCCTATGGAATAGCATGGCACAACAATAGTGAGATGTCGCTAGTTGATAACGGGGGGGAAATAAGGATATCACTACCTCTTTCATTATGATCGTTGAAGAATGGACCTCACCGGAAGGAAGATGCATGGAGGTCGAGAATCGTTATTGAAACACAGAGAAGAAGCTACCACATTTCTGAATCATTGAGTACTAAAGTGGAATGATGCAAGTGAAACAACTTTGGACACATGGCCAAAAATTGTAGAATGACATTCCCTCCTAGAGAACCACAACATAACTACAACAGTCATAGAGAAGAACCTCAGAAGAGAACATGGATAAGAAAGCAAAACCAATATATCAATGAATAATGCACTCTCTCTCTACAAGATAAGCATAAGAAACGTGGTTTGTATGTTGACAGTGGTTGTTCAAAACACATGATAGGTGATAAAGACATGTTTCTTACATTAATAAAGGAAAGAAATGGATAGTCAGGTTGATCACTATTGATGGATCCAATACACAGTTACTTGAAAAATAAGTTAGAAGATTTTGAAAACTTCAAGGTCTACAAGAAAATGGTTGAAAATGAAATGGATTCAAAAATCAAATGTTTGAGATCTCATAATGGAGGAGAATTCACTTCAAAGGAATTTATGGACTACTACAATAGGCAAGGAATAAAAAGGAAATTTTTCATTGCTAGGACACCTAAATAGAATGGATTTGTAGAAAGAAATAACATGACAGTACAGGAAATGGCTCGAACAATGTTAATGGATTCAAAACTGACAGACATTTTTTGGACACATGCAGTGCATACAACAATTCACATTCAAAACAGAGTAATGCTCAGAAACAACAATGAAAAAAATCCCTACGAGCTAGGAAAGGAAGACCAGCAAATGTGAAGCACTTAAGAGTATTTGGAAACAAATTCTACATCAAAATAGAAGATGGCAGAATGGGAAAGTTTGACTCTCGTGTGGACAAAGGAGAACTTGTTGGTTAATCAAGTACAAGGAGAGCATACAAGTGTTACAATTTGAGGTTGAAAAAAGTTGTGTAAAGCATCAATGTAACAATTGATGAAACAGGTGCACGAGAATTAAAGGAAGAAGAAAATGAATCAATGGAAAAATTTTATGAAGAAGAAGCAGAAGATGAAGAAGAAGTAGAAGGGGAAGATGAAGAGGATAAGATAGAAGTAGAAAAGAAAGTTTGTTACGAGGAAAATCTCTATATGGATAGGGTAAACCACAACAGATGGAAATGACTACAGAAATCAACTCTATTCTTAAGTATTCTATATAAACAAATATGCTAGAAAGACAAGATAAAGGCCTATCTCATCCAGACGTTCGATGAAGTCCACCATTGAGCACTTGACCCAAAGAAATATACCTTCAACTAGTCATCAACAACCAAGCAAAGAAGGCATATGGTGATAATATATGATGTTAGCACATTCAATAGCATAATCCATTAATATACATAACAAATATGCCCATGGAATAATAATTCAAATATTTGCAAGATATCAATTGGATGGGAAAAGAGTATTTCTATTAATATATGATCAGTAGAAGTGAAAAAGTTACAGACTTCCATGTCGGCACGGTTCGGAACCGATAAACTAAGTTCCTTCTAGTTGGACCTCCAACACTTCAATCCTCCACCAAAGGCAAGCTCATAGAAGAGAGACAATGAAGTTCTCAATCAATAAGGGAAGAGCTTGGGGGTTGAACACTGTGTTCAGACTTAAAGGATAAAAGGATGTAGACTCAATATGAAGTAAATAATTTCTCGAGCGTAACTTTTCTCTCAAAGTTGAATTCTTTCTCCTTCTTTCCATAGCTCAGAATTGTCCCATTTATAGCCTTCAAATAGAACTAAAGGACCGATTCAGAACGTTTCCAATATATGGAAGTCCAAGGATCATAGATCTCCTGTCGTGACATGGACACTTGACACCAATTTTTAATTTTTGGGCACAAATCTTGATGTACGCGGGTTGTAGTGGTGCAGCCTGCATATACACATGATGTATAATAGGCAAGGTGTGTACATGTGGAAAAAATGTATTTTTTTAGCTCTAGGATTTGCAAAAAGGGATGAAAAGTCTACATAGGGAAATGGAAAAAGGCCCTCTGTGCAGGATTTCACAGGGTGAGGCAAATCTTGCTATAACAAAGTTCAACAAGTGCCTCCAAAGACACCTAGCAAACGAGTACATAAGAATCATCCTTCAGATCATATTATCATAAATAAAGATGCAAGATTTGATACTAGAAGAAGAATCCGCTCACTAGAACAAACGCACCTATCACTCTTATCTACGATTGAACCAAGTAGTTTTGAAGAGGCCAACAAGGATGAATTTTGGAATAAGGCCATGGATGAATAATTGGATAAAATAGAGAAGAATGACACTTGGGAATTGGTTCCAAGACCAAAGAATAAGAATGTGATTGGCACAAAGTCGGTTTTCAAAAATAAATTGAATGAATATGGACATGTTACAAGGAACAAAGCTAGATTGGTATGTAAAGGATATGCACAAGTTGAAGAAATCGACTTTGAAGAGACATTTTCCCCAGTTTCAAGAATGGAAGCAATCTGATTCCTTTTAGCTTATGCATGCTCCAAGAATATTAAAGTGTATCATATGGACGTGAAATCATATTTTCTGAATGGGGAACTTGAAGAAGAAGTCTACATTGAGCAACTATGAGGATTTCAATTTTCAGAGAACACAGATTATGTGTGTAAATTGAAGAAGGCCTTGTATGGTCTAAAGCATGCTTCTAGAGCATGGTACTCTAGACTAGATAAATATCTACAACAGGAAGGGTTCGGTAAATGAAGTGCACAAAACAACCTCTATATCAAGGTAACTTAAGATAGTATTTTATTAATTGAAGTTTATGTTGATGATATTATTTTTGGAAGTACTGATGACATGTTAAGCCAAAAATTTGCAAAGGATATGCAGAATGAATTTGAAATGTCATTACTCGGAGAACTATCCTTCTTTCTTGGTCTTCAGATATGTCAAAGAAACCAAGGAATTTTTATTTCTCAAACTAAGTATATCAGAGAAATGCTAAAGAGGTTTGGAATGGAAGATTGCAAACCAGTTACCACTCCTATGCAAACCAGTTGCAAGTTGAGAAAAGATGATGATTCAAAGTCTACATACTAGAGGAAATACAAGTCAATGATTGGTAGCTTACTATATGTGACAACATCCAGACAGATGTAATGCAAACATTTGGACATGTGGCATGATTTCAAGAAGCACCAAAGGAATCACATGTATTAGCAGTGAGGAGGATTTTCAGATATACCAAAGGAACATAAGAGTTTGGATTATGGTCCCAAAAGGAAGGGATCTATCACTTATTTCCTACACAGATGCATATTGGGCAGGTTGCATTGATGATTGACGAAACACCAGTGGAGCAGCATTCTACTTGGGTGAGTGTTTAGTATCTTGGCTAAGAAAAAAAAATCATCAATATCTTTATCTACAGTCGAAGCAGAGTATATTGCAGCAGCAGGATGTTGTACTCAGGTTCTATGGATGAAACAAACTTCGACATATATACAGGTTGAGTATGATGAGACCATTTCAATCTATTGTGATAATACAAGCGCCATCAGTATCTCAAAGAACCAAGTGATGCACTCTAAGACGAAGCACATTGTAATAAAGTATCACTTTCTACAGGAACAAGTTGTAGAAAAGAACATCAGAGTTGAATATGTGGGCACAAAAGAATAAGTGGAAAACATATTACAAAACCACTTCCAAGGGAAGCCTTTGAGTATCTTCGCCAGAGACTCAGAGTAATTTCTACTCCAAAATAAAAAAAATTGAATGCTTATCTTATATGTCTTAGATTTATACGAGAAAGCACCATAGAGAGGACAGTTCAAGTTGGGAGATCAGTTTCAGGAAGAGTTCAGTTAGGGGGAGCAACCCCGGATGGAAAGATACATTTTCCATTGATGGCAAAGGGGGAGATATTTATCAGATGCAAAGGTAAATGCTTGGAGAAAGAGCAAAGAGGCATGGTTCCAGGTGGAGAGATGGTCACAGGGGGAGCACGAGTGATATGAATTCAGTATTGCATCGAAGTGTTGTCATCAATGCCAAAGGGGGAGATTGTTGATTATTTGGGTTGGTTGTCATTGATGTCAACCCTTGAAGAAAGTCTAGTAGCGAATTCTGGTAGCCCAAAGGTTTGGGTAATGGACCCAAGTTTGTTTGATGTATAATGGTATGAGTTTTAATATATTTGAAGGTAATACTTATCTATATGGATAGTACATGCCATGCCATTTCCAGTGGTATGTGGAATGCCACATAAATCCTCATGGCTAGAGAGTTATGGCCATGTGAAGTGGGAGAACCCTCATAAGTCATCTAAAAGCCCCAAAAGGTCAAAGTAGTCAAAGTGGTTGCAAAGAAGAAATTATTTAAATAATAAAGTGAAGTGATGAGTGTACTATAAGTCAAAGTGGATACACAATAAATTATTTAAATAATAAAATTAATGGAGAAATTACTAAGTGGACAAGTGGTTAGAAGTGGGTTATCCTTAAAATAAGGAAAGTGGTTTAAGATGGTTAGAAGGTAACCCCTTGAGGAAGCTACATAAAAGTATAAATAAGAGGCAAGGGTCTCTCATTTTAATTACACTTGAGCATATTGAATATATAAAAGTGACTGAGGTAACCAAAGGATATCTAAGGTGAATTTTAGAGGGAAGGTGAAGTAAATAAGGACAAAATTCAAGGGAGGATAAATTCTTTTGATGATGCTTTCTAAGGTATGTTATTTACAGGTCATCTCACCATTTTCACAATAAAAAAAAAATTAGAATGATTCAAACCGAGAAATATGGAGGTCGTTGAGGAAACATATCCAAGTAGCTATGATAAAAAATTTATCTTGTGGGTCATTGTATTTTTGGAGTTACACTTCGTGGAAAATAGGGTTTGTGGCTAGTCCTGAAACTAGTCTAAAACAGGTGTTTCAGGTAAAAACATCATAACTTATTCATAACAAATCCAAATTCATTAAGACCAAATGTATTGGTTACAGTATAGTATATAGTATTCTGTGTACCATTTTCATATATATACAACAAATATTCCATGCGGGGAACACTCTACAAGTTCACTCTCTAGAATAAGCCAAAATTCAACAAGGTATGCCATTTTTTATATAACTCCTTTTCTTAGAGGTTCCAAGCAGTGAAACCTACAGACATTTCATAAAAGAAATTGAAGAACATTGTGTAGTATTTTCAGATCTTGATTCATTACATGTACACAGTTATGATTATTTCAAGTTAAGGTTGTTGACTAATCCAAAATTAGTCATGTGAGACTAAAGTAAAGTTTGATGAAAATTCTAGTCTCTTGTTGTTAAAGTTAAGGAAGGTTTGCAAGTATGTGATCATATACACTAGGTCTATTATAGAGTTAAAAATTAGATTTGGATGATGAAATTGATGAGGGATTTTGGTTGAGGTACATGTTGGGTACATGGTTGAGACAAGTAGTTGATGAGTTGGCACATACATGAGGTGTATAGTTGATGATGTTGGTACATCTTGATGAGTCATAGTTTATGTGTATTTGATGCATTATTGGTACATATTTGGTTCATGGTTGATGCACTCATTGATGGTACAGGTTGAGGTACATGTTGGTTCATGGTTGATGCACTTGTTTATGGTACGGGTTGATTACAGGTTGTTTGGTACAAGTTGTTATAGGTTGTTTGGTGCAAGTTGATTGGTACAGGTTTACAACAGTATATCTCATGGTGATAGTGTGACAGTGGTTCCATAATTCTACTTATATGAAAGGGAGGTTGGATGGGGCAAGGACATGTGGTTGTAGCCACCTTTCAGTTGTAGCTGGAGAACATAGGGCGTTGTAGCCTCCTTCTGGTTGTAGCCAGAGAATTGGGGAGTTGGATCTTCCCTCAAGTTATGGTCTAAGAAACTAGGGGGTTGGAGCCTCCTTCCAGTTTAAGCTAGAAAATAAAGGAAGTTGGTGCTTCCAACGAATGTAATTCTTAAAGACATATAAGAAAAATAATTATGTGGTTTTCTCCCGCTTTGGGTTTTCACGTAAAAACACTGGTGTATTGTGTATGTGTATGATTTCGCATTTGTTCATTGTTTATTTACTATGAAACTATTGGATGATAATTCTACATTGATATAACACTTTAATTTTACGGTTAAAAAGGATTAAATTGCTCTATTATAGATTCACCCACCCGCGCCCCCCGCCCCCCTCCCCCAATATTCCAATAGTATGTTCATATACAACAATAGTCCACAACCACAATATTTCACTTGAGGAATCATTAATCTATCATGTATCACTATAAATAATTTCAAAGTTGTATATGTAACAATACATATTAAGTCATCCATGTAACCCCAAACCAAAATGTATAATTCACCCTACACCAAATTCTGTAGAAATAAACATATACACAACCTGCATTTTCCCATAATAGGACGTGCGTTTTTCTCAATGCCCTATTTTCATGAAATTTCATAAGGACAGTGTGCATAACATGCATAATTCATCTAAATATATGAATTTTCCTTAACATTGTGATTTAAGTAAGATATAATGCAAATCCTAACACAACGATTGTAGTTTTCACTCCAGGGTATGTTCAAACTTCAAAAACAAAAACAGTCCACGACTACAATATTTCACTTGTGTAATAATTAATCTATCATCTATCATTATAAGGAATTTTAGATTTTCATACGTAAAAATACATATTAGTTCATGCATGTAACCCGAATCTAAAATATACATTTCACCCTACACCAATTTATGGGGACACAACAACATATGTACAACCTACCTTTTTCCCTAACAGGGCGTGCATTTTTCTCAATGCCTCGTTTTCATGAAATTTCATAAGGACAGTGTGCATAATGTGCATAATTCATCTAAAAATATAAATTTTCCATGACATTATACTTTCAAGAATTTATCATGCAAATCCTAACACAAGGCTTGCATTTTTCACTCAAGGGCGTGCATTTTACAACATGCCCTGTTTTCAAGTAGAAAACACAAAATTTCCATTTTTGAGAGGGCATTTTATGCTTAAGGAATACATATCTCATATTAAGGAATGAATTACTCACTATCATATATATATATATATATATATATATATATATATATATATATATATATTGTCTCATCATAAAAAATTCACCCTGTAGCTTGTAATATTTCCTACAATATTGACCTATTCATTCTACAAGATGTTTTTTTGGTATAGATAGATGTACAAATTTTCTACAACCCTATAGTTTGTAATATTTCCTGTAATATTGACCTATTCATTCTATATTTCATCAAAATGTCATGAACATTTGTGCATAAAAATCATCCCTTTTGGAGTGTAAATGCACTCCTAATTGTACAAACATGTTAAAACTATTGTAATACTCAAGTTACAACTTAAATATTAAATTATGGAGTCTTATCCAACTTTGGGTGTGCACCTTCCTATAGCCAACTTTAACAAATTGTCCCTTCGGTTTTACAAGGAAATTGTTAGATTTTATGCACATCAGGTAGGTGTTTTTTGAAACTTCAAATATAAGGATATATGCAGGTGTATAATCACAAATTACTCTGGAGGATTCCCATCCTGAGAGTCATAATTCTTAGTTCTGGTGGATAACATTATGGATTTAACCATCAAGATATTGGTGGTTGAGGACTCAAGGTTTCCCCCAGGTGGGGGTGGTTGTGTTTTCACAAACAGTTGTTGTTGCTAGGGGGGGAAGGGTTTGTTAACACTGCAGGTGTAGAAGAGGATGGGCCTCGTTCGAGATATTGATGGATTTCAGTGAGATAAGGACAATCTTTGGTGAAATTATTCTCTTTACAAATCATACAGGGATATTTGACCTTTCGTTTAGGCTTACCCTCAGCATTGTTTTCTTGTGTCTCAGGGCCCAACTGCTCAGAAGAGTTTTTCTTTTTCTTAATATTGTTACCCTTTTTTTTTCCTCCGGATAGCTGTGGGTTTTTGGGTGTGGTGGATTGCACCGAATTAACCTCGAAGATTTGGGAAGAGGGCTTCGTTGGAGTGCTCATGTGGACAGATGAACTGGGATTGGTAGATTTATTTGATGGGTTGTGTTTCTCGGTCTTCTAACCAGATGAATCGGTAGAAACATGACCGATCATACCATCGGCATGGATTCGGGGTGACGGTTTGGTTGGTTTTTTCAATGGTCAAGGAGCATGGGGAATCAAGTCCTATAACATGTCAGACTGAGAATATACTAAATCTAGATATTGGGCACGAGATATGGCTTGTTCCTCTGTAACAGTGCCTCCCATGGAAACATCTCGAGCGATAGGTGGAAAAAGATACTTGGTAAACCAATCGGCTAATAGTTGGTCTAGGATTGTGGCTTTAATTAGTCGTCGCCACTCATGAATATGATCAGAGATATGGGTGGAGGTTGATTGGTGTAACGATGTTAAAATCCCAGTATCGATTTCATATCTAATCGGTAATTGGAAGTCTATCAAAAATTCCATAGCAAGGGAATTAAAGTCGTCAAAGTAGTTTCGAAGTATTTCTATATACCATTTGGTTGTGAATCCTATAAGATTTCACTGGAAAAGTCATAATCATATGGAATCACCCATAAAGGAGTTCGAATAACACTGATCCAGGGGATCAAATTTTTCTCAAAATTCAAAGTGCTTGGAATCGCTTCAAATCCAACAAGAGCATAGGCCTCGTCGTCACGAACCCAACGCAACTTGTTTGGGTTCAAACGGACGTCGGATGAGAGAGATATCGTATTCTGTTCAAAACGACCAACAGGCAAAAAAAAAAGTGTTGATTGTACAGTCCATACGGATGCTGACATGGCAGACCATACGACACGTGGCAGAGCCATATGACATGTGGCAGGTAACCGTGTGGATAGTTGGCGTATGACATGGCTTGTTTATGGCGAATGGGATGATGACACGTGGCATTATCATGGCGAATGGTTTGGTGCCACGTGGCCCAGACATGGGTTGCCACATGGCACCATGTAATTGGTTCGATTGTTTAAAAGTTTATGGATTCCACCAGACTCAACCCCGCAACCTCCATCCACATGCAAAGCTTTGGCAAAGACCACCAACCAACGTGCCACCATAGTGTTTCTTAACACTATATGGTGCGCAACATTTTTAAGTTTAAATGTTGTAAAATTTTGGCAGGGGTCGGGCTGGGGCTTAGCCCCAGCCCGTGGTTATATTGTTAATACATATGGCCACCGGTTTAAACCTTTGCGCACACACATTTCAAACTTTAAGCCCCAGTCGTATGTATATACCATGGGACCTCTGGTGAGCGCCCCGACCGTTGCCTTTTGTTTTTAAACATAGCCCATTTTTAATACGCGCAGTCATATGGTGGTGCATGTGCCCTCAGCCTTGGCAGTTAAGGGCTAGCGCGTAACCGTCCTACAGTTTGTACCGATTGTGCGGTTGCACCCAGTGCTGGGTTTTTCCACATTTATGTGTGTGGGGGCTAGGTTGAGGAAGCAAGGGTGCATTTTGGCGATCCAGAGACAGCAAGTTTGAAGGGGAACTTCCGGGAAGCCTATCTTCTTCAATTTTTGGCCAAACGAGGTGCCGAAAAAGCCTAGCTAGGGGTTTTTGGACATTCTGAAGCCATTGGAGCCATATATTTGGCATTTTAAGCATTGTAAAGAACATATTTGAGCACTTTGAGAAAATAATACAAAAGATCCATTGGAAGCTGGACCAGGAGATGTAGCCCAAGAGAGGGGTGAACTCCTTTATCATTTGTTGTGTTATGTTTTTTCTGTTCACTGTTTATTGTTGTTGTTTATATGCATCTTGAATGAGTAATTTCTATAAAAGTTGTGTTGCAAAATTGATCCATTTGCATTTTAACACATGAATTAAATCTTGCAAATATTTTCAAGAATACAAGTCTTATTCATTTTTAGATCAAGTTGGTATCAAAGCATAGGTTTTTAAAGACTTGATTATTTGCAAGTGTTTTGTTTTCTGATGCTCACAAGGTTGAAACTCACAAAAGGATAAGGTCAACTTGTAGATCCAAGTTCTCATCCTTCAAGAAGAAAGATTATATCATCACCACAAGTTTCAAGGAGGCATTCACCAAGTATGGCTCATGAAGAGAGTCATGAACATATTCCTGTAGAAGACAAAGATCTCAGAAAAAATTTCATGGAAATGAGAGAAATGATGAAACTCTTGATGGAAGAAAGGAATACAAGGTTGCAAGGTGAAGGCTCCAACCCTTCAAAGCACAAGGGAGGCAGTGGTGATAAAACTCCAAATGGAAATGGAGGGAATGGTGCTTCT